>CM053773.1:73608507-73627908 GCA_028658325.1 Potorous gilbertii
GGAACATGGTATGGGGAGTTGTTTAAAAGACCTCCGAGTTCATTTGGTTAATATGCCATGTTTTATACATGAGAAAATCAATACCCTAACATGTTAAATGATTTGCTCAAGGAGGCACAGCTAGTAAGTGTCAGAACTGTGATTCAAATCAAAGGTCTCTGACTCCAGTTTCATTGCTGTTCCCTTTACTGCATTCACAGAATGCAATGAAGTTTTGTGGCACTTTTATTATTTAAATCTAAATAATTTATTCATTAAAAAATCAAAGTAGGAAAAAGAGTTATCCATGTAAAATACAGAAAGGTGAAAGCAAAAATAAAAAAAGAGTTAATTCAACTAAGGTTAGTCTTTAAACCTGAAAAAGATATATTTAGTGATAACAGTAAATTGGGACATTTTAGTTATTTTAAATATGTTAAAATAGCACAAAGGTAAATTCAAAAGAAGTGGAATTATTTCTCATTGAGTAGTATGATGAATGGAATGCAGGATTCAAATTAAAATGGAAGGGTATTTATGATAAAATTACTAGAGTTCTAGAAATACAATATTTGTAAACATTTTGTTTTGTAAAATATATTAATTTCATGGTTAAAGACATTTGCTCCTGTGTTTCATTCTTCCAAACTCTCAAAAAGTGATTTATAAATTTGTTAATGATGAGGAAGAGAAAGGCATTTTGATCAATTATTAAGATTGATTGATCTTAGAGTTAAATATTAACTAAACTGATGCTAAGGTCAATATTTACCATGAAGTTCAATATCTCTTGATATTGACTAACCACTGAGATCAATGAGAGTAAAATGAGATTGGAACTTTTAGTCTTCTTGGCGTCTCACAAGAGCCTTTGTATTTAAATCTTAAGCAGCAGACAAGAAGGCAGGTTTGTGCTGTGTTACTTATAAGGGTGGGAAAGAATTAATGGGGAATTGGCCATAAATTAATGACCACATTAAGACTTCATAATAATCAATATTTTAGTTCTTTATTAATAATGTAAATGTAGTTCCAGGTATTTTAGGTGGATGTGAAGTTAATGCAAAGTTGGGAAGTCATAGCAATTGTGATGAGCTGACAATTTCCTTTGTCTGAATGATAATGAAAATACCAGAATCAATTTTGACTTATAAACACAGTTTAATGAAACAATGCTGTTGAAATGATGACACTTGTCTTTAGCATATATAATGCATAACAACACCTTAGTAGCTATTTTCAATTCACTTCAGGGAGATAGGAGAGTTAGTAATGACATCAAGAAACCACAAGAGGCTAACTGTGGCTGGATTATAGAGTGTAGTGCATGGAGACAAGTACTTTTTTCCCCTTTTTAATTCTTTTTTTTTCATATTCAATTTTATTTTGACTTCCAAATATCCTTTTTCCCCACCCCTTCTGCACCCACTGAGAAAGGCAAGAAATATAAAACCTATTATAATCATGGTCATGCAGAATAAATTTCCACATTAGCCATGTTCTGAAAAAAAGGAGAAAAAATTCCTTCAATTTACACTGTGAATCTATCAATTCTCTGTCTAGAGAGATATATTTTTCATCTTGAGTCTTTTGGAATTCGTGTGGATTAGTAGGTCAAACTGAGTTGCTACATATTTCAAATTGATTATCTTTAGCATATTGTTGTTACTCTATACACTAATCTCCTGGCTCTGCTCACTTCACTTGACATCAGTTCATGTAAATGTTTCTTTGAGTTTTTCTAAAAACAATCTGTTCATCATTTCTTACATCACACTTGGTATTCCCTCACAAACACATACCTCAACTTCCTTATCCATTCCCCAATTTGGGGGCATCTGCTCAGTTTCCAATTCTTTGTCACTATAAAAAGATTTGCTATAAATATTTCATAACATCTAAGTTACTTTCCTTTCTTCCCTGATCATCTTGGGAAACTGACATAATAATGATGATGCTGTGTCAAATGGTTACATGCTTTTATACCTCTTGATGTAACTGAATTCTTTTTTTCCCTCAACAGTCAGATCAGTTCACAGCTCCAATAATAAGTGTCCCAATTTTTTCCACATCTTATCCAACATTTGTCATTTTCCCTTCTATTATTTCAGTCATTCAGACAAGTGTGAGATGACATCTCAACTTTATTTTAATTTACATTTTCTAATCAAGAATGATTTAGACTTTCATGACTGATATGTAATGTTGACCAGACCTTCCCATCTGACAGGAAAATGAAACTGCCAATACGCCTTCTTCTCTATGTTAGAATTTGAGTCCCATGAAAATAAAACTATTTTGCCTTTCTCTTTGCATTTCACACAGTGTTTTACACACAGTAAACACTTAATGTGCATATTGAAAAATTCATTCATTCTTCATACAGGACATTTCCTCTTCTAGAATCTGTAGACTATTTTCATGTTTTTAAGCTTCTTTCTCTCCTTACCTCAGCATTTTAAAAATCTTAGTTTCCTTCAAAGTTCAACTGAAAGGTTTACCTACATAAAATTTGTGCTTCTTATTCCCTCCCTTCTTGCTAATAGCTATCCCCAAAATGATTGTTGATATTTATTTTATATACATTTTGTACATATCTGTATACATATTGGTCCACCTCCATTTCCCAAAATAAAGTCAATTTCTTACAAGGGAGAGTGGTTCCACTATTTTTTTTTCTTTCAACAGCATATATTACCATGTCTGCTACCTATGGAAAGGGCTTAAAGTATTTATGTGGGACAAGAAAGAGAATTCTTGGACTATTCTACAAGAAATTATTTGCAGAGGATTATCATAGATCACACTGAATAAAAGAGATGAAAATCTTGGTTAGTGGAAAATAGTCTAGAGGAAATCATACAGGGCAAGAAATAAGAGACGCTTTACTGGAGGAGTCATTTGGTTAAGCCATGATGCATATATAAAGTAAGGAACTAGGGTCCAATAACTTTAAGACCTCGTCTGGTCTTAAACTATCCCATACATCTAGGAACTCTTTTGAATCTCTTTGACATAAATGTCTGCTTTGCAGAATGTGTTATATAAATGAAATGAATCAAAAATACTAAATAACGTAATAGATTCTATTTTTAGTATTATGTTTTCCCTCATTTACATGTAAAACCAATTTTAATATTCATTTTTAAAACCATGAGTGCCAAAATCTCATCCTTTCACTCTCCTACTCCCCACACCCCTTGAGAAGGCAAATAATTCAATATGGGTCATGCATGTGTAGTCATGGAAAACATGCATAACAATCATGTTGTAAAAGAAAACAGACCTCCCCCCAAAAAAATTCAAAACAGATAAAAAAGTGTTTTTAAAAGTATGCTTCAAT
The DNA here is from genome assembly GCA_028658325.1 of Potorous gilbertii. Lineage (NCBI taxonomy): Eukaryota > Metazoa > Chordata > Mammalia > Diprotodontia > Potoroidae > Potorous > Potorous gilbertii. The sequence continues at coordinate 73,611,830 of CM053773.1, forward strand.
CCATATTCAGACATTATTAGTTCTTTCTCTGGGGATGGATAACATAATAATTACTTGAGAGTTTTCTTGGATCACTGAATTATTGAGAATACCTAACTTATTCATCTGCTGATAATCATACAACATTGCTGTTATTTTGTACACAATGCAATCTACTTGGCACCAACCAATGCAAGTCTTTCCAGTTTTCTCTGAGAGCATTCTGCTCACCATTTCATTAAAGTCAGACTATGCTTCCAGGGTGAAGGGCACAATGCCCCAAATGTCAGGGTTTTGTGAAGCTATTTTCAGAGATACATCTAGAACCTGTAAGTTTTCAGTTCTTCCAAGGTGTCATGATCTTATTTACTCCTCTGCTGGCCTGTGCTCTGGTCTGTGAGTGACCACAAGAACTCTTTTCTTTCCTAAAACCTCTTCACCCCACTGTAACTGCAAAATCTGCCATGCTAATGCTCCTCCTTACCCGGGGAGTGCCACCCAAGACTGTGATGCAGAGCTGAGTATGGGCAAAAGAATAGAGTTCTGCCCAAGTGCTAGAAAGAAGACCTTTGTAATCACCTTCTTATCAACTACTTGATCCCTTACTGTCTGTGGCCTGAGAGCTCTGAAAGCAGCTGTTGCCACTGCTGATTCAGTCCTTCTCAATGCCTGCTCCTGGTTTGTTGGGGCCAGGACTGAACTAGCATAGTTGGGATGGCCTGCACTACACTGTGCTCTACTCTCACCCAGGTGCAGCAGACCTTTCCTGCTGATCCTCTAAATTGTCTATGACATCAATAGGCTGAGAGGTATGGAACTTGCCACGGCTGCCAGTGATTCAGTGTCCTCAAGGTCTGCTCCAGGTTTGCTGAAGTCTTGTCTGGGCTGTTGTGATTTGTGCTGGACGGTGCTTCTCTCTCACCTTAGTGCAGTAGACCTTTTCTGCCAACCTTCCAATTTGGGTTGGCCTGAGAATTTGTTTCATTCTGTCTTTTTGTGGGTTCTGATTCACTAGAATTTGTTTAGAGTAATTTTTTAAAGGTGTTTGGAAGTGTTTGGGGTAGAGCTCAGGAGAATCCCTGCCTATACACTGCCATTTTGGCTTCTCTTATACCGTAGTTTCTTATGGATTTTTAAAAATACTATTGGTGACAAGATATTTCAAATATCAAAGAGGTCAGTTATAAGTTACTAGAAGTTATGAAAAAACTCGACAGGAGATCATTTCTTAAATAATAAATGAAGTATAGACATTGACAAGAGAAATTTTAAGAGAAAGTGACAGAAAAAGGAGAGCTCATTATGTTTAAGTGGTGGTCAGGGGATAGCTAAAACATACACAGTAATGAACCAAAACAGATGTAAGACAGCAAGGCATAATGGAAGCTGAATAAGAACCAGTGTCTTAAGCTCAAATTTTCCATCCTTAAAAACATTTTTATATATAGTTAAATATTATCAATATTTATTCTGTTAATTTAGTACTCTAATGAATCTACGACTTTACTAGTCTGGATAATTGTTTCAGTGACTCAAATCCCAATTTATCTGTGTTCACTTTCCTTTGTAACTTTTTCTATGAGCTCCCATAATTTTGCCACAGGGATCCTCTTTGTTTTTATGCTGACTTCACTAGTATGCTAGTGAAGTATTGGAGCTATCCACGAGTTATTCACCTTTCACACCAGCTTGCCTATCTCCATTGTGATCATACATTTCTTTGATGACATTTTTTTACTATGTTACTCTTTTTGGTTCATATTAGAAGCAGCTTTAGGAGAGTTGATAGAGCACTTAGACTGAAATTGAGGTGACATGAATTCAAATCCAATTTCAGTTGATAGTGACCTGGGGCAATTCACTTAAATAGTCTGTTTCAGTTTCTTAAACTCTAAAATGGAGATTATAATAACATCTACATTCCAGGATATTGTGAAAATCAAATGAGATAAAGTTAGTTCAGTTACTGACACATAATAAGGTTTTTGACAAATTCTTATACCTTTCGTATATTTATTTATATGTTGTATTGTAGTCATACCATCATGCTGAGCCATCTGAGTGATATTCATGTTTTTAATTCTTTGGAAATTTCAGTGATACAACCACATACCCACAAGGGTAGAATAATGACTATTTTAATGAGATTACAATGTAAGATTATCTCAAGCCTATATTTTCATAGAAAATGCATTTATTATTTATTAATATTGTTTACTCTTATCCATGCTTAAAAAAATTTGAAAAGCTAAATCATTGGATCCATAAACCTCCAAATAGCTAATACTGTCCATCATGCAGCATTGCTCAAATGTTATGCCAGATAATGCTAAACAATCAAGTCACATAGATTTCCTTGAATTCCAAAATATTTTCAGCAAAGGATATCATTGTCAAGGAACAACTGGTCAAATAATTTAGGTCTTGGACAAGTTGGTTCCATATAACTTCTTTCAGAAATGTAGATCAGTTCATAGTTACAATCTTATTCCCTTATGGGATCAAATGAATGAAAAAGTAAAAGAGAGAAAGAAGAAACAAAGAGAAAAAATCAAGAAAGAGAAGGAAGAAGAGAAGGAGAGAGAAAAAGAGAAACAAAGGGAGAAAGAAAAAGAATAAAAAAGAAAGAAAAAAGAAAACAGAGAAATGGGGGGGGGGAATCACTTAGTAGTATTTACAGAAGACAGAGTCAATCGACAGGATATAGCAAGAGAATTGAGATAGCTAAGCCCATTAGCACACTTCATGTAAACTCTTATTTAGGTCAAAATTAAATTCCAATCTATCCTCTAGTGTCTATTAAAGATATTCACAAGATTCACATATAAAATTGGATTTGGAGAAGTACATTTGTCCAATTATACCAAAGTATATTCTAAAATACAAATGCAAATTTGACTATTACTTATTGTCATGGTTTCACAAATTACACCTCTATAAATTAAGTATGATTCATAATGGAGGAAATGAATTAAAATTAAACATGTAACTACTCATCTCACATCTTAATGAGTTAAGCAAAGTCTACCAAGTGACATGATAGAAGGGAAAATACAGCTAACTTCTTTTAAGGTCAATGTATTCTTGATTCAAGATGAAACAATTGAGTGATATTATATGATTGCAAGACAATCTTAATTGCTGCCCTGAAGTAGTAAATTCAAGAATGACATCCACAGAAGCTGAGTTCTTGATGGATTTAAAACAAAAAAGTTCTTATAATCTCTAAGCTTCCTTTTGCTAAATTTCTAAAGAGAGAAATATAACCATATAACCCAATATGTGAATTCAATGGTGCAGTACCTATGTATCATTTCTCCTAGTCACATAACAGAAGTTTTGTGCTGAACTAAAATATTACATAATTAATATTGAAATTTTATAATTATTTAGGCTTGCAATCATGGATCAGATTCTGCAACTTCTATTTGTAAAATGCCCTTAACAGCAAACATTTTACAGAATACATGTCAACCTAATCACAACTAGTAAATTCAGTAAGAAAACTAAAAGCTCCATGTAAACAAGATAGAGCTGTTAAGTAACTATAACCCTGTTCATAGTAGTTTTAGAACAATAGAAGCAAAGGAAGGAAAAGGTTTTTTGAGTTTTTAGTTTGAATTTATATTTAGTAGAACACTATCAAAGGAAGCAAAACACTGTGCATCTTTTCCCTCTCCTATGGTAAAATAGATAACTTAATCATATTTAATAATTGACATATCATATACCCCTTCTCTCTGTGTGTCTAGGTCTCTGTCTCTGTCTCTCTGTCTCTCTCTGTGTCTCTGTTTCATTCTGTCTCTCTTATTCAGTCTCTCATCTCTTGGTGTCTCTTCGTCTCTGTCTCTCTCTCTCTCTCTCTCTCTCTCTCTCTCTCTCTCTCTCTTTTTCTCTCCCTCCCTCACTCCTTGCCTCTTCCTAGTTCCTGTGATTTCATTGATATAAAAGAGCTCCTTATGAAGACATTTACTCAGATGTTTATTTGACAAATTAAGATCATAATGTTACCTGTGAACTATCCATGGTCTGATTAAAAACAATTGTCAGAGGTAAGACTCAGATCCACGTTTATATACTATGCTGCATTTTCCAATTGTGTTATTGTTATCCTATAAATTATTACATTAGTAAAGATGACTAGATATAGTAAAATATTGAGAACTCAAAATTTTAAATAAAATATTAGAGAGATAATATTGAGATTAAATATAGAGAACTCAAAATTAAATAAATATTGAGGACTCAAAAAAACAAATTACAGAATTTGGTAAGATGGTCAAGTGAGAAGGCATGTTAAAAATTAATTTACCTTTATCACTCCAAACAGCAAAATAAAAGAGTAAAATGAATTCAAAATTAAATTTTAGTGAAAGGAAATGAAAAGACTAGAAATATTAAAGTAAAATTTCTCCCCCTGCTCATTTCCATGAACACATGCTAAAGTACTCCACTGGAAAATTTCTTTCATTTTGACAAACTGATTTGGGGAGATGGTGGATTTATTTTTAGACATTAAGCTAAAAATTTTAGAGGAAATATCCAGGAGGCTGCTTGAATATTTCTTTCTCAGTCTCCTTTGCTAGATCTTCCTTTAGATTGTGCCCCTAAATGGGGGTGCCCCCCATCATTTTGGAGCAGTTTTTAACTTTATGTAGAGCATTCTCCAATCTATTTATCCAGACCTATTCTGTCTCCTAACCTGTAGTCTTACATGTCCAAGTACCAGACTGGATATCTCATAGACTTCTTAAACTACTTATGCTCAACACTGAACTCATTCCTTTCCTAAAGCTTCCCCTTTCCCTAACTTCCTTTTCAATGTTGAGAAAACTGGTATCTTCCCAGTCATCTAGGCTCTAATCCTCCACAATATCTCTTGTATACATTGTCTCTATTTTGGCATGACAGCTCCCACGGTGGGAAAGTGTATCACCTCATACTTAGACTGCTGATATTCATTTTGTTCTTCTGTTTCAGGTTTCTCCTTAGTACAAGCTACCTCACACCGCCAAGTAAGGACTTAATGAATATTTGTTGACTTGACTTGTCTGTTAATTTACAAAGTACAGAAATTTCTTTCATACAGTTCTGGTCACTTGATCATGTCTTTGAAGGTGTTTAGTAGTTGCCAATTTGTTTTTGTTTTTCGAGCTCGCAATGGTATATTGCAAAGTTTCTATTCCTTCCTTTAAAAGTCTTCATTGATCTATAAGTCTGGCCTTCTTAAAATACAATTTTCTGTAATATCTTACAGCAATGGTCTACTCTGCTGCTTGTTACTGGTGTTATTATTTTTTACTGTTATTAATTAGAAGTGGGACGAAATTCTATTGAATCCAGGTCTTAGCCAAGTTCTTCAAGAACTATGTCCTAAGTCAGGATCTTTATCATGAATATTTTCTGGATGATTTCATTTTACAACTGTACAGTCCCAAAGACCACTTCCTTCACCTACCTCCTCCCCCATACATATGTGAGCTCCTTGTAAGCAAAGACTATTTGTTTTGTAAGTACAGCACTTAGTGCCTGTCACTTAATGGGTGCTTAATATATTTTCTTTGACTTGACAACGTTAAGATTATTCAACATAGAATATAATTAATCATCTGTGAGGTTCTTCTTAAGTACTCCATATTTCAGCCCCTGACAGTAGTAGGAAGTCTAGTCTATTAGTCAACAAGCACAGTGCTTGGCAGCACAAAATAATAATTTCATAAATAATTTCTGATTGATTGATTGAACATGATTGCTATGCTTAAAAAATTCACATATAAAGATGACATACTTTCATTCTGTTTTATAAAGGGCCTTTCCAGATCCCCCAATTTTCTAGGGCTCCCTCCCATTTTTTCTTTCTTATTTCTCTTTAATATATGTTGTATATGTTTTAAAATATGCACATATATACATGTTGATTCTCTGGAGGGAATATCTGCTTTTTGATATCAGGATCTGTTTTAATTTAATCTTTACATGCCCAGCATCTAACAGAGTGCCTGATAGAAATAACCCTGTGATAAAAGCTTATTGATTGATTACCATAATTTTCTGCATGCTAATAGATAAGCAGAATGTGTGTCCATTATCATCTTCATCTAAATTAGCCCTCACACTGTTGACATTTTTTTCATTGTTTTGAGATATGGTCATGATAATTGTCTGCTTAAATGATTCAGTGGCTCTCTCTTGCATAAAAATTACTATTCAAACTTGTTGTTCTGGCATTCAAGGATTCTCCAATCTGTAGCATTCCACTTTTTCATTCTTAACTCATTCTATGCTCCTCCAGATACTCATATATAAAGCATAAAATCTTTTTACTTCTTCAATTTCTAACTATCCTTTTAAAAACCCAAATCAAAGGAAGTCTCCTCTAGGAAATTTTCTTGTTTCTCATCTCCAATAATGAAGGCAATTCACATATATTTAAAACACTTCCCATATTTTGATCCTATGAAAAATGGTATTAGTAGTAGTATGCCCATTTTATGTGTAAGAAAATTGAAACTCAGAAAGATTAAGTAAGGTGTTCATAGTTGCAAAACTAGTATCAGAGTTAGATTTTATGATTGAGTCTGCTGCTCACTCTTGTATCCTGCCTATTATACACATTATATAATAATTTACTTTCTGTTCCTTTATGAATTTATGCATTTCACCATATATATATATATATATATATATGTATATATGTGTGTGTATGTGTGTGTGTGTGTGTGTGTGTGCGCGTGCGCGCACGCACACGTGTGGGCATGTATATATATATATGGATATAGATATAGATATGTATGTATGTATATATGTATATGTGTGTGTATGTGTATGTGTACATGAAGTCAGGAGCATTGTCTATTTTTCTCCATCTCCTAGAATAGTACTCAACAATATTACTTTAAATAGTTCAATGAAATTCTGACTCTGTGTCCCATACTATTTGTATTATAGCAGCATGTATTCATATTATATGCTCAAATTTATATATCAGTCCTTCTATTTCAAGGAGTTTTGCACATATATCTTTTGATTCTTAGCAGTCTTGTAATTGATGTAGCCATCAGAGATGTTATTATTTCAGTTTTAAAGATAAGGAAATTGTGTTTCCGAAGAGTAAAGAATTTATTTTCCATGATCACACAATTAGTTGACTTAAACCAAGGATTCCAAGTCTAGTGCTCTTTCCTGTGTCTGTGAACTCATGCACACACTGACACACACTCACATGTATAAACTCATATATATGAATGTATGTGTATATGTATACACGCATATATGCCTGTATGTGTGTATGTGTGTGTGTGTGTATATATGTATATATATATATATATATATATATATGTATATGTATATATATATATATGGAGAGAGAGAGAGAAACGGGGGAGAGATGTGTGTATTGAATATGTATGAAAGATCTGTGATTGTTGTCTACTTGGGAATTCTAAGTGAGGTAATTGACAGAATACTTAAGTTGCAGTTATGAATTAATACATAAGTTCTTGGAATCTGAGATTTATGGAGATTTTTATTCGCTTCAGGTTACATAATTCATAATCTTCAGAAACCAAATTTAAATTCAGTTCCTCCTAATCACAAGCACAGAACTCTATCCAACTATATCCATCTGTATATCTGTCTTTCTGTCTCTATATATGTGAGTATATCTGTGCTCATATTTTCAGGAATACCATTAGTCTCCATAAATGTGGCTTAAAGAAATATAAATATGTATAGAAAAGGAAAAGGTAAAATTGTTATATATTTAAATTCTTCTTTGATTGGGTCCAATTCATTTGTTTTTGACCACTAGCTTATGGGCATTTACCCTTCATATCTTATTTCAATTGTCATTAATTATATTTTTTCATGAGACTTTTGATTGGTTTTTACAGTTTTTCAAGCAGTTAAAACAATATGTTTCTGTCATGCTTCAGATTACCCATCATTAACTTTACCATTTTCCATTTATTTTACTGCATTTAATTCTAACAGCAAACAAGCAGTGCATTAGTTTTCTGTTATAATAGACCGTGGTCTCTCTCTGCCCCATCATAGTTATTGCTCAGGAATGTTCCAAAATAATACAAAATTGAAAAGTGAACAATCATGAGCTGTGCCAAACCATTTAAATGATATGGGAACAATAATTCAATAGCTACAAACAGTAAGAAAATAATTAATTACTTTGAGGGATGTAATCTAACAAATTAAATCATTTCTAATGAGTATTTTTAATCCACAAAGTATGGAAAATAGAAGAAAAAAATTTATTTTTTTAATAGCACATCAGATAGCCTTCTTTAAGAATAATATTAGAAAAGAGACAATAAAATGCAATTCAAACATAAATGCAAATTGGCTATAGAACCTTTTACATTTTGTCTCCAAATATCTCCATATATCTTAACTGACAAAAATTCCTCTGAGAATTTTCTTAATCATGTTAGCACATTAAAAACTCCCTGAAACTTATTATAATTTACACTGTGATGGCTTCAGGATCTTAATTTCAAATTGTCTTTTTTTTTTCTAATTTGTGTCACAATTATTAAATGTAATGAAGAGATGTAGAAGAAAAACACTTGGATAGTGATGTGGATACCAACCTCTTCAGCATAAATTGAATCTGAGCACTTATCATTAACTCTAACAGTACAAATGCTCCCAAGTTTAGAAATAAGATTGGGCTTTGTTTCAACCTTTTTTGACATATGAATGTTTGGCTTTAACATTTCTGCTTTTCTTTAACCTGAATCTTTTACTACATATATGGTTTTTGAAGTGACTATTCAACCATTTCATGGTAAAATAAGGCTTTTTGGAAGATGATATGCAATGAGTGTGTTAGCATATTGGATTAGTACTGAGCATTGTTAAGATTCAAATCACTGGGCAAAGAAAACGAATGAAAGAGAGAGGTTGTCAAAGAAGCAAACTTTTGCAGGGTAATATAGGAAGCAGATGTCTGTTAGGAGCCTCTTCAACATGGTGGCCACTTCAGGCCTCAAATTAAGAACCTCATCAATAGTACAAGTTCTCTAGGTCCTGAACCAGCAGCCCCACAATGTGCATCTTATCGTAGGTCCAGCTTCCTGATTTCTGGAGTCTGTAGAAAATTGTCTCCACATTAGGTATCACTGCCCCAAGGCTAAATGAGCCTTCATAGCCACATTTGCCTAACCCTTCTTATTGCTAATACTTTATGGGGTTAGCAAATGCAGTGCAAAAATATAGACATTATTATTTTTACTTGCTTCTTTTTTTTGTTTGTTTTCCATTGATCCTAGTTACCCACAGCTTAGAGTAGTACAGTAAAACTAGTGTCACTGTTGGATTTCTGTTGCTGTTTCACAATGAAATCCTTCCTACCTCTGGTTTGTCAAAGGTCAAAGAACCTACAAAAAGGGCAAACAAATTCTGAGGGAAGCTAATTCCTAGGAAATAGAAACTTAAATAAAAAAATAAATTTTAAGGGGGCTGAACCAAGATGGCAGAGTAAAAGCAGGGACTTCCCTGAGCTCTCCCCCAAAGCACTCCAAATACCTGTAAAAATGATTCTAAGTAAATTCTAGAGCTGTAGAATCCACAAAGTGACAGAGTGAAACAAATCCTTAAACCCAATACAACCTGAAATGTAGACAGGAAGGGTCTTTCACCACAGGCAGGGAGTGGGGAGCAGTCTGGTGTTGGCTGCACCAGCACAGAGGAGCAAGAGTAGGCCTCAGGGGACTAAATCATTGGCAACTGTGGCAGTTTATAGATTTGTCAACCCACAAAAGCCAAAAAGCTCAGGGGAAAACTCTGTGGGATCTGGGTGAAAGAGGAATATAGCCTGTCCAGTCTGACTCCATGCCCAAGGCAGTGGATGTGGTGATAGTTGCTGCTGCACCAGCAGCAGTAGCATCAGATGTTGCTTCTGAATCTCTGAGCCCACACCTAATAGGAGATCAAGTGGCAAATACAAAATCCCTGAAGTCTGGGACAGCATACCTACACCCACACCCACATCAACGTCCACCCCCTCTGGAAACAGGGTTATACCTTGGCAAAGAGTTAGATAGTCAAGTATTTGACTGGGAAGATGAGTAAACATTGTAAAAGAACTCAGACTATAGAGTCTTACTTTGGTGACAAGGAAGGTCAAGGCATACAATCGGAGAAGGAAAGTAGAGTCAAATATCCTACATCAAAAGCCTCCAAGATGAATAAGAATTGGTCACAGGCCATAAAGAAGCTCAAAAAGAATTTTGAAAATCGAGCATGAAAAAGAGAGGAAAAATTTGGAAGAGAAATGAGGGTGATGCAAGAAAATCATGAAAACCAAGTCAACAGCTTTCTGAGATCCCAAAAACTAGTGAAGTAAATAACACCTTAAAAAATGGACTTACCCAAATGGCCAAAGAGGTACAAAAAGTCAGTGAGGAGTAGAATGCCTTAAAAAGCAGAATTGACCAAATGGAAAAGTGGGATCAAAAGTTCACTGAAGAAAATAATTCCTTAAGGATGAGAATGAAGTAAATAAGAAAGGAAACAGAGCAAATGCAGCTGACTATATAAAAAATCAAGAAATTATAAAACAGAACCAAAAGAGTGAAAAAAGAGGACACAATGTGAAATAATCTCTGTGGGAAAACCAAACTTACCTGGAAAATAGATCCAGGAGAGATAATTTAAAAGTTATTGGAGTACCTGAAATTCATGATCAAAAGAGTCTAGACATCACTTTTTAACAAACTATCAAAGAAAGCTGCCCTGATATTCTAGAACCAGAAGGTAAAATAGAATTGAAAGACTTCACCAATCTTCTCTGGAAAGAGACACTAAAATGAAAACTCCTAGGAATATCATAGTCAAATTCCAGAGTTCCCAGGTAAAGGATAAAATATTGTAAGTAGCCAGAAAAAAACAATTTGAGTACTGTGTAAATATAATCAGGATAATACAAGATCTAGCAGCTTCTATGTTAAGGAAATGAAGGACTTGGACTATGATATTCCACAGATCATAGGAGATAGAATTAAAACCAAGAGTTACATCCTGGTAAAATTGATTATAATCTTTAAGTAGAATAAAATGGAATTGCAATGAGAGAACTTTCAAGTATTTTTGATGAAAAGACAAAAGCAGAATAGATATTTGACTTTCAAATACAAGAATCAAGAGAAGCATGAAAAGGTAAACAGGACAGAGTAATCATAACAGATTTATTAAAGTTGAACTGTTTGCATTACCATGTGGAAAAATGATATTTGTCCCACATGAGATCTTTCTCAGCATTAGGGTAGTTGGATGAAATAGAGAGAGAGGCTGAGACAGAGACAGAGAGGCTGAGACAGAGACACAGAGAGAAAGAGAGAAGATGAAGAGCTGGTATTTTAAAAAAATGCAGAGGTGAAAAGAATATATTGGGACAAGGAGAAAGTGAGAGATAGAATGGGGTAAATTATCTCATATAAAAGAGGTAAGAAAAAGATTTCACAATGAAGGGGAAGAGGTGGGAGGTGAAAAGAAATGATTGAATCTTATTCTCATCTGATTTGTCTTAAGAAGGGAATAACTAACACTCAATTGAGTATCTTAACCTACAGGAAAGTAGGAGGAAGAGGATAAGAGGTGAGACATGGGGAAGGGGATAAGAGGTGAGAGATTATAGAAGAGAAGAGAGATTGATGGAAGGAAGAGTCAGAAACAAACACTTTATAAAAGGGACAGGGTCAAAGGAGAAAATAGAATAATTGGAGTATGGGATAGGATGAAGGGAAATATAGTCTTCCACAACATGACTATTATGATGGTGTTTTGCATAAGTACACATATATAACCTATATTGAATTACTTGACTTCTTAATGGGGGTGGATGGAGAGGAAAGAAGAGAGACAATTTGAAACTCAGTTTTAAAAACAAATGTTAAAAAATAATTGTTTTTACACGCAACTGGTAAATAACATATATAGGCAATGGATTATAGAAATCTATCTTGCTCTTCAAGATAGTAAAGGGGAAGTAGATAGGAGGGGGGATGATAAAAGGAAGGGCAGACTGGGAGAAGGGGCAATCAGAATGCATACCATCTTGGGGTGGGGGAGGGGAAAGATGGTGAGAAAATTTGGAACTCAAGATCTTGTGCAAATGAATGTTAAAAACTAAAAATAAATTTAAATATTAAAAAAACAGAAAATTAAAATTTGAGGTGTAGCTACATTATGACTAGTATAGGAGAATTATAGGAGATAAAAAGAATGGGAGTCCAGAATAAAAGGTTTGTGCCTACCACAATGATGGCTTACTGAATTCTACCTCTTAGAATGATTCACAGGTCAATAATTAAAATGCTCTTGTTCACAATATATGTGACCTTATGTTCCAGCACACTGAGTCATATCTGTATGCCAAAGACATATAAGTGTAGCTTACCTCACCCACACAAATCTTTCAAGTCCATGTATTAAAGGGAAATAAAGAGATTAAGGGTGTTACAGTGCCAAGGCTTAACAGTGGTCATCTTCTAAAAAATATTTATAGTATTCATAAAATACTTCATGCAAATATGATAACAGCATCAATAATATATGGTTGAATTGGTTAGTCAAATCCATTTGTGAGACTATGAATATGTTGCTAGAAACTTATATCTGCAGTTCAAAGTAATTGACACTAGATAAAATGAATACCTTGGAATGCAAAGTAATAGAAATTATTATAATAGAAGTATGCATTATTTGAGCTAGAAGGAATTTTGGAGATCATCTAGTCTAACTCTTTACACAATGACAGATTTAGATCTTTCAGTCTCTGAGCAGTAATCATGCATATTTCATATCACTGCTGTTTATGTTATCATTTTTAGTCAATATTTTTATTATTGGTAAGCGGTGGCAGAAGCAGGAGAAGGAACAGAAAAAGATGAAGAAAGAGGAGAGGGAAGAGGAAGAAAAAAGAATCTATATGGCAAAGGACAGGGGGACAAGGATAGTAAGAAAGGGGCATTAAGAACTGATACCTAAGAAAGAAGGGAAAGAGTAAGGCTCTTGGTCTAACAGTTTGTTGTTTGTTTGTTTTTAAAATATAAATTTTCTATTATTGTTTCATTTATACATGAATGAGTCATTAAGATAGGATGGAAGCATAAGGTCTTCCCATGACTGCTTTTAAGCTTCCTTTTGTGTACTATCTTCATAAGCTGGTTGAGGCCAGGCTATCTTTTTCTTATTTGTATCCCCATCAGCTGGCATTGTTCTTAGCTAATAGGAAACATTTAATAAACATTTATTGAATCAAATTGTTACTAATCATTCCCCAAATTGTCAACTAGTATAATAATTGGTACAATTTTTATACTTTATAGTTGCAAAGCACTTTACATATACATATACAAAATCTCATTCGATGTATACAACATTGGGAAATGAATGGCATTATCGTCTCCATTTTAGAGAGTAGGAAACTGAAATAAACAGAGATTACCTGACTTGCTTAGGATCAAGTTGCTAGTAAAAATATGAGGCCAAATTTGAACTCTCACCCTGATTCAAGTCATCTACTGTGTTTCTCACTATTGTTATATTATACTATTCTGTAATCTGGATTGGTTCTTCAAAGCATTGGAAAGAATAGTGACAAAGACTGTTCCTGTACTTGAGTGTTCATTAGTAGTTGACAGTGGGAGCATTTTCTAAATTTCTTAGTCTTCTAACAGTCCCTGGATGTGGGTGAGAGGAGGTGGTCTGTGCAGGCTTCCCATCTTTCCCTATGCCTATATACCTAGGAATTTGAGATTATTGCTACTATTGTTATACTTCTCAACTTTGACACCTCAATTCTGATATATGACTGTCACCATGATATTAAATATTCAACAGTAATGCTAATATCAGTGTGTATTAGAAATGGTAATGATAGAATGTGTTCTCTTTTAATTACATACCTAATATTCCTTTTGAGAGTAGATGACTATATTTACTGGTAGCTAGGTGGTGCAGTGGATAGAGCACCAGTGCAAGAGTCAGGAAATGACTTCAAATCTCATTTCAGATACTTCACACTCACTAGCAAGTCTATTGCCCAATTTCCTCATCCGGGGTCATCTCCAGTCATCCTGACGAATATCTGATCGTTGAATTCAGATGGCTCTGGAGAAGTGAGGTTGGTGACCTGGACAGCCCTACTTCACTCAAAACAAAGTCAAGTGCAAGTCATATCATCATTTCGTTGACGGCATGGTCTTCTTCAGCAAGGAAAGATGAACACACACAATTAAGATGTGAGGAAGGAGAGCATTTAAAGTCGGAAAGATATTTCAAAAGCACAGAGATGGAACATAAAGGATCACGTACCAATAACAGCTAGTAGGCCAATGTCATTTACTGAAGTTTGGGTTCTTTGATTCCTATTTTACTGTACCCTCCAAGACCAAGTAGAATAAAACTAGTGCCTCTTCCATGTGACAATTCTTCAAATATTTGTGAAGATTTTGTCCATCTCTAAAACTCTTCTCATGACTACATGGGACTACTTATTTTAAATCACCTTTTTGGAGCACCTACTCTAGTCATCTATGATACTGATTTATCTCCCAGGAATATAATCACAGTTGTCCTTCTGTAGTCTAAAATTGGCACTCATAATTGAAGATAAAATTCCAAGTATGATCTGACATCAAAAATGTATAGTGACATTATAACATATCTCATTCTACACACTGTGATTCTATTAATTCTGTGAATGCAACCTAAAACTTCATTATTTTTTTTAGTGTTACCAAATTTGACTGTTGATTCCTTAATTTTAGAGTTGCCAAGGATTAATTTTTTCAAAGACTTAGGGCAAATTGATAACACACATTAGGAAGGACAATAAACAGCTGAATTGCATCCCAAAGGCAGTGACAAGGATAATAAGACGGGAAGTAAAATGAGTGTTGAGATAACTATTGATATTTGGCCAAGAAAATAGAAGAATTGTTGGGAACATGAAAGTTGTCTTCAAACACGTAAGGAACTATCTTGTGCATGATGTATTAGAGTTGTTGCTTTTTTCCCCCTTGAACTAAGAGGAAGAAGTATAAACAGTGGGTAGAAATTAAAGAGGAGGATTTCACACAGATAAGAATCAACAATTAACAGTGTCTGAAACTGAAATGACCTATTAAATAGGTAGTGAGTTACCCATCATTGGAAACCGTATGGCCATTTTTTTTCCAATCTATTTAGTTTTGTTTTGTTTTGTTTTCCACAGTTACATAAAAAAAAATTAACATTTGTTTTTAAAACTTTGAGTTCAAAATTATCTCCCTTTCCCCACATTGAGAAGGCAAGCAATTCTTTATAGGCCATATGTATGTAGTCATTCAAAACTTTGCCATATCAGTAATGTTGTGAAAAAAAACAGATCCCAAAAAGACCTCAAGAAAAATAAAGTTAAAAAGTATGTTCAAATCTGCATCTATTTCTACTTTTAGCTTGAAAACAATTATGTTATTTGTGTCACTATTCCTGTAAACATGTATTTTAAGAGAACAAGCACTGTACTAGAAATCTGTCTTTTCCCTAAAGAAAATTTGATTGAGTGGAAGCTGCTCAGCAACACAGTGAAGGAGATTTCCATTCCAGAGAGCCCTGAAAAACTGATCCCAAAGGATCATCACGCACTGGACAGGAGCGGAGCCCAGCCCTGCCCCGGCCATGTGGCACTGAGAGGAGCGAGCAGATCCAAGCAGGCTTCAGGGATGGAATCTCTAGCAGCTCCAAAGGTTACTTTCTTGGGGAACAGATGTTAGCCCCTTTCCTTTCTGAGGAGGAGGAACAATGATTACCATCATGTAAAGACATAGGAGTCAAGGCGTCTGTATCCCAAACATCTGAAATAGATATCTAATAGGCTCAGGTCATGGAAGAGCTCAAAAAGGATTTTGAAAATCAAGTTAGACAGGTGGAGGAAAAACTGGGAAGAGAAATGAGAGAGATGCAAGAAAAGCATGAAAAACAGCTCAATACCTTGATAAAGGAGAAGCAAAAAATTGCTTAAGAAAATAACACCTTGAAAAATAGGCTAACTCAATTGGCAAAAGAGGTTCAAAAAGCCAATGAGGAGAAGAATGCTT
>CM053773.1:73628408-73654396 GCA_028658325.1 Potorous gilbertii
ACAAATGGGGAGAAAATTTTGGAATCCAAAATCTTGTGAAAATGAATGTAAAAAGTTAAATAAATTTATTTAAAAAAAAAATAAAAGAGAAGTAAAAAAAAAAAAAGAAAACATACATACTGATGGTGGTGGCATGGTGCTTTCTTGCATGTGGCAATCACATTGTCATGACCCTGTTGTTCAGATCTTTTGATAAGCATAAATTAATTTTGAGTGTAAAACCTACAGCAGCTTCACAGTGCTCCCCATCACTGTGGCCACTCAAGAAAAATGTGTATCTGGCTCCAACTTCAGTAAACTTAACCTCATTTGCCAGCCTTGTTTGACTCAGGCATGCTATTTGGATGTGATAACTGCAGAGTTCTTTCACAACAGTTGTTCATCTTTCATGCCTATGGTATTTTGTCATGTCCATGATTATGTAAACATTCCATGAATCAATGATGCATGGAATCATCTTTGCAAAATTTTTGGTACATTTTTTTTCTGTTTTGACCACAGTGTGGGATCCTTGTCTGCTGCAGTAAACAGGACAGGGTTGAGTGAAAACAGAAAAAAAAATTATAGCATCTTTTTGACCCTTTCCTTATGGAGAGAGTGAACAGTGTGGTCCTTTTGAAAGAAAAGCTTGTCACACATCTAGGGGGCTGCCAAATCCTACTTCTACTTCCAAGAAGATGAGCCTATGGCCTGGGTCATTTGTGTGCAGGGTTGTGACTGCATCTACTAGTGTAATCACACCTGCTGCTTCATCATTTGCCTATAGCCAGGGGGCTTTGACAAAAGTAAAAAATGGTAAAGTGATGTAATAGTAATTTAAATGGAAAGATCTATCTCATTCATTAATAGGCCCATGTGACCTGTTTGAATCACCTCAAGGCCTAAGACACATGTGGTGACAGAAGCTTGCTGAATAAGAACAGGAAGCAGGGAGCAGAACTGGGAAAAAGTGAATAATCATGGAGAGAGGACACATACAGCCAGATATGTCAAGGCTTAGGCTTAGGAAGGAGTGTTTGTTTTCTTGTGAGAAGACCCCAGCAGAGGCAGGGAGGGCTTGGGAATGGCTTTGACCCCTGCATTGATCATATTTATTAATTTGTTGATCATTGTGATGAATTTTGATTTCTGGTTCTGAAATTTGGTTTTTTGGTAATTAAATAGATTTTTTCTTCCCCTTCTATATGGAGAGTCTTTTATACTTTGCAACTGAGAACTACATTAGCATATTCATAGTCACCACCAGTGCTGTGAATATTGCCTTGGCGATACAAGTGATATGGGTGATCTCTTTTGATTCATGCATAAATTGGAATTAAGTGTAGTAGAGTTGGGCAAAATTTTGGCCTCCCTCCATCTTTCAGAGTCATCAAAGTCAATGGCAAGGCAAATTCAAGGTGACTGGTGTTGTTCAGATGCAGTGAATGGCATCTTTCATGTCTAACCAAGCTCTAAGTACTTCATAAATGCAAGTTACAGCTGCCTTCATGGCTGTTGGAGAAAATTGTTCTCATCCACCCATTCCACTGGGGGAAGTCTTCACATGTTTGTGGTGGACATCTCCCTAACTCCTTGAGTGTTTTGAGACACCTTGGTTGCCCTCAATCTGGTTTAGCCCATTTGACAAAACAGTTAACCAGTGTATAGCCGCTATGCATGCTACTTCTTCCTAGAGCCATAGGTGAGAGTTGGGTGAATTAAGTGGACACCAAACACGTACAGTAGCCCTGAAAATGGGTTGGCAATCCTCACACCAGAAGTACTATTCTTCTCTGAACATCTTATGCCCTGGTTCTTCAGGTAATTAGCATCAGAGGCATGTTCTGAATCTAGTTTCTTTTGCTACAAAGCTGATATTCTATTTCCTTGATCACACTGCCTCATAATGTGGCTCTCTTTATATGGTTTGGAATAATATTTTTAAAAAATGATATGCCATATTTTAATCATCATCTCCAAAATAAAGGAGAGGTCTGCACATTGCACATGTGTCCTAAGTTATTCTTCAAAAATGTTTTTAGTTTGAATAAATATAATCAATCAATAATTTATTTTTAAAATACCAGTATAACTCTATATTGGACAGTATATAAAAAGTCAAACATCCAATTTCTGAATTTTAAATCTTGTAGTCTTAAAATTTAAAATCTTAGAATCAAAATTCTATAATTTTAGGAGTATAAATTCAAATATATGTTGCCAGGAAGAGTTTTACATTTATTGAAGACAAAACAAAATCTGGGGAAAGACATAAAAGTATTCCAAGAGCAGGAACACAGGGAGACATAAAAGAATTTAAATATGGTGAGTTTTGGTCTATGAAGTAAAAGGTCAAAAGAAATTATGAGCACCTTACTTTCATTTGATCATGGAAAGTTTTGTGAAAGCATAAGACTTTTGAGGAGGAGAGGGAGTGTGACTAGTAGCACAGTAGAAAATCATGTTTTAGGAACAAAGAGCAGAATGAAAGAAAACAGTTAAAATAAGTAACAAAAAACTGTTTACTGACAGAGTTTGCCTACATGGTAAGAAGAGACCAGAAGGGAAAGAAAAAAAGTCAGCTTGCAAGTGGGAAGGGAGAACAGAATTCTGTGATGAGGGTAACAAAAGCAAAACTGACTTCCCCGCCTCCAAAAAACAAAACGAAACAAAACAAAACAAAAACTGGCTATTCATGCTTATGAAATAGGGCTCTATGGTTGGGGGATTATTTCTTAAATTAAATTTCATAGGTTGGGTAATTCAGATGGCTTTCAAAAGCACTGAACAGATATAGCAGATATAGAAGTCAGTATACTGACTCAGAAATTGTTGAAACTTGAATAAAATGAAATTAGAGATGGCCAAATTGTCTCACAAAATATTTTCATGAAAAATAAAATACTTAGGTGATTGCTGGCCTTTGTTCTCAAAGAAGAGCAAAATACCTTCATTATGTTGAAGTGAAGGTGCAGTGTGTCTGAATGTGGTGGATCAGATCAATACAAACTCCAACGGCTCTACCACAGGTCAGGGACAGTCTGTATGTATGAACATTTGGAGTAGAAACATCTCTAAATCTGAACATCTCATCTTTCTTTTGAGTTAATGCAATTCTGCTTCACTCATAGAGCATAGTGCCTTTATTGATACAGGCATACCATGGTGGGAGGTCTTTTGCAATGTCTCCCATGTCATAAAATCCATTTCAAAATTCTTTAGAGATACATTAATAGAGAAAAAATGGTTTTTGCCTGAGGAACTATGCTTGATTAAGCCTCCCAGTGTTTCTGTGAAGAGCTGGTTAGCGATAAGATTGGACTCATGATTTCACTAGTATAGAAATTTCTAAGTGAGGAAATTCCTTTTATTAGTATTAGATGAGCACTTTCTCTGTTGTTTACAATCTTAGATAATTTGCTAAAGCACTAAGGAAATACCTTCCTCAGAGTGACACAACTATCATGCTTTAAAAACTGGACTTGAACTGAGCTTCCCCAGGCTCTAAGGTCAACCTCTATTCACATTCATAAATGGCCTCCTATCTGATTGAAAGGTGGGAAAAACACTTTCAGAGCAATTCCTTCACAAAAGTGATTGCTTTGTGCTTACATTGAGGTTAGCCCCATAGGAAGAATTAGATTTTTGCTGTGAAGTCTACTAATCTAGAGGTCTGAGTAGTGAGATCATTAAATCAACCCAAGGTTCAAGCAGAAAAGAAATGTGTATTTGCTCCTACTAAATTGTATTTTCATTATAGAAATTGGTGCAAAGAACTGTTTTAAACACCACATTTGCAAACCATTCTGTGTAACCAAATCACATCAGTTTTATATATTTATATATCAGTTTCTCTAATAATATTTATGATAAAAATAACAGCTGCTAGCATGTTTATATGTTTGCAAAAAGCTTTCAAAATATTATCTCATTTTCATCCTTATGACAACCCTGGAAGGTAGATGCTATTGTTATTTCTATTTTACAAATAAAGAAAATGAGGCAAATAGAGGTCAGATTTCTTAAAGGAGAGAAGCAATATAAAAAACATTACAAATTTTAAAGCAGAGGTGTCACATCTGTCCCACACAATACCACTCAGTGTTATATCAATGAGACTAAAATTGAATTTAATTAATAAGAATGCAAAACAGTCATTGATAATATTATATTTTTAAATGATCAATATGTAGGCTACAGAGGTCCTTATGACTCCCACTTTTGACACTACTGCTTTAAAGTCCTATAGAAATGAGAGTTGTTATTGCAAGGTCACACAGTTTAGTCTAAGATTACAATGAATTTGGGTTTTCCTGACTCCACTTGACTTCTAGTATAGCAGTGTGATTCTGGGCCCAGCTCTCCATCCATTGTGCCACCTAGTTGCACATCAGAGAGCTTAGTACAGTCAAAAAGAATGCTGGATGTAAAGCCAAATAAACTGAGTTCAAATGTAGGATCTGCCACTATGTACCCTTGGATAAGTCATTTGAACTGCTCTCACCAGAGTTTGTTATTCAATTGGGTCAGTCATGTCTGACTCTTCATGACCTCATTTAGGTTTTTCTTGGAAAAGATATTGGAGAGGTCTGCCATTTGCTTCTCCAGATCATTTTATAGATAAAGAAACTAAGACTAACAGAGTTAAGCAACTTGCCCAGGGTCATCTAGCTAGTAAATATCCAAGGGTGGACTTGAACTCAGGTCTTCTTGATTCCAGGCTCAGCACTGTATCCACTGGGCCACCTAGTGTCTCAGAGCTTGGTGATTTATAAAACAGACTAAGTGGGCTTAGAAGTTCCTTCTAGCTTTTAATCATGAAATGCCTAGATTCATGGAATCATCAAAAAGGAGAGTTAGAAGGGATCTCTAAGCTCTTCTAGGAACAATCTCATATTTTACAGATGCTCATAGTTCTAAGAATACTAGGCTTTCTGTAATGCTTTAAAGTTTGTGAAGTTCTTTGCATCATTTTTCTCATTTAAGCCCTAGAACAATTATTTGAATTCTTATATGATAGCTCTTATTCTTCCCATTTTACAACTACATATAGCTAGGTTAATACTTGTCTTTCTATCTCCAAGTCTTTTACTCTGTCCAGTACAATAGAAAGAGTGCTAGAGGAGGCCATGTGTCTTGGGCCAATGTGATTCTGGATTCTTCTACCTACTACTTAGGGCAAGTCATTTTGATAGTATCTTTGCCCAGATAACAGAAAATGAGGTCATGAAAAGATGAACATAACAAAAAAAAAATACTGAACAACAGCTTCTTCATCTGTAAAATGAAAATGAACTAAATTATCTTTAATGTCCTTTCCAGTTCAAACTTTCTGTGATACTGCTGTTTTGCTGTAGATGAAGATACTGAAATCCAAAGAAGTAGAAGTATTCACCAAAGGCCACACAGGTAGTTCACAGCAGAACAAGGTTTCCATACCCCCTGTCTGGCCTCCTATGTGATTTGGATAGCAATATTAATTAGATAGAACAAATTCAGGTAATGGTTGCTTGGGGTGGGGAGGAAAAGAGGCAGTTAATTGAAAATGTTTTGGTTAATACAATTTTCACTCACTTTGCATAATGGTAATTTTACTAAGTTTTTTAAGGCAATCTGCTTAGCTACACAGAAAAGGATAATTTCTTTTATGAACAATACAAACCTCTTAGGCTTTTAGTGATCCAGACACAGGAAAAAAATCACTTCAATTGGTGCTTCTCTTATAAAGCACCACAAGGCCAGGAGTCCATGAACTATGGATGCATAACTAGTATGCAAAGGCCAGGAAGCTAGTTCATCTAATGACAATAATTATGATAGTTAATATTTACACGGGCTTTTAAGATTTGTTAAGCATTTTACATATGTTATTTATTTTCACTTATCCACAACATTGTGAAGCAAGTGCTATAATTATATCGATTTTATAGTTGAGAAAAGTGAGACAAATAGAGCTTAAGTGACTTGCCCAGGGTCACATAGGTAGTAAGTGTCTGAAAAGGTGTTTAAATTCATACCTTAATAACTCCAAGTTTATTCAGACCTCTTTTTACTCAGCCACTTAGACATTACCTATATACTGTGGTGGGCTCAAAAAGGAGATGTGGGCATGTTCCATTCAAAACTTTTTTTTCTCCTTTTGTTTTTTTTTCTCCTTTTGTTTATAGATGAATGCATTATTACCTCATCACAGAAAAAGTACACACATGGGTGGAACAGAGGGCAAGATTGAACTTTTCTTGGATATTCTCTTGGATTCTTACACAGCTTCTTCTGTGCTTTCTCTATAAGTACAAGCATATATCTGGTATATATCATAAAATATCTGCCTCACAGTTGAAGCCAAGATGGTGAAGTAGAAGGACAGACCTGCCCTGTTCTATCCCCAAAACTCATATCTGTAAAAAATGACTCTAAGCAAATTCTAGAGCATCAGAAGCCACAAATCAACAGAGTGAAAGAGATTTCCAGTCCAAGATAGCCTGGAAGACTGACAAGAAAGGTCTATTGCACCAGCTTGGAGTACAGTGTAGCCCTTGGAGTGGAGCACAGCCCATGGAGCATAGCCCAGGCTTGGCCTTGGCACTGTTTGGACAGGATTGGAGCAGGCTTCAGGGTACAGAATCCCAGGCAGCAGTTATGGTTCCCAGATTCTTCAACCCACAAATGCCAAAGACAGCTTCAAAGGTCACTGAGAAAGTTCTGTCACCTGGGTGAGAATGGAGCAGGGTCAGGTCACAGCCCCAGGCCGAGGGCAGTGGAAGTCACTACAGTGCAGTGTCCATTTTAGGAGACCTCTACCCAAAGCCCTGGTGGGAATCAAGCAGCAGATCTGGATCTCAGCACTGAGTGACAACCTAAGGGTGAGGTAGAACACTGGTGTGGTAGAAGTGAGGTGATTGTGAAGTAGGAACTCTACTTGCAGACTCTGGGCAGAAAAGTTTGTGGTTGCTCCCACACCAGAACATAGGACAGGAGAGGAGTAAACTAATCTCTGTGATTGTGTCACCTTGGAGGAACTGAGAATTTAAAGATCCCTAGAGTATCCTCTCCATTTGACAAAAGACTCAAAAGTCAAATAACTGGCTGGAAAAATGCTCCAAAATAAGACTATATAGGGCTACTTTCTTAGTGAACAGGTATTTTATTCTATCTTTTCAGATGAGGATGAACAAAGCATACCATTAGAGGAAGACATAAAAGTCAAGGCTTATACAGCCAAAACCTCCAAAATAAATACACAATGATCTCAGGTCATGGAAGAGCTCAAAAAGGATTTTGAAAATGAAGCAAGAGAGGTGGAGAAAAAATTGGGAAGAGAAATGGGAGCGATGCAACAAAATCATGAAAAGCAAGTCAACATCCTTCTAAAGGAAACTCAAAAAAATACTGAAGAAGATAACATTTTAAAAATAGACTAACCTAAATGTCAGAAGAGGTCCAAAAAGCCAATGAGGAGAAGAATGTTTTAAAAAGAAGAATTAACCAAATGGAAAAGAGGGTCAAAAAGTCACTGAACAAAACGGTTCTTTAAAAGTTAGAATGGAGTAGATGGTATCTATGATTTTACGAGAAACCAAGAAATTAAAAAACAAAACTAAAAGAATGAAAAAAATAGAAGACAATGTGAAATATCTCATTGGAAAAACAATTGACCTTGAAAATAGATCCAGAAAAGACAATTTAAAAATCATGGGACTACCCAAAAGCCATGATCAAAAAAAAGATCCTAAATGTCGTCTTTCATGAACTCATCAAGAAAAACTATTCTGATATTCCAGAACCAGAGTGTAAAAAAATTTGAAAGAATCTACCAATCACCTATTGAAAGAGATCCAAAAAGAAAAATTTCTAAGAATATTGTAGTCAAATTCCAGAGTTCCCAAGTAAAGGAGAAAACATTGTAAGTAGCCAGAAATAAACATGATCTGGCAGCTTCTGAATTAAGGGATCTAAGGGCTTGGAATATGATATTCCAGAAGTCAAAGTAACTAGGATTAAAACCAAAAATGACCTACCCAGAAAAACTGAGTGTAATATTTCAGAGGGGGAAAATGGTCATTCAGTGAAAAAAGAATTTCCAAGCACTTTTAATGAAAAGATCAGAGCTGAATTCAAAATTTGACTTTCAAAGACAATAATCAAGAGAAACATGAAAAAGTAAACAGAAAAGAGAAATCACAAGGAACTTACTAAAGTTGAAGTGTTTATATTCTTACATGGAAAGATAATGTTTGTAACTCTTGAGGCTTTTCTCAGTATTTGGTAGTTGGAGGTATTATGGACACATAGACAGAGGGCACAGGGTGAGTTGAATAGGAAGGGATTATATCTAAAAAATAAAATAAAATTAAGTGGTGAGAGAGGAATATATTGGGAGGAGAAAAGGAGAAATGAAATGGGGCAAATTATCTCTCATAAAAGAGGCAATAAAAAGCTTTGTCAATGGAGGGGAAAAGAGGGAAGTGAGAGGTAAAAATTAAAGTTTACTCTCATCACATTTTACTTAAGCAGACAAAAACAAGCACACTCAATTTGGTATGAAAATCTATCTTACACTACAAGAAAGTAGGGGAGAAGGAGGTAAGTGGGGTACGAGGATGATAGAAGGGAGGGCAAGTGGGAGAAGGGAGTAATTAGAAGTAAACACTTTTGGGGAGGGACAAGGTCCAAAGAGAATGGAACTAATGGAAGCAGAATAGGATGGAGGGAAATATAGTTAGTCTTTCACAACATGGCTACTGTGGAAGTCTTTTGCATAACTACACATGTATAGCCTATTTTGAACTGCTTGCCTTCTCAGTGGGGATAGGTGGGGAGGGAAGAAGAGAGAAAAGTTGCAAGTCAAAGTTTTAGGAACAAATGTTGAGAATTACTTTTGCATGTAACAGGGAAATAAGAAATACAAGGTAATGGTGTACAGAGATCTATCTTGCCTTACAAGAACAGAGAGAATATGAGAATAAGGGAAGGGAGGGGTGTAATAGAAGAGAGGACAGATTGGGGGAAGGTGTAATCGGAATGCACAGTGTCTTGGGGTGGGGAGGAGAGAGATGAGAAAATTTGCAATCCAAAGTCTTATGGAAATGAATGCTCAAAACTAAATATAAATATGTTTTTTAATCTTCCTCAGAGTTATGCAGCTCTCACTAGTAGCATGGAGGGCATTGCTATAGCTCATGATAATCTTCTACTGACATCTAAATCTGTTCCTTTTCTTCTGTCTCCCCTGGAAACAGAAATAGGGTGGTCAATATATTACCTGTGTACCATCCTATATTGCTGTTTGAGTATTAATCATAGAAGATGGCACATTATTGAAACTTAATGGATTTATGTAAGGAAAAGGACATTAGAACAGACAATGATTTGGGAAAATAGGGCTACGCAAGGTAACCATTTGGCAACATATTTTCTCTGATTTGTCCTCAAAATATATGGGAACAGTGCACGAATTTGAAGGTAGACAAAAGAGTAAATAATTACTGGTATCTACTTTGTTGCTTCCTCTTTAAAGTAATACTAAGGCAGTGGAGTAAAAATTGTGAGATAGAGAAAACACTAAACTGACTTCTCCCAACATCTCCCTCAAAACCACCATAAAATAATTCTTCAAATGAAATTCTGGAGCTGCAGAGGCCACACAAGTCAGAGTAAGAAATTTTTTCAGCCTAAGACAACATGGGAGGTAAAAGAGAGAGAGAGACAAAGTGAGAAAGAAAGTGAGTGAGAGTGAGAGAGAGAGAGAGAGAGTGAGAGAGAGAGAGAGCTATAATATAGGGAGGAGGCTGGTCTAGAACTCATATGGATAAAACACCTGTGATGGAACTAGATATTGATGACAGCAGCAACTTTGCTGCTGGATCGTAACAGAGATGGTACAGGGATTTAGCAACTGATAAATAAAGAGATTACAGGTACCACTGGGCTAACACTGTTTGGCATCTCCATTGCCTATATAATTTTAGTTCATAGTGCAAGGGCTGAGAGGAGCATTTTCAGTCTAGAGGGAGTGGAAGCCCCAAGGGAGAATTTCATTTTCAATTCCAAGGAATCAAGGATCCTGAGGAACAGTGTCATTTATGGTCTCAAGGGGAAAAGTGCCCTGAAAGCCAGTATCAATTATGACCCCAAAGCATTAGCAATCCTTCCTGGGTAAGAACCAAAGTACAGACAAGAAATCAGTGACCACATCTTTGCCTAAATCACAATACCTTGGAAACATAAAACAACTTCCAACCACCCAGAAATAGGTCTGAAAACTATGTGGAAAACAGTGTGAAGAAGTCTGATGCTTGAAGTAGCTATCAGCACCATCCAGGCTGGGAAACATTGCCCAATATTAACATAGAGTTCCAAATCAAGAAATAGAGTGGAGAAATGAGTAAACAACAAAAAAGAACTTGACTTTAAAATTCTACGATGCTGATGAGGAAGATTAAGATGCAAATTCAAAAGAAGACAATACAGTCAAAAATAACTATACACAGAACCTCAAGAAATAATGTAAATTGGACACAAGCCAAACAAGAATTCCTGGAAGTGCTAAAAGTTATTTTCAAAATTAAATAAGAATAGTAGATGAAAAAATAAAAAAGAAATAGAAGCAAAGAGAAAAGATAAAGACAACAATTTGTAAAAGAGGTACAAAAATACTAAAGAAAATAACACTTAAAAAATCAGAATTGACTAAGTAGAGAAGGAGACACAAAAACCTCACTGATGAAATCACTCCATAAAAAGCAGAATTGGCCAGATGTAAAAACAAGCATGAAAACATGCAGAAGGAAATAATTCATTAATAAATACAACTAAGTAAGTGGAACTTAATGACTCCATGAGATGTAAAGAAAGAATGAAAAACTAGAAGAAAATGTAAAATAAGTCATGGGAACAACAATGGACCTGGAAAAGAGTTCAAGCAGAGACAATGTAAGAATTATTGTATTACCTGAAAGTTTTCATCAAAGAAAGAGCCTAGACATTATACTTCAAGAAGTTATTAGGGAAAGTTGGCCCAATATCTTTTAACCAGAAGGTAAAATAGAAATTTAAAGAATTCATGATCAACTCCTGAAAGAAATACCAAAATGATAATTTCCAGAAATATCATAGCCAAATTTCAGAGCTCCCAGATCAAAGAGAAAATACTTGAAGCAGCCCGAAAGAAAGCATTAAAACACTGTGGAGCTACAATCAGGATCAGACAAGATTTAGCAGCTACCACCTTGACAGAATACAGGTTTGGAATATGATATTCAGGGAGATAAAGGAGCTAGGATTACAACAAAGAATAATTTACCAAGAAAAAATTAGTATAATCCTTCAAGGGAAATATTTTTTGAAATATTTAATGAAATAGAAGATTCAAGCATTTGTAATGAAAATATCAGAGCTGAAGAGAAAAACTGACTTTCAAATATAAGTCTCAAAAGAAGTTTTTAAAAGTAAACATGAAAGAAATCATAAGGAATTCAATAAAGTTAAACTAGCTAACTAAATGTGTATTTTCTGATGACTTTATCATTATTAGAGAATTTAGAAGGATTCTATATTGAAGAAGCATTCAGAAATGAGTTGAATGTGATGGGACAATGTGAAAAATTGGATAGATGAGGAAGAAGATACCTTGGAAAAAGAGGGAAGAGAAAGGAAAAAAGTGGACAAAATTATCATATGTGTACGTGTGTTCATGAAATATAAATGTGAAGTTCTTGAGTTTATTATCTGCTCATACTCCCATCTTTGCACTGAAGTCATTAACTATCAAGGCTAACCTGCTTTAAAAGATTCTCTGATATAATCATATTCTTCACAGAATTTTTCTACTTCATCCACTATTACAGACATTAACATATTTGTAAAATTTTATCTTTAAAAAGTTGCATGTGTCCTTAAAATTATTTTTTTCTTTGAGCACAATATGGAACCAAATCAACCAACTCTTCCTTTCTCTTCTCCAAGGAGAATTTTCTTGTGAATTGTTCTTTCATTTGGTTATCTCTTGGTTTTGATTTATACTGAGAATATCAGTATTGATGTGACTCATTTCCTCTATTCATAGTTCAACTCTGAGGACTTTAAACAAATTTAATATCATCAATAGTAAAATCTCCTATTTATAGATGTCCTAAAAGCTATTTTATTCCTAGCACCCTCTGCCTCCTTTTTTTATAATTCCATATTTACTGAAGAAGGAAAAGGAAACGGATACATATAACTAAGGGCAAGTTTGCTTTTTCATCTTCGTTTCATGGATTTCCAAGAGAAGAGAACATACCACTTATTAATCAGTTATTTTTGGCAGTTCAAGGGGGCTCATTATACTTACTGCTGTTGGTCATACTGACTCATTCAGATGATAAGCCTCATTATACTTAGTGTCATTAATCCTCAAACAGCAGGAAAAATCTGTTGCTAGGATTTTTACTCATAACCTTTCGAACTTGCTGCAAGATATCAGAAATTACACTCTGCTGACAGTCTATGAGATCATGGTGAGGTATCACACTAGGATTCCTCCCCTTCAAAATATATAACAAAATAAACATTACAAGTTTTATGACACTCCTGATTTTTTAAGAGAAATCTTACAAGATTTTATTACAAAAAGAATATAGTCAAGAAAGACTGAATATTTGAATTTGATAAATGCCAATAAAAATTGTACCCACTGCAAAATGGCCAATTATTTTTCTGAATTTTAGAATTAAAATATTGCTTCTTTTTTAATGAAAACTGCCTTTAGCAAGGTGTCATAACCTATGACAACAGATAAAATAATGAATGAATTCATTAAAAGGACTTTGTCTAGGAAAATAATGTAACAAAAGTAAGAATCTGACTAACAAAAAATACCAGAGAATTCTAGATGATGTTGAAGATTTAAGTCTTAATATCAGTTTAGTGATGGTAGTATCAGTTAAGATAGAGATAAAAAGAAATACCTAAATTAAAAGCATATTTCATTCTAGTAGCATGAATTTAGATAAAATCCTAGTTCATATAGGATAACACTCATTTTACAAATGAGGAAGTTGAGGCTCAACAGGTTTAGCAAATTGCCCAACATTATGAAAGAAGCAAGTGGAAGAATTCAGATTTGAACCATGCTCCTACTCCAAACAGCATCACGTCCTGTTGGCTCAAACAGTGACTTTAATTGGAATTAATAAGTGCTTTTTTAGTACTAAATAATGGAGGATGGTGCTAGATGCTAAAAGTACAAAGATTATTATTTTGTTTTAATGTTTGTTGCTGTCCTCAGGCACTTCTCATTCCTATTCTATTGAGTGAATAAGGGAGAAGAAAAATGTATAACTTATATATAGAACAAATTGGTGTCATGAATAAAAATTCTGGGAAATAAAGTTTCCAGGTATTAATAGTGTATTAACTAGACTAGCCAATAATTAATAGATTATCAGTTATTTCTCTTGGTAACCAAAGAAGCCAAGGGAGACTGAAAATACCTTAAATCAGGTGTGTACCTTCTGATAGGGAATGTCTCTGATAAGTGAAACTTGACTGATTGGTGAATATTAAATGAGGAGTTGGTCTGGAAAATCTCAAGTTTCTCTAAGAAGTGCCTTGATTATGAGACATAACACCTGTCAGCAAACTGAGCAGGGAAAGTCATTTTCATTTAAACCTCCCTGACAAGTTTTCTCCTCCATAAGCCAAGTTACCCCAAACTCTAATGAAAGGATCAAGGTCAGGAGTTCTTTCTCCCGGGAAGGAAACTCACTCAAACTGGATTCTGTTTATACTCTAAACAAAAATCAAGCTTTCCAGTTGTGTGGGGTACTGTCATATGTCTTAAGTAAAGCTTGAATGTTTCTGATATTCTTTGGCGAGAGAAGGACTTCTTTCTAAACTAGTCTTTTTACAGAAAGAGGACTATTATAAAGTATTGTTAATCAAATGGTGAAGCATTAAAATTAATTTCTTTCATTGGGAAAGGATGGGAGCAAAGTAGAAATATAAAAAACTAGTATTTTTGAGAAGGATGATGGCTCTTTTAGTCAGGGGAAATCAGGGAAAACTTTATAGATGTGGTGATAAAAAAAAAAATGAAAGTAACCCTACAAGTCAGTGAAAAATTCTCAAGGATAGATATGAGAAGGGAAAGCATTAGGGGCATAGCTGACAGCTTACACAAAGTTTAGCATAGAAAGACAAAATATTGTGTTCAGAGAAGAACTAGTTATCTAGTTTGGTTCAAATGCAAAGTCAGAGCAAAGTCAGTCAGAAAGGAACTCAAAGGAAAGAGGGCATAATTCATACTTGACTGAAAATCCTCTCTACATGTCCAACAATTGAAGCAACAGGATTTACCTAAAGACTTATACTGAAGAGAAATCAATTTCCAAAGAAAGAAGGAAAGAAGTATTTATCAAATGTCTACCATGTGCCAGGTACTGTGCTAAGCATTTTACAGTTATTTCATTTGACAGCTCACAACATCCTTGAGAGAACAATGGTTATTAATAAACAATGATTTGAGGAGATTCAGATTTCCCTTTCTTCTTTTATCATCATTTCACAACCTCAAACTTCAAAGTCTCTGAATGTTAAGCTATCCTTCTTCTCTATATCCTGTCACCACCCAGGTGGGAAAGCCATTTTATTCTACTCAGGTTTATGTCAGGATAAATTATTTTAATAAATTACCCAAGGTTGGCATTAACTTAGAAGTAGAGAACTAATCAAAGTTCAATTGAACAAGTCTAACCAATCATTGTAATATTCATTCTATCATTAATTGTTAAGC
The DNA here is from genome assembly GCA_028658325.1 of Potorous gilbertii. Classification (NCBI taxonomy): domain Eukaryota; kingdom Metazoa; phylum Chordata; class Mammalia; order Diprotodontia; family Potoroidae; genus Potorous; species Potorous gilbertii. The sequence goes on from CM053773.1 coordinate 73,643,161, forward strand.
AATCAGAGTTGATTGCCACCCCTTTTCCAATGGGCATATAATTCAAGAGCCCACTGCCATGATTGCCTTTGGTTTAAGAGAGAGATGGCCAAATGGCCATCCTTTTAATAATAAACATGCTCATATTATTAACAAAATGATGAATTTACCTAGAAATTATGTCTCTTGCACCTTTTTAAATGTCACAGTTGGGAGGCAGGTGCTATTATCAATCCCATTTTACAGTTGAAGAAATTGATGTGGACAGAGATTAAATATCTTGACCAGGATTATGAAGCTAATAAGTGTCTGAGATCAACTCATGACTTCTGACTTTAGGCTCATAATTCAATCCACTGCACCATCTTTCTGCCTCAGATTAGAAATTTTACTTTAGGATAACTGTTATAAAATCTTTATTTATATAAAACCTCTCTAAAGTTTCAACCTGTTGCTCCTACTTCTCTTTTCAGTAGCAAAGTTGAATAAACCCAATCCCTCTTTCTCATGACTAATCAGCCATTCTATTACTTGAAGATTAAAAAAAGAATGGTCTTCCAACCCCTACTTTTCTCTTACTCACTCTAAATAATCTTGATTTATTCAACTGATCTCAGTTGAATCAGATCTTGATATGAGGGAGGAATGATGTGGGAGCTGGAAGAGGAGATAACACATAAGACAAATCTGCTCAACACTCACTTTGTTTCTGCTTTTTCTGCCACTGAGAATGCTTTTTGAACAAGAGAATACTGGAAAAATGACTAATGGAAAGTTGAAAACTAAGATAAGGAAAGGTTATAAGAGAAGAATGAGATGCCTTTGAAAAATTTGAGTGATTGAGGTGTTCAAGTCTCCAGGTTCAGCTGAATTCATTTCAGAATAGCCAAAGAGTTAGAAGATGTAAATACTGAGACACGATCAGTAATTTTTGAAAGGTCTTAGAGAATAAAAGAAGGGACCAAAAATTGGAGATAAAATAAATTTCCTGATTTTTCAAAAAAATTAAAGAAACATAATAGGATATAGAAAATTTAGGCCAGTGAACTAGAAAAAAATGAATAATTTATTCTAAATCTGTGGTTAGACAGCGATTCTTTAACCCAGCGGTAATCTTCTTGCTGTTCCATAAACAAGATACTTCATCTCTCAGCTCCAGATATTTTCTCTGGTTGTCTCCCAAACCTGGAAAGATCTCCATCCTCAAATAAGACTATTGGCCTCCCTGGGTAAAACCTACTTGAAGCCTACCTGAATATCTCTTAATTCTAGTGCCTTCTCTTTTTTTAATTATTTCTTATTTATCCCATATATACTATGCTTTTTATTTGACTCCGTGTTACTTTCTCTGTTAGACTATCTTTGATGGTTATTATAGCTGTTGATCCTTTCAGTTGTGTCCAACTCTTTGTGACTCTTTGGACCATAGCATGTTAATGTGGTCAATGGGATTTTCTTGGCAAAGATATTGGAGTGGTTTGCCATTTTCTTCTCCAGGGGGTTAAGGCAAACAGAGTTTAAATGACTTAGTAAGTATCTGAGGCCAAATGTGAAGTCAGATGTTCCTCACTCCAGGCCCAGTGCTACATAACTCTTTTCCTTGATGATAGGGACAGTTTGCCTCTTTTTTATCCTTAATACCTAGTACAGAGCCAAGCACATAGTAGGGGCTTGTGATGTCTGAAAAATGAAATGATTGATGAAACAAAAGTTTGAACTTCTATGTATATTGATTTATTAAGCAACGTATGGCGATTGCATAACAAATCAAGACCAGACTTCCTCAACTTTGGCACTGGACACAAAATACAGGGGAAAGCAGATTTTTATGCATTAAAAACAAGCAAATATGACCAGTTAATTCAAATAAATGAATAAGCCAGGGCTTTCTGAATTCAGAAGGGGTGAGTAAATCAGAAGTCAGAAAAAGAGGTGTCCCTCTTTCTCCAAATGTCTATATTCAACCAAAGGAACATGGACACAGCACCTGACTGACATCTATCAGGCTAGTTTTCAGATATAGCATATGGTTTACTTAAGATGTTTAACTGTGAGAAAACTTGCATCAATCTTAATACCTAAGTAAGTTTTGGGTCAACATAACCTAAGTCCTTAGTTTAGGGTTTCTAAGCAAAAGGCAGAGAAGATTCAGTTTCCTACTCAAGCAGGGCTAGGTTCAAACAATGCAACAAAGTGTTCTTACAATTCCTATAATTGAATTAAGTTTTTCCACAAAAGGGAAATTCAACTAGACCTATAATTGAATAGAAAAAGAACTGAAGATGGAGTCAATATGGTTAATTTAACTCCTACAATTCACTCAGATTTAATTAATGTTTATTGATTAATATTGATTTATTGATAGTTAACATCAAGAAAAGGAAATTGTGATCATAAAGGATTGTATAACTTTATCAAGAATAAGTCATTTGATTCTTCTTAAATGGGGTTGGTAGACTGGTAATCAGGGGACAAAGATAGTAAAGAAGTTATGCTTCCCATATTGTTATCCATCTAATTGTCTTAACACTAACTTGAGCTTTGGTTCATGGATATTTTTGCAAGAGTATATGTACATATGTGTACTTACTATGTATATGTGTATATATATATGTATGCTTATATTCTTATAAGTAATGCTACTTTCAACCCTACACACATATGCACACACGCATGCACACACATGCATATATACCTTACTTATCTTTTCTTTTAAATAAATGTGTTCTTTGAGAACCAATCTTATCATAGGTGTATCCAGTCAAGTTTCAGTGATGTCTATCAGAGTAAATGAAATCGAGGTGATAGGATTTATACTTAACCTTGATCACTAAACATATTGACAGTCCGCATATCAGAAATTAGAAGTTTCCCCTGTCTCCATGGTAGGTACTTTTCTCTATGAAATTCTATTCCATGTTCTCTCTATACTACAGATACTCTGTGACATATATAATAGAAGTGCATTTATTGTCCTTTGTGCATCCTTTGTGTTAGATTTCTAAGAATTTAAGAAAATATGTGTGTATGAATGTATATGTGTTTACTCAACCTCATTAGGTATCATTCCCCTGGACCAAGGTCCTATCATCCCTTATTTTAAGCCATGTTCCAAAGATTCATAGTCCATTCTGAAAAACTATTTTTGCTGCTAGTTTTAAGTTCAAAAATAAAATCTTCCTTTCTCACCTTAAACCTTTGTGTTTTATCACACATGGCATTCCTTCTTTTGTATCAATGCCTTCACCCTGGCTATTCCTCATGCAAAAGATATCACACCCTTGACTGATCATGCTCTGCCCAAAAGGAATATAAATCTTAATTTGACACTTAATCTGAAACCTTTTTTTGTTTTTCTCTTAAAGACCAGCCTTAAACTCCAATCACTATTGCCCTGCTTTGTTGCTATATTGGCCTTGATTGACTCCGAATGAATGCAAACAACAATTATTTGGATTTTAACCAGAAACCCTGAGGGTCTTCCCTTCCCAGATCTATTTTTTTTAATTACACCTTTATCACTGAATGATTACTACCTTAGTCAAACTGAGACCTCTTAAAGAGCTTAGTTTAAAAAGACCAAAATCTCTTATTGTATCTTGGACCATCTCCAGGATACTGACCACTGGACCCAAATGGCTCTGGAAGAGAAATTGAGGGTGGTGACTTTTCACAGCCCTGCCTCACTTAAATCCAATTCACTTTACTGATACCATGGTCCTCTTCCAGAAAGAAGGACAAATAGCAGGCATGCGTTATGCATAAAATGGACTCTCTTCTCACCTCCACCTCACCGTTAAGATATATCACTTCTTTCAAGATGGAGCTAAACTACCACCTTCTGCTGCAGGATTTCTTAAATTGGCATCTCTGAAATTGACGTTAAAACTACTTTGACAGCTGGATTCAATGTGATTAATTTCCATTGTTATCATAACGATTTCAAGCTTTAAAAAAACACACAAACCTACACATCCTGAGAAAGGGTCTGTAGGATTTGCCATAAAATCGAACGTCTCTATGACCTGTCGTTACTATTCCTTTTCATGGTCAGTGTACTCTCTCCCTGATTACCTGGAGCTTATTCACAAGGTTGAACTACTTCGTATTTATTTTGTTCATATTTTTCCAACATGCACTTGTATAAGCACATACTGGTTTTTCAGAATACAATATCCTTTGAATCAAAGACTGTATATTTATTTATTCACTCATCTATTCATTAATTAATCCTGAAATTTAGCTATTTATTTATCTTTTATTCCGTATTTGTATCTCCAGAATCTAGCAGAATGCCTGGCACAGAGTAGACACTTGATAAATTCCCCATGGTCAATATTTTCTTGCCTGGGACTTTAAAATCCCTAACAATTCTTTCTAGGTTCCTATTTGAAGTATCACCCGTCTCCAAATAACTTTCTAGAAGTCGATATCAGCCATAATGTCTGAAAAGTCTCAGGTTACATGCTGCAGGAAGACCATACACTTTTCTCTTGTTCATGGAACCGAGACAAACAACTGCCTCAGTACCCCTGAATAATAATTTACCTACAACCCTTACTGTATCTCTTACTTGGAAGCTCACTGGTTTAAGTTTCCCTTAAACACCTATGGTTACAAATCCTCTTTACTTGGAATGCAAACTTCCTTCACCCTGAGGGAGATCATTCATTTTCTACAGAAATAGCCTCATGTATATTAATTAAAAGTTTTATTGATATGCTTTTTTTATATGACAAATATTTCCAGTTTATCCTCACATGGTGAGAGGTGTCTTTAAAAAAAAAAAGCAAACTACTGACATACTGATCTTATCTAAAAGTACATAAAATATTCCACACTCCCCACCTTAGTATTTTGAAAATATTTTAAAATGAAAAAGAAATCTATTTTCTTCTTCCTACCTAACATCAAATTGAAAAGAGAGAGAGAGAGAGAGAGAGAGAGAGAGAGAGAGAGAGAGAGAGAGAGAGAAAATGAATGCTTTGTAACAAATATACATAAAGGCAAAAAAAAATCTTCACAGGTTGTATACAAATACACACACACACACACACAAATATATGCCATGGTATTACCTCTGATGCCATGGTCCTCTTCAAGAACAAAGGGCAAATAATCACCACAATCAATCTGCACTTTAAGATAGATTCCTAGGGTGGTAGTTTTAGAGCAGGATGTCTCTAGATATTTATAAATTCACTTATTTGTCCTTCAGATTGTTATACTCAGCTCATAAATTCTGAATTAGGTGACTGGAGATAAGCAGATAAATCTGAAAGGTGCTGTGAACATAAAATACTCTCCAAAATGTATATATAGAGAGATACAGATATATGCATATGAATTACATATATGTATATGTTCATATATATACATACATATATAAATGTGTATATCTATATCTATCTACACACACTCATGTACACACATGCACATACACTCTCCAAGATCATAGTATATAGGGTCAGAAAGGAACTTAGAGGACATAAAATCTAACTATACCTCTTTTTGCAGATAAAACATAAAATGGAAAGAAGACGCAGGCCCTATAGAAAGTCATATAGGTAAGAATTAACCAATGAATTAATAAATGAATGAAAAGAAAAATAATTACTAAGTGCTTATTATTTATCAACCATTATGGTAGACATTGGGGATATGAATTTAAAAAAAAAAAGATAGTTCATATCCTCTGATTTTACATGCTAGTAGAAGAAGAACACATATATGGGAGTAGTGGCCAGAGAGGGGGTACCTTTTTCCATAAGGTATAGGCATGACTAAAGGCACCATAGGAATGTAAATAGATGCTCCTTCTATAAGCAGTGGCAGAGTTGATTTCATCATGAGTTACAGAACTGAAGTGAAGAGGGGTAAGGGTCTGTCTCTAAGATCTCTGCTGATAAAATGACCAAGAAATAATGAATGACATGAACTGTGGATGGGGACTGCCTGAAACAATGATCCAAGTGAGGTTTTGACAATAAGGACAGATTGTCCCAGTGTGGAAAGTCCAGAGATGAGATAGCTTAAATATCAAAGACATAGTGACTGTTCCTTTAATCAGTCATTTTTTTCACTCTTTATTTTGATGGTTCATTATTTTAATAAATCACTCAATGCAATAATTATTAATAAAATATCTTCCATACATAGGATAGACTGCATATTATATTCTAGGAGATCATGATTAAGAATTACTTCTTCATTAACTCATTTATCAATTTACTTTTGCTCATTATTGATTCCTTCACTCTTTTAATCTTTCATTCTTACTTCAGCTTTCTGACTCAAAATCAAGTACTGCATTGGTACAATAGAAAGCTTTTCCATCAGTTCTCAAGGTCCAGTTTTAGTAAGTGAATCAATAAACACTTATTAAGAGTCTATAACATGGGGGACAGAGTCAAGATGGCAGAGCAAAAACAGGGACTTACTAGAGCTCTTCTCCTAAACCCATCCAAATACCTGTAAAAAAAATGACTCTAAAACAATTGTAGAGCTGCAGAACCCACAAAATGATGGAGTAAAACAAATTTCTAGCCCAACACAACCTGGAAGGTCAATAGTAAGCATCTATCTCAGCAGGCTGTGAGTGGAGCACAGTCCAGTATGGGCCATGGCAGCATAGACAGGGTCAAAGGAGGCCTCAGGGGATTGAATTACTGGCATCTGTGGCAGTTTCCGGACTTCTCAATCAACAAACACCAAAGACAGCATAGAAGGTCAGTGTGAAAACTCTGTGGGACCTGGTCTGACTGGGGTCTAAGGAGGAGGAGGAAGTAGAGGAGGCAGAACTGGCAGCAGTAGCAGTGGAAGTAGCTGTGTCAGTCCCAGCAGCAACAGCAGCAGAGGCTGCTTCCAGAGTCCTAATCCACAGTTGGTGGAGGATCAAGCTAGTGATGCAAAATGCCTGAAGTCATGCCCACCCTACTGGAAGCAGAATCCTACATTGGCAGAGTTAGAAAGTCAAGTATTTGACTGGGAATATGAGCAAACAGCATGAAAATAAAAAACAAAAACCTCAGACTCTAGAATCTCACTTTGATGACAAAGAAGGTAAAAATATATCAAAATAAGAAAACAAATTCAAAGTTCCTACATCAAAAGCCTCCAAGGAAAACATGAATTAGTTTCAGACCATGGAAGAGCTCAAAAAGGATTTTGAAAACTAAGTAATATAAGTGGAGGAAAAACTGGGAAGCAAAATGAGAGTGATGCAAGAAAAATTATGTATACATATATATATATATATATATATATATATATATACACATATATATGCATATATATAGATATATGTGTGTGTGAGCAGATATTTTCCTCCTCAACAGTTGCTTAAAAGAGACCCAAAAAATAATGAAGAAAATAACACCTTAAAAATAGACTAACCCAAATGGCAAATGAAGTCCAAAGAGTTAATGAGGAGAAGAATGTCTTAAAAAGCAGAATAGGCTAAAGGGAAAAGAGGTCCAAAAGCTCATTGAAGAAAATAGTTCCTTCAAAATTACAATTGAGAAAACAGAAGCTAATGACTTTATGAGAAATCAAGAAATTATAAAACAAAACCAAAAGAATAAAAAAAATAGAAGACAATGTGAAATATCTCACTGGAAAAACAAGTGACCTAAAAAAATAGATTAAGGAGAGACAATTTAAAAATTATGAGGATACCTGAAAGACATGATCACAAAAAGAACTTAGATATCATGTTTCAAGAAATTATCAAGGAAAACTGCCCTGGCATTCTAGAATGAGAGGGTAAAATAAATACTCAAAGAACCCACAGATCACCTCCTGAAAGAGATCCAAAAAAGAAAACCTCCTAGGAATATTGTAGTCAAATTGTAGAATTCCCAAGTCAAGGAGAAAATATTTCAAGCAAGAATAAAGAAACAATTTGAGTGTTGTAGAAATATAATCAGAAACAAAAGATCTAGCAGCTTCTACATTAAGGGATCATAGGACTTGGAATATGATATTCCAGAAGTCAAAGGAACTAGGATTAAAACCTAGAATCACCTACCCAGCAAAACTGACTATAATTCTTTAGGAGGAAAATGGTCATTCAATGAAATAGAGGACTTTCAAGCATTCTTAATGAAAAGACCATAGCTGAATAGAAAATCTGACTTTCAAACACAAGAATCAAGAGAAACATGAAAAGGTAAGCAGGAAAGAGAATTCACAAGGAACTTGCTAAAGTTGAACTGTTTACATTCCTACATGGAAAGATAATATTTGCAACTTGAGACTTTTCTCAGTATTTGGGTAGTTGAAAGGATTATATACATATGCACAGAGGGCACAAAGTGAGTGAAATAGGAATAGATGATATATAAAAAAATAAAATTAAGTGGTGAGAGAGGAATATATTGGGAGGAGAAAAGGTAAAATGGAATGGGGCAAATTATCTCTCATAAAAGAGGCAATATTAAGCTTTTTCAATGGAGAGGAAAATGGGGGAGGCTAGAGTGAAAATGCGAAGCTTACTCTCATCACATTTGGCTTAAGGAAGGAATAATATGCACACTCAGTTTGGTATGAAAATCTATCTTACACTACAGCAAAGTAGGGGAGAAGGGGATAAGTAGGGCGGGGGATGATAGAAGGGAGGGCAAATGGGAGGAGGAAATAATTAGAAGTAAACACTTTGGGGAGACTCAAGGTACAAAGAGAGAACTGAGTAAATTGGAAGCAGAATAAGATGGAGGGAAATATAGCTAATCTTTCACAACACGACTCTTATGGAAGTCTTTTGCATAACTACACATGTATTCCCTATGATTTAATTGCTTTCCTTCTCAGTGGGGATGGATGGGAAGGGGTGGATAAGAGAGAAGTTCAAACTCAAAATTTTAGAAATGAATATTGAGAATTGTTTTTGCCTGCAACTAGAAAATAAGAAACATAAGGTAATGAGGTATAGAAATCTATCTTGCCCTACAAGAAAAGAGAGAAGATTGGGATAAGGGAAGGTAAGGGAGGGGTGTGATATAAGGGAGGACAGATTTGGGGAAGGGTAATCAGAATGAATGGAGTCTTATGTGAGGAGAGAGAAGGGATGAGGAGAAAATTTGGAACTCAAAATCTTGTGGAAATGTTGAAAACTAAAAATAAATACATTTTTAAAAAGAGTGCAGACATTGTCTTTCAAGAAATTATCAAGGAAAACTGCACTGGTATTCTAGAATCAGGGGGTAAATTAGAAATGGAAAGAACCCACATATTCCTTCTTAAAAGAGAACCCAAAAGGACAACTCCTAGGAATATTGTAAACAAATTCCACAGTTACAAGGTATAGGAGAAAATATTGCAAGCTGCCAGAAAGAAAAATTCGAGTATTGTGGAAATACAGTCAGGATAACACAAGACCTAGCAGCTTCTATATTAAGGTCACTCTCTTATTCAATGAACTACAATATTGCAGAAGTCAGAGGAGCTAGATTTAAAATCAAACTGAGTACAATACTTCAGAGGAAAAAGAATAGAATTTCAATGAAATAGAGATCTTCCCAGCATTCTTGCTGAAAAGACCAGAGCTGAATAGAAAATTTGACTTTCTGATACAAGAATCAAGAGAAGCATAAAAAGGTAAACAAGAAAGAGAAATCATAAGAGACTTATTAAAGTGGAACTGTTTACATTCCTACATGGAAAGATATTTGTAACTCATGAGAACTTTCTCAGTATTAGGATAGTTGGAGGAAATGTAGATAGATAGACGGATAGATAGATAGACAGATAGAAAAATAAATAGACCGATACATACATACATACATAGACACATAGATAGATACATAGATAGACACCACTGGGTAAGTGGAATAAGAAAGGATGATGTCTAGAAAACAAAATTAAGAGGTGAGAGAAGAATATATTGAGAGTGGGAGAAAGGGAAAGTTATTACAGGAAGTAGTAAATAGATAGGGAGAGATCAGCCATAAGAAAGAGAATGAGAATGATTCACTAAAGATTTAAACCTAGAAATGGTGTTCTGGGGAAAAAGTACCTTTTTTATCATTTAGCTGTATGTACTGGAAGAATTCCATTTACCTCCATGAGTTTCCATTCTATCATCCTTAAATAAGGAATTGCATTATATTTTTTTCTAGAACTGTAATCATTTCTAAAAATTCATGAATCTATTGCCTTGCTACAACTTGTGTTATAGGGCCATAGATATGGCAATTTATGGAAATCACCTCTAAGTGAAATGAAAACTAGATTATATGATATGAAATGGTCATTGTCTTCACAAGTTAATAGAATGATATGATATCAGTGATTATAAAATAAACTATGAGTAATTGTTCTCTTTCAAATTGAAACAAAATCCACATTGCATAATTTTATTGGTACTTTTAATATAACAACTGAAATCCAGTAATCCAATTTAAATATATTATGTATGCATATGTTTCAGGGGGAGTTAAATCCATTATGTAGGAGAGATGTCAAAATTAATGGAAGATGATACAGAATACAAATTAAATTTAGGGTAAGGACAGTTTGCTAAAAAAAAACAGAATATGGACAATAAAGAATGTGGCAATGTTAGGGTTTAAATCAATTTTCATATTTGTCTTCAGTTTCTTAAAATATCACTAAAAGAGCCACTTGTTTCTAGTTCAATGTTCTTATTGATACATTGTCATTTTATTTTACCAATAGACAACCAAGATTTCATTAATTATAGAGCTCCAATTCTTTTTATAGTATACATTTTCATTTTGCTAAGATTACAAAAATAAAAAGGTAATACCAAAGGGAGATTTTTATTTCATTCAGTTCAAGTGATGTGCTTATGCTGATTTCTTTATGAACTAGCAGTTAATCATCAAGCTTAATGTCATCTCAGATGTCTTAATTTATTCTTAGACCTCAGAGACCAGCAAAAATGTGAAGAGAAAGACAAATTGGGACAGCAGACAATGTTTAATTTTCATTGTTCCCTTCTGTTATAATCAAAATAATCAATAGGGAAATGGAATTCTTCCAAATTCGCTCACAACCTTTCACACATACAATGCATTAGTTTTAATTTTAATGTTATGAAAATTGAGAAACCAGTAACTCACACAGTTATTTTTTGGTGATTCCTATTTGTTCTCCGGATCTTGAAGAGGAAATGTTATCATTCTTCTTTAAAATATGTGACATTTTTAAGCTGTATAGTAAAGGAAACATTCATTGCTGTTGGACAAAAGATGTGTTATTACCTCTATATCACAGAACAGCTAATTTTTGAAAA
>CM053773.1:73654896-73704608 GCA_028658325.1 Potorous gilbertii
TAATATTCAAATGCTAACAATTCTCAATATGCATATTAAGAAAAGTACTTCCATGTCATTTTTTTCAACAAGTCACTTTATCTTTCCCAGCTTTCATTTCATAATCTGAAAAAAATGATGAAGTTAAGTTAAATGATATATTTGGTTCCTTTCAGCTCAGTCATTACACTCATTTTATTCTGTGAAACATTCTATTTCATTTATTAGATAATCTTCACTATAAGTTCATTTTTACACAAGACTTATTCATTCCAAAGTAGTAAAGAAAGAAAATAAGCAATTATAAAGCACATAGGAAGAAAATCACTTCTATGGTTTATAAAGAAAATTTACAAGGTAAATGTTTTACCATAATGTACCATGCTATTTATGCATTCATTAACACAGTAATTGAAGTGCAAGGCACAAAAAAACCATCTTTCAGATTCAATGATCTATATTTTCTTAGAACTCCCAACTGGTCCTTTTAAGATAAAGCACATATAGGCACAACGAAGTATCCTGTAATGCCTATAACTTGGATAGTAATTTGCTCCCAGCATGGCATATTTATATGTAGAAAAGACATGTCATTCATTTAAGTAAAATACATTATTTATCTCTTTAAAACAATTCTAGGTGATTTTTAAGAGTAGAATTGGAACTAATTGAATTTAAACATGCTTATTACTAAGAAATTCATTTTGGCATAGAAGAGGAAGAATGGCAAGTAAGAAAAAAAGAAATAAACTATTTCTGAAAAAAAAATTCAAAGAAAGAGATTTGACTTGCTCAATGGAAACTATCCAAAAAAGACTTAGTAAAGAGATAAAAATTAGCACATTTTTTTCTAATTCCTAATCTCCAACAGCACAAATGACAGTGTAGGGGTATATTTTGCTAATTCTTCTGAAAATGCACAGAAATATTTCCAGTAATCTACAAGCAAGAGAGATGTCATCATCAGCCCCCAAGCCTTATTCTCTTTGCTAAAATACTAAAGGAAGCTTAAAGGAGAGAATGGAAGGAACTTGAAAGAGAGGAAAATTTTTCTCTGCGAGCAGAAGGATGCTCTATAGATGGATATTCATGTGTTTGTGTGTGTGTTTGTGTCTTCATGTATGTATGTGTATATATACATATATACATTTATTTTGTGTGTATATGAAACTCTCTTGTGGGAGGTCCTAAAAGAAATGAGCCATGAAGATAAAATTTCTGCCCCACAAATTTCATTGGAATCACAGGTACGTGGTTTTATTTAGGCTGTACCAATGAACAAACAACAAAAAATCCTCACATATACTAGATTTAACCATATAAGGTATTTGACCATTAATGTAAACCTTGGTGAAAAGTCCATGAAGGTTCAGCCAGGCAGAAAACAAGTTATGAGTTTCAAGTTCTGATTTCTCACCATTGCTCAGATTACATGTTTATCTTCTGAATTATTGCATGATAAAGAAAATCAAATGCATTCCCACTCATATGGCTTTACCACCAGCTCCTGATTGATAGTGAAAACTTCAGCATGAGATGAATGCTCATCTCCTACAATTCCTTTGGGTTTCATAGACAGAAATATAAGTCTGTCAGCTAAGTTTTGACTACACTGGTTAAACAAGGGTAATGCAGTTTTCTACAGCTGGGTTTTCACAGTGTTCACCAAAAAAAAAGTGAAATAAATACAATTTGATTTTTGTCATTCTAGTCACAAGATACTTTTTAAAAAAAAAATAGGATACAATCTTTTTAAATAATGTACTACTTTATTTTCAAAGAAAAGTTCCCCACTGTACCATTGTCAAGGAAGGAAATGGGTAAGGGTTAACCAAAAAAATAACAAGTGATTTTTCAGAAGATCTATCTAATCTTTCTGACAAGCTGATGATAATTACTGAAGAGACCAAATTTAGATTTCCTCAGTATAATGAACAATAATTACTAGAAAATAAAAGTGCTTCCTTGTAAAGCTTTACATGTGTGTGGTTCACACTACTTGTAAATGTTACCCTTGGTTCAAAGCCCGTTTGTACAGGACTCTTCATTGGCAGATAGCAAGATGGAACAGTGAATAGAGCACAAGCCCTGGAATCAGGATGATCTGAGTTCAAATCTTGGTCTTGGTCATTTGCTAGTTATGTAACCCTAGACAAGCCACTTAACTCTCTCTGCTTCAGTTTCTTCATCTGCAAGATAAGTTGGAGAAGAAAAGGCAAACACTTCAGTACCTTTACCATGAAAAACACAAATGAGTTTATGAAGAGTCAGATATAATTAATCTACTAAACAACAACTTCATTGGCAGAAACTGATTAATCAATGTCTGCGTGAGGGGTAGAGTTGGCCATATCTTGAAACAGAAGAAGGAAGATAGTCCTCTGACTTCTAACTTTTAGATCCTTAAAGAGAGAGGAAGGCTCAGGATGTACGCTGACATGTAGAGGAGCTGCAATCTCCATCGTGTCCCTATCCCTAGCATAGTTTTCTAGGAATTTCACCTCTGGATAAAATATAAGACTCTCTCTTGTCTGAGCTTAAATATCTCACTCCCAAAGGATAGACTCATCTACTGTGTATATTGTCTGATATATTATCTGTTACATGCTTTTTTTATTTTTCAGATTCCTGTTTGCCTTGAGATTGGATAAATGGATTTGCTTACTATTCACTACATGTATTCATTGTGGAACTGAATTTTGGTAGGTCATAAATCAAATCTTAGATATATAATTCAGGGCACTATTTCCCCAATAAAGGATAGCAGCAAGGAGTTCAGACTGAATATGAATATTATTTCCCATAGATTCATACTATAGTAAGTTGAGGGGGTTGGCAGATAGATAAAATTATAGCTTAGTAAACTTTCTCTGAGAAGAGCAGAGTGGCCAGTCTCAAGCTTCAATCTTCTTCCTTGCTTGACAGAAGTGGCAAAGGAAACTGTAGAGGTTTCTATTCATGCCTCCCTGAAAAATAAAGTGATGATATTTAAAGAGTATTAGGTATTATATTCCTTCATACTGGAAATTTTTAAATTTAGCTTAAGATTGCATGGGCCTATTTATGACTGAATAAAAATAAATTACACAGGGCTTCAGAGTTTATAAAATTCCTTCTTACAAAGTCCTATGAAATAAATAGTGAAACTTAATGAGTTAACTCCAAGTTCGTTGTTCTTTTCCCTCTAAGGAAAAGGCATTTTTTTAGTAAATAATTGGTCATCACACATTGTACCAATGAACAAACAAAAAACCCTCATATATACTAGATTTAACCATATAAGGTATTTGACCATTAATATAAACCTTGGTGAAAAACCCATGAAAATTCAGCCAGGCAGAAAAGCACGCTATGAAATCATTGTAACTGTATCTATCTATCTACCTACCCATCTATCTATATATATATATATACATATATATATATATGTATATATATATATATAACTGACATTTAATATATTAGTAATGACATGAGGCATTTTTACCTTTTCAAAATATTTTACAAACACATTATTTGAACCTCACACCAACTCTGAGATAGTTACTATACTGATTCTTGTCTATATAGATGAAGGAACCACAAGCATGTATACAGCATGGGCCATGTGAAGAATCATGTCTTGCTCCTCTGTCTTATAAACACTTTCGGAGGAAACAGACAGAATTTTAGTTACTTGCCCATATTCACACAGCAAGTAAGCATTAGACACAGATTCAAATGTAAGTCATCATGATACAGTGCAGCCCTATCCACTACTCTTTGCTGCAACTGTGGGGAATGAGAAGCTATTTGCATTCTGTTCCTTTTTCCCTTTGTTATTAAAAGCAACCAAGTCACTTTGTAGCTAACACTATTTAAACATGGGCTATTATAGTTTTGCACATAGTAGAATTACAGTTAATGGCAGAGATCACAGGCCCCAATAAATGTATTTGAAGGATTCACTTACAACTATCATCCAAATAATATCTGAATAAGGATAGCACCATGAAAAAAATAGCCCCTGAAAACAAAATGAGAGAACATACTGATAAAATTGTGCTTTCTTTTTGGTTGCAGTGAGATTGAGTTGGAATTTACAAGATTGAAAAATCTAGGTTTTTGCTAATTTCACCCTGATTAAACCATTTCCAAAAGGGCTCCAATATAACAAGAGGACAACTTGGACTATTTTTGTCCATTCTTTGTAGCCCCAATACTTAGCTTAGTTCTGGACATATTCAAAATCAAATTCCCATTGTAGGATATAACAGTGTTGGTAGATATTAAGCAATTGTACATACAACCTATTAGTGTTTTGTTTTGTTTTGTTTTTTTTAATGAAGACTTTCCCAAGACATTGAAATGATTCAGTCTCCATGTATGCATGGACAAAAAGAGAACTGAAGAAATTAAATCACCACTAATAGGATAATGGAATATGAAGTCAGAATAACTCAGTCCAGGTGTCACTTCTACCATTTATTATCCTTGCGACTTTAGGAAAGTCACCTATACTGTCTCAGACCCAGTTTCAATATTTCATAAATTTATTTTAAGGACAAAACAAATTAATGTATGTTAATGTACTGGCTGCTATCAAGGTCATATATATTATCATTCTTGTAACTGTTGCCGTTGCACTGCCTTTGATCATATTTTGGGAGGATTTACATTTAAATAGCCTTAGTTATAGCTTAACATTATTTCTAACTGACTAAAAGTATTGGCATAGATGCATTTAGGCACTCAGTCAACAAGTATTTGGTAGCTCCTATTCTATCATCTCAACACAATCAGCTTCAACACAACTCTAGTAGCAGCTAGAGCAAAAAATAAAAGAGGTTACATATTTCATTCTATTCCTATATGTTTTAATTCATCTTTTTCATCAGTAGTATGGTGGTGGCAATGGTGGTGGTAAAACTTCTAAAATAATGTTTATATGTTTTTGAAATGAAGTTTCAAGCACTCATGATAGGGTAAGAAAAATTGTTTGAGGAATTGGCATGATATTGCTAATATAGTTAATTCATAGGAGAAAAAATTGATAAACCAGATGACCTTTCATCAGGTAAAATTTTTGTTATCTAATATTGAGATTAATACAATGTCTCCATCAAGTCATGGTCATCATGGTCATTTCCATTGGAGAATGTCAGTTTTTAAGTAGGCTAAATAATCTGGAATTGGTACATAGTATCATAGTAAGTGCTTGATAATTGTTAATGAATGATCTGAATGATGACTCCTAGGCACTAGAAGAGTAGAGACATATAGGATAGGGACCTCAATGAACTTGCTTCAGAAATGAGACTAATATGCATAAAAATCAGCAAAGACAGGAGCAAGCATATAGTCAAGTAGTATGAAGAGTTCAAAGAAGAAGAAATAAATGAATGTAATTTATAGTTCTTTAAGGTTTAATAAAAGAAGTTGGACTTAAGCGGGAGGTCTCATGGTTGAATAGTCTATGATTATAGTCACATAATTTAATAAGTATATATTTGGCAGGAATATCTAATTACTTCAAAGGAAGATTTCAAATTTAACAGATATTTACTCAGTGCCCAGTACATTCTGGGTGTATGCCATTGATGAAAGAGACTAGGACAAATGAGTTTGTTGAAGGTTTCTCCAATTTAGAGGATATGCCATTGTGTATAAGGTTATGGCAAATCAGTTTCCTTTTCTGTCATAGTACACACAATTAAACCAAGCAGATAGAGGCAACTAATGAACATCTCTTTGATAATATAAACAAAGGTATAAGACCTATGAAGGGTGGGCTTTATAAAGTAGAGGGCTGGGGCAGCCTCAGGAGGTCTCACACTGAAGCTGCAGGAGCCTGTTCAAAGCCACTTCTAATTAGCACTTTGGGAGGATGACAGATTTTTGAATAAGTTAAATGAGGATTAATCACAGTTTGAGTTAGTCAGAAAGGAGCCAGCTGTGATATTTAAACATATTTCAGAAGTTCTGCAATTCTATCATTTGATATTTGGTACATTGACACAGAACACATCCCTTTTGCTCATTAGTAGAGAGTTTTCAGGAATTATTGTGATTCAAAAAGATTCTCACATGGTGAATGATCTAGTAGTCATGGACTTTTGGAGATTAGCTACTATGTTCCCAGGACAATAGACATGATGTCGACATCTGGGTCAGTAACGGAAGCCTTCCCAGGCTGATGAAACCTGAGAGAAGATTATACTGCCCCATCTTCATAACATAGTCAGGCATGGAAGGATGCTTCTAGAGCTAAGGGGAAAAAATACATAAATACATACATACATACAAACACACACATACATAACATATGTATGTATTTTAAACCTCGTTTCCAATTGTTTTCTTAAAATTAACATGTGAGAGCAATTAGCCTATAATCAATATCCACATGTTTTATTTAAATAAAATTTCAATTTTTATTTTCTTTTGTTTTATGAAAAAAGGGAAAATCAGCAGAGTGGTAGGACTGAGTTTGTAACAGAGGGCGATCCTGAGGTCTCAAGGTTAGTGTGGCCCTCTAGGTCCTCAAGTGCATCCTTTTGACTAAATCCAAACTTTATAGAACAAATCCCTTGAAGTCACTGGTTCCCCATCCCTGGCTTACACACTTTAAGACAATTACATATACCTCAATAAAGGCCAGCAGCTATTTGATGGAGTGGATAGAGCAGTAGGCCTGAAGTCAGAAGTTCAGATTCTTTCTCAAACACTACCTGTAATCACTTGGAAAGTCACATTATCCTGTTTTCCTCAGTTCCTCTTCTATAAAATGAGGAAGGAAATAGCAAACCACTCCAGTGTCTACAAGAAAAATTTAAATGCAGTCCTAAAGA
This sequence comes from Potorous gilbertii, assembly GCA_028658325.1. Classification (NCBI taxonomy): domain Eukaryota; kingdom Metazoa; phylum Chordata; class Mammalia; order Diprotodontia; family Potoroidae; genus Potorous; species Potorous gilbertii. The sequence continues at coordinate 73,661,706 of CM053773.1, forward strand.
GTTGGATGTGACTAAAAAATGAATGAACTGATTGAGATAAAGTCTGTTTATTAGACTGTGCAAAGCAGCATTGCCATTTAGTGACAATTATCAGAATTGCAAGCATAAAGTACTGAGAGAAAGCTCTGCTTTCTAGCAAGTGTCATTTTAATCATATCCCCACCAAGGGACCACTTCCCATTTTATTATTTCGATTACAAGGTTTATCATTCATAAATCAACCCCCCTCACTACTACCACAAAAAGAGAATAGGATTTAAAGCTGGAAAAGTCCTTGGCAGCCAGGAGATCATCTAGCTGAAGCCTTACACCCTACAGATGAGAAAAACTGATGTCCAGAGAGGTTATGACTCTTCTGGTTTCAAAAACTTATTGAGAAGCAAAACCTGTTTAAAACTATTCACTATAACTTCCAAATCAATTCTCTTCCATTTGGAAGGGTTCCAAACTTCTTCACTTCACAGCTGGGCTACTGAAAATTTTCTTTGCTTTTATGAGTTCCTTTTGATTAGGTACTTCCTTTTTTTTCCTTTCTCTGAATTCCTAGAACTTACCACAATGCTTGTCACATAGTAGGTTTTTGATAAATGCTTGTTGACTGAGTAAAACAAGGATTCAAGTAGAAGTCAAGAGGGCTGGGTTTGAATTATGCCCCTGCCACTAATAAGCAATATGATTTTGTGCAAGACAATTCACCTCTCATGACTTCCATTTCCTTCTATCCTTAACAAGAGGATTAGAGTAGATAAATCCTAAGATCTCTGATTTCTCGTGTTCTAAATTTGTATGGTCTCCCTACATCCAGTCTCTTGCTTCCAAAACCTCACATAATATATTCCCTTTCTTGTGGCCTCTCATAAGTCCTTTCTGAAGGTGTAACCTTCTTCCTATCCCAGGTAGGCATCTCAGAGATATGTAAATTCCATGTAAAATGATCCAAACCGGACTCAGTTAAGATGTTATGCTTTGTTTTTCCAGGGTCATGACTAAGTACTCTGAAGTAGCTATCTCACAGGGTTCAGTTATCACTACTAAGAAAGAATGAACAGCCCCACAGCCAAGGTCATGCAGAGGGCCAAAGACTGTCTATCAGAGTTGCTTATCTTAACAAAGAAGCTCAGGAATCAGAGATCCAGGGAATGAGAGGCTCAAAGTCTGTGAAAAGAATCCTCAGGCCTTTGCATAATAAGCTGAAATCTTCCCCATGGACCAAGAAACATTCTTAGTTAAGCCCGGCAGGAATGATAAAGTAATGGCTGCCAGAGCATTCTATAAATTGTCATTGTTCAACTGATGCATTTCAACTTTCCATTTTTTAGTCCAATTCTTCATTCAAGATGAAATGGAAGTCAAGAGATAAAGCATCTTGCCAAGGTCATACTTCTAATCAGTAACACGGCCAGGATTCAAACCCAGACCTCATGACTCCACTTGAACTTTTCTTGTACTCTTCTACTGCAGCAAGGAGGATTTTTAAGTATCCTAGCTGTGAAGGACTGAAGAAAAAAAGTTTTTCATTAAGTGGTGTTGTGGAGAGGAGACTCGGGGGTCAAGTCCAATCTCATTCATAGATTTCATTAAGAATTTTGTACTCTCAACCTTTCCACCATTTTATATCATAAGACTCATATAATTTGCACTGTTAGCAGGATCATCACGAACACCACCAGTGATTAACCACATTTTGCTCTGATAATTATTCCATTCTCTTATGACTCTATTTACAGGACCTCTTCACTTTTACTTCAAAGTTTCCTGGAACCACAATGATCATCAATCAAATTGTTAATTTTTGACACCAAAGAGAGGATGTAAACTTATTCAACAGATTTGGGAACAAAGTCCTGCCTACTCTTCAGGAAGGAGACAGTAATGAAACAGCCTCTGCCCTCAACAAGCTTATACTCCATAGGGGAAATGAGAAGATAGGAAATATAAAGAAAATAATGAAAAGGTAATTTAGGGGACTGTAAACATGAGAAGACTTCCTATAGAATGTGAAGGAGCTAGGTGGTTCAGTGAATAGAGTGCCAAGTCTGCAATCAGGCAAACTCATTGTACTGAGTTTGAATCTGGTCTCAGACACTTACTACCTGTACAATTGGCAAGTCACTTAATTCTGTTTGCCTTAGTTTCCTCATCTGTAAATTGAGCTGGAGAAAGAAACGGCAAACCACTCCAATATCCTTGCCAAGAAAATTCCAAATGGAGTCATGAAGAGTTGAACACAACTGAAAAAACTGATAAAATATATTACATGACTCAAGGTTTTAAGGAATTATAACAGGAAGAGATAAGAAAGGAGAGCATTCTGGACTTAAGGAATTTCAAAGAGGACAGGAGATGTAGTTTGAAATCATCGTAAGGGTCAGTGTGACTTCACTACAGAGTTCTCAAAGAGGAGAAGAAAACTGGAAAGATAAATTGGGAGTATTTTTTAAAATGAAAATAATAGCTAGCATTTCTATAGCACCTTAAGTTTTGTAAAGCCCCTTAGAGAAGTTTTATCATTTTGTCTTCACAACAATCTTAAGAGGTGGTCGCTATTTTTAATTCCCATTTCTTGAAGGAATTGAGGCAAATAGATGCTAAGTAACTTCTCTAGAGTCACAGAGCTATTAAATTTAGGAGGTACTATGTTAACTGAATTTGTTTAGATTCCAAGACATTTGCTTGATCCACTAAGCCACCTAGATTCCTTACAGCTTTAAAGGCCAAAATAAAACAAAAGCAGGAGGCATAGATGTGATCCTAAATGGAAAAGGGAGTCTTTGGAATTTAAAGTTTAGAATGATTAGATCAGACCTGCACTTTAGGAAAATCACTTTGGCAACTGAGTGAAGGATATATTGGAGAAGAGATAGGCTTGAGGCAGACTGATTAATTAGCAGCTTCTTGCAATAATCCAGGAATGAAGTGATGAGGTGATAAAGCCTTCCATATTTCTGTCCTTCAAAGTACTTTGCCTTATATCTCATGCAATTGTCATATCACCTGTCAGTTCTCTATGAATGTGCAATGTATGTCTGCAAAAGTGTCAGCTGTCCATGAGGGCAAGGACTATGTCTCCCAACAATACGTACACTGTAAATGCTTTAAAAATGTTTGTTAATTTGAATTCAAGTTTTATTTGGTCAGCTATCTTATATGCTCCTGAAAGGCAGGGATCTCTACTACTTTTTTTGTGTGTTTCCCTCATATCTAGCACAGGGTGATGTGTTGCAGTCGATACTTGATAAGCGAATGAAGACTTTTCAGTGAGTTCCTCCTGACATTTTCCCAAAGATTCAGAAGACAGTGATAGAATGAATAAATGTAATGACCAGAAATATTCCACATAAGGAAATAGCACATATATGTACATTTAACCAGGAACTAATGCATAAATGTCATAGTTCAGAAAACACGAGCTGTTATAATGTTATATGGGACATTAGTGGTAGATATTACATGTTGAGTATGTGAATGCTGTATCTTATGTTCACTTGTTTCAGCCAATTTCTTTGACTAGGAGGAAATGAAGGACAAATTGGTTTCTCTCAACAAGTAATGGACAAATACAGATTAGGTAATCTCAAAAAATTAAAATTCTGCCTCGTGGAGGAACATTGCAAAAAGCAGGCTCATATTTTGTAGAATCTGTAAAGATTTATATAGACCAAGGTACTGGTTAACACTTAACTTTCAGAATACTTGTGTTTGTATTATTTATTTTACTATTTTTGAATTCCTGCTCTAACATTCACCATGAGACCAAAATCCAAAAACCAAAAAAAAGTAAGAGTTTTCCTCCCAGGTAACATGGGTGGAGGAAAGAGTGGGAAAAAGTAGAGGGTGGTAAAAAACATTTTTAGTCTTAAAACCCCATATGAATTCAAGCTTTCAATCGACTTGGGCCCCTAGTAATAAGAGGCTTCTCTCTATGATTGAAAGCATCCAGCCACAGTTAGTTCTCCAGGCTCACTCAAATAGTCAATCATTCAACAAGCATTTATCAATTACCTACTATATACAAGGCACCATACTAGGCACTGGGGATACAAATATTAAAAATGAAATGGCTTCTGCCTTCAAGAAGCTTGCATTCTATTCTGAGAATCAACTTCATATACCCCTGTGATAGAGCGCTCCTCAGAAGTAAGCTATGGAATTTCAGGGCATAGGATGTTCTAGTCAATTCAGACTAAGTTAACCAAATCAATTATTCTTTCTCTAAAGAGATCCCTCTAGGGAAGTTGAAGGTTCAACTGCATACTTATCCTGAGAGGAAAGTGGTAAATCTGCAACATACTATGAGTTTAGGAATAGAGTTGTGGATAAATACCTCTCCTTATCCAGCACAATGTTTTACTCAAACAAGCTGGTGTTGAATAACCTCTTTGGTCTGGGTTCTAGCTCTCCTAGGGACTGTATTTCCACACAAAGCAGTTGCACAAGTAGGAGAGTACTTAATTTGTCCTGTTGTCAGCTGAATAATTGACTGCCCCTGAAAACTGCCTAGTGAGTGGGTGTTATGGTGGTAGTTAGACCCTGGGAATGCTTGATTAAGCTTGTTGAAAAATCATGAGTCAACGCTAGTAGTCATATGAAATTCTGAAAAGGTAAGCAGAAAGATATTCATCATAGGTAGGTGAGAACAGAGTCTCTGAAGCAGAACAGCTAGGGCTAAGGATTTTCATTTCATTTCTGGAGAATATGCACAATTCATTTATCATGTTTTGTTTTCATTAAATAGTTTTTCAGAACTCCAAAGGTTTTTTATTCCAAGTATACTTGCAGTATTTTCCTATTATTCTGCATAAATAAACCTCCAAGGGATTCATTTAAACACATTATTTCTCATTTGATCTAGTTTCCTGGAGTAAGAAGAATGAAAAACATTCCAGATTCTGACTGGCACTTCACAAAGATGACATTTACTATGCTATATGCGTTTTCTAGGCTTGTAAGTTATTCGTTAAACTTTTTTTCATTGTTGAGTTAGATAATTTAAGTTTTTTGCAACATGTACTGAATGCTTCAGATTTACAATTCTTAGGGGAAAAAATCCAAGACAAAGCTCAATTAATCAGAAGAGATTTAAGGCTCGGTCTCACAGCTTTGGGAATCATATATCCCATGGTTATGTCATAAGTTTTCTTTTAAAAGAATTTTCAACATTTAAACCCTTGCTCACCACAAAAATGTGAAGGTCCTTCAAATCAAAATTGCTTTTGCTTCTATAATTCTCTAGTCATGCCAAAACAGTAAAAACAAAAAAGCAATGTATAAATAGTTGAATATAAGCTCTGGGAGAAGAGGGATAGTCTCACTTTTGTATTTGCTCCCCAGTACCCAGCATATTCCAAGTCTTATGCTTCTTGACTACATTGAATGTATGCTGACTGGAAAATATTGAAGGATTTGGGGAGGTATGGCTAGTGTCTGCTTTATTATGAATAAAAGAATCCACTGTACAGTCAAAAAGGTATCTTTATAGGTTGAAATAACTGGTTAATCATAAAATTTTACTTTGTGTTAAATTAATCCAGTTCCCCAGGTCTTACAAATGTTTCACCCAAACAAGTCTAAGGAAGAGAAAGACAATGAGAAAAAAAAAAGAAAGATCAAAGAGACAGAGGAAAAATAGATACACACATTTATGAAAAGACGCATATAACAATGGCATGCACGAAAAAAGAGAAAATGAGATTTATTGAGTCATCTATGTGTGCAGATCATCAAGAAGGAAAATTGCCATCTTGTGGGCCTTCCAGATTTTCTCTAAATTTTTTTTCTAAGCAGTGTTGCATTTTCAAAACTATAGGCATGTATGCAGGATTTTAGCCTCTGTTTTGATTAAGTTAAATTGCTGGCTAGATTTCATTCATTCATGAGGTTAATAATTCCGTTCTGAGATAGTAAAAGCCAAATTTACCCAAAATTTGAAAATTTGTAAAAGCTCTTTGAAGACATCTCATTTCCAAGCATAAGAGATAAAATTATTCCCATTTCATAGTTAAGGAACTAAAGTTCTAAAAGCTTAAATAATGTACCCACTATTCTATCAATAATGAATTTCTGAAGTGAAATTTTCTCCTAGGTTTTCCTCATTCTACTTCTAATATACTCCCCAGTATGGAATATTGGCACTATAATAGCAGTGAGACTGAGATCAATGTTATTACACAATGATAATTTTCATGATTTGGAAGAGTAGCCATTTATTCTAAATCATCAAGTTTAAAAGAATCCCTGCTATAACATATCTGACAAGTGAACATCCAGGGAAACTCACAAATTCCAAAGGGTAACCATTCCACTTTGGATGGCCCTACTTGTGAGAAAACTTTACCTGCAACCTGTAAAGCTTTTTTTCAGTATATGTACACAGATAATTAGTCCTACATTTATTGGATAAAGTAAAATGAATTTTAAACAATCTAACGTAACTATATTTAAAATTTTAAAATATTAAGAAGTTTAATAAATTCATTTAACTGTCACACCACCTATGATATAACATAAAAACTCCTATTTTCTTAAAGTTATTATTCATCAGCCACAGAATTTTAGATTCAGAGCTTGAAGGGATCTTAGAGGCCTTCTTGTGTAACCACCAAAACTGCTTGGGTTGTCAAGTCACACTATTGTAATTATGGTTTACTAAAATCAGTAACAAGAATTATCATTTAGCCCTGCCTCTCTATCTTGTACTTGTAAATATTTATTTGCAAGCAAATCTAAACTTTAAAACTAAATTTTATCAACATAGCTAGCATTTAAAGACAGTTTTAGGGTTTGGAAATCACAATATTAAAACAATTCAGATCTTATTCTACAATCTAAGTCTACTTTGCCTTACCATTCACTTTCTAGAATCATGGACAACCGTTGTATTAATGACAGTTCATATAGTTTGCAAAGTTGCTTCACTTTGTCGTGTTGTTGTCATTGTATAAAATGGTCTCCTTGTTCTGCTCATTTCATTTTTCACCAGATTATAAAACTTCAAAATGTTTATTTTAATACTAATTATATTTAAAATTGTTTTTATGGTTCCACTTCATTCTACAAGTTTCTTATGTCTCTTTAAAATAATTTATTTCTTACAGCATAATTGTTTTTTATCAGATACTTATACCACAAATGTGTTATTTTCCAACTGATGGGGTTTTTATCTTGCCTCTGGACTCTGATGAGTGGAGGAGAGAGTGAGACTGATGATTTTGCATAGCTCTGCCTCATGTTAACTAAATTCATATTCAAGTCATTACCCTCATGATGTCATTGATCCATTTTCAGAAGGAAAGATGAACAACAACAATCATACTGTTTATATAACTACAACTGTTTTAAATATATTGGTATTTATAGGAATCTTCTTTTGATCTCTTTTGGATATAGGCCTAGCAGTGGTGTAGCTAAATCAAAGGGAATGCACATTTATTATTTTTTGGATATAATTCGAAATTGCTTTCCTGAAAGGCTATACAGCTTTACAGATCCACTATGTGCATCAAAGAGTATTTTTTTTCAGAGACCCTAATATCTATAATGAGAAATTTCAAAATTTCTTTAATTTGCATTTCTCTGATAACTACTGATTTGGAGATTTTTTTCATTTAAATAAACCTAATCTGAGTTTTTTCACTTGAAAATTACATATTCATTTCTTTAAACCATTTATAAATTGGGTAATGGTGCTTATTCTTCAAAACTTGAATATTTTCTTACATATCGTAGAAATAAGATCTTCCTCAGAGAATCTTGATGAAAAGAGTTTGTACCAGTTAATTTCTCTCCTTTAATCTTGGTTTTGCTGGATTTGTTTATGCAAAAGCAAATACATTGTATGTAATCAAAATTATTAATTTTACCTTCTATATAACTTATTTGTTGTGAACTTTTCCCCTATCCATTTGTTCAATAAGCAATTTTTCCATGTTTCTCCAATTCGTTTACGATGTGACCTTTCGTATCTAGGTCACATATTCATTTGAAGTTTATCTTGGTATAAATAAGTTGCAAGGTATTGATCTAGAGTTTATTTCTCCTATACTTTTGCACAATTTTCTCAGCAGTTTTTATCAAATAGTCTATATCCAAGTAACTGAGGTCTTTATATTTGTTGTGTACCTAATCTCTACCATCAGTCAGTCTCTCCATTTTTCATGCAGTACCAAGTTAATCTCAGAGTTACTGTGTTGTAGTATAGTTTGTCATCTGATACTGGTAGGCCCCTTTCTTGATTTTTTTCATTATTTTGTTTGAGCTTCTTAATCATTTTTCCCTCCATATGAATTTCATTATTATGTTTATAGTTTTAGGAAGTAATAGATTGGTAGTTTCATTGGCATTAAGCAATTAATATTTTTCCCAATTTTAAGTCTGTTCTCATTTCTTAAAATGCTCATTTTTAGTTTTAATGATATAATTATTTGTGTGTCTTAGAAGCTGGACTCAAAACATTTTATTCAATTTAATAGTTATTTTAAATGCAACTTCTTTTTGCATTTTTTGCTACAATTTTCTGACACTGTTAAATGTTTCAAGTAATTTTAGTTGACTGACTAGGGCTCTTCAAATATATCTTTGAAGGGGAGCCAAAGTGTCTGGGTAACAGGAGGAACTTGCCTGAACTCTCCCCCAAACCTCTCCAAATAATTTTAATAAATGAATCTAAACAAATTTTAGAGCAGCAGGACCCATAAAAAAGATGAAGTGAAAGAAATTTCCAGACCAAGAAAACTTGGAAATTCAGCAGGGAAGGTCTGTTGCACCAGGATAAGAGAGGAGTACAGCCCAGTACAGGCTTTACCAGCACAGAATAGGCCCCAGAGAACTAGGAATAGGCCTCAAGTGACTGAATCATTGGCAGTAGTGGTGATTTATAGACCTTTCAGCCCACAGATACCAAGGGCAACACAGAAGATGAGAAGGAAAAGTCTGTTGTACCTAGGTTAGAGTGGAGGGCAATCCTGCGCAGGCCATACAAGCACAGCCCTAGCTCAATAAAACTAGGAACAGACCTTGGGAGTGATTGAATCAGTAGTGGCAACAGCTGCTTCTGGAGCTCTCAGACCAGACATTAGAACATTGAACAACTGGTGAGAAGGAGATTACAAGGGACTTTTTGCTAGCACAGTAGCAGGAGTCGGTTGCTTTATCCATACTCAGATCCAGGTCCTAGTCGTAGGTGGCAGTTCCAGAGTGAGAATAAGCAATAGTACACCTGAGCCTGTGGGTCACAGTGGAACAAAGAGTTCTCCTCCAAGTTTCAGGGCAGAAAAGAGTGCTTGTGGTCACTCACAGACCAGAGGACAGGCCAGGAGAGTAGTAAACACCTCTCTTTAGATCATACCACTTTGGAAGAACTGAAAACTCACAGGTCCCTAGAAATATCTCTGAAAAGAGCTACACAAAACCTCTAAAGCTAGGGACAGTGCACCTTCTACCACAGAAGCAGATCCCTACTTTAATCAAGAGTTAAAAGTCAACTAATAGGCTAGGAAAATGAGGAAAAAACAGAAAAAAGAAACTGACTAGTGAAAATTTCTGTGACAAGAAAGATCAAAACATACACTCACAAGACAACAAAATCAAACTCCTACATCCAAAGCCTCCAAAATAAATATTTAATGGTCTCAGGCCAAAAAGGAGTTCATAAAGGATTTGGAAATCAAGTAAGAGAGGTAGAGGAAAAATTTAGAAGAGTAATGTGAGTGATGCAAGAAAACCATGAAAAGAGTCAACAGTTTGGTAAAGGAGACACAAAAAATACTGAAGAAAATAATATCTTAAAAAACAAAGTAGGCCAAATGGTAAAAGAGGTCCAAAAAGTAAGTGAGGATAAGAATGCTTTAGAAAACATAATTGAGCAAATGGAAAAGGAGATACAAAATCTCAGTGAAGAAGATAATGCCTTAAAAATTAGAAGAGAGCAATTTGAAGTTAGTGGCTTTATAAAAAAATCAAGAAACAATAAAGCAAAAACAAGAGAATGAAATAAAAGACAATGTAAAATATCTCACTGGAAAAACAATCAAAGTGGAAAATAGATCCAGAAGAGATAGTTTAAAAATTATAGGACTCCCTAAAATTCATGATTAAAAAAAAAGTGCCTCAACATGAGCTTTCAAGAAGTTACCAAGGAAAACTGCCCTGATACTTTAGAACCAGAGGGTAAAATAGAAATTGAAAGATCCACTGATCATCTGCCAGGAATATAATAGTCAAATTTCAGAGTTCCCAGGTCATAGAGAAAATATTGCAAGCAATCAGAAAGAAACAATTCAATAATAGTGGAGCCACAATCAAGATAACACAAGATTTAGCAACTTCTACATTAGGGGATTGGAGGTCTTGGTATATGATATTCTAGAAGGCAAAGGAGATAAGATTACAACCAAGAATCACCTACCCAACAAAACTGAGCATAATCTTTCTGAGGAGAAAAATTGACATTCAATGAGACAAAGGAATTTCAAGCATTTTTGATTAAAAGACCAGAGCCGAATAGAAATTTGACCTTCAAATACAAAACTAAGAGAAGCCTAAAAACATAAACAGGAGAGTGAAATCATAAGGGACTTAATAACTTAAACTGTTTGTATCCCTACATAGGAAAATGATACTTGTAACTCATAAGAACTTTTCAATTTGTTCTAAATTATCTTTAAAAATTTTTGATACTGGTGATTTGTTTTTCCTCTTTTTAAATCAAATCAGCTAATGCTTTCTCTATTTTATTTTTCTTCATTTTCAAGTTTTATTTAATTCAATGTTTTTTATTTATTAAACTTTTACTTTATTATAAAGATCAGCAAATTGTTGTGTAACTAATAAATTGTTGGTTTTCTAGTTTATTTTTTGTTGTTATTTTACCTTTTTAATTCATTGAATGGTTCTTTCTCCCTCATCTTTTGGGAGACAAATATATTCTCCTAAGGATTGGTTTGGCTACATACAAAAAAAATGTCATGACCTTTCTTATTGTTATCATCATCTTCAATGAAATAAACAATTATTTCAATGATTTTTTTTTCTTCAACCTATCAGTTTTTTAGAAATGTTATTTGGTCTTCAATTTATATTTTAGTATTTTATTCCTTCTGGGGTCCTTTATTTAATATAACTTTATTGTATTGTGGTCAATAAAGAATGCATCAATCTTTCTGCTTTTCATCACTTATTTGTGAAGTTTTTAAGTCTTAAGACATAATCTGTTTTTTCGTAAATGTGTCCTGCACAGCTGAAAATTTTGGATACTCCACTCTCTTGCCACTCAATAATCAGATCTGCTTTTTCTAAAAAAAATGTTCAGGTCTTTAACTTCATTTTTACTTATTTTGTTAGGTTTATCTTAGGCTAAAAGTGGTACATTAAAATATTTTATTATTATAGTTTTACTATGTATTCCTCCTTGAATTTAGTTATTATTTCTTTTAAGTTCTGTGCTTAAATGTTAAGTACTGAAATTAATTCATTGCCTTCTACCTTTCCGAAAAATATAGTTTCCTCTTTTATTTCTTTTAATTAAAACTATTTTTCCTGTTATTTTGTTTGAATTCATTATTGCTACCATTTTTTATCTTGTTCTGGTGAGAGTTAATAGATTTTACTTAATAGATTTTATAGATACTTTAATTGTGAGTCTTTACACCGTAAATGTGATTCTTATAAATAACACATCATTAGGTTTTGGTTTGTAATCTAATCACCCCTTCCATTTTTTCAATCCATTCACCTTTTTTTTTTTTGCTGAGGCAATTGGGGTTAAATGACTTGCTCAGTCACACACCTAGTAAGTGTCAAGTGTCTGAGGCCAAATTTGAACTCAGGTCCTCCTGATGCCAGGGCCAGTTCTCTACCTGTTGTGCCATGTAGGTGTTCCAATTCAATCACTTTTAAAATTATGATAGTTCATGTTGTATTTCCCTTAATCTTACTTGTATATACCTTTCTTTTTGTTAAAGCTTCTCCTCATTATCCCTTCTCCAAGTTTAGGGTTTTTTTCTTTATAACTAATCCCTGTCTGAATCCAGGCAAATACTTAATATGATGCCTGGAATATATTATATGAATTTTGTTATCATTTTCCTTGTCATTTTTAATTATTATTTGTACTGCCATTTCCCTTCTTTCTCTTCCAATTCATATTTTTGTAATGTTGAATATAGTCTTACAATTACCTGTGTGTATATGTATTTTGCCCTCTGTTTGAGTGACTATAAGGGTAATTCAAATGAGAAGATCTTTCCCATTCATTAATTGGCCCATGTGACATGCTTGGATGACATCAAAGTCTGAGTACAAGGAGCCTGTGGAGGGAGGCGTTTGCTGAACTGGTGGAGTAGGAAGGGTGGAACAGTAAGAGGTCAAGCTAGAGCAGAGCTGAGAGGAAATTAGTGAAAAAGCAGTCAGAACCAGGACGGATGCAGGCAAGCACCAGCTGGCTAGCATGAGTGAAAGAACTTGTTTGTGGTTTAAGGGAGCTGGTTTTCAGGAAGCACAGCAGGGCCGCAGCCAGCACAGTCCAACAGGTCCAGGGCAGTTATGGGCTCACAGAGTGAGGATGAAAAGACAGGCGGGACACAGCAGTCTGAACAAGCTGGACATACTGAGACAATAATTCAGGGAATCAGGATGGTACTGCAGACATCTAGTCTCTCCCCTCCTTCCATGATTATAGTAAGGAGTATTTCTCACATTATTTCTACATGCATACTTCCTATTCCTTTTTCTAATACTGTATACTTCACCCTACCCTCTTCTTTTTGTCTTATAGAATCAATATTATTTTTAGTCTTATGTATCATTGGACTACCTCTGGAATACTTTATGATAGCAAATTTCCAAAAGAACCCTTTATCATATTTCTTCTACTGTTTTTTAAAATAATACAAGTACAATATATTTTAAAAATCATTGCTGTGGGGTGAAATAAAAACATTTGGTTAATGTAAAAGTGCTAATAAATATCAATTACTATTTTATATTTTTCCAGGAAATTAAGTCATTTATTGACTTGTAGTTTAAAAACCTTTTTCTTCTTTCCTTTTAGAAAGATTAGGGTAATATTTAGCTCTGTGTGTTCCAGAGCTACCAACCACACTCTTCACAGTTGCTTTATTCTTGCTTTTTAAAATATCACTAAAATTAACTCAGCATTCCCATCCACCTGTTCTTTGAGTAGTTTGAAATATTATTTATCTGGAGCCTGCTTACATGAGACAGAGAGGGAAGCTAGGAATGTTCTTATTTCCTTTAGGTGATACAGGCCACTAATTTCTCTTTCTCCTCTTGCCTTATCTTCTATATTAAACTGAAATATCATAAAGTGCAAGAAGGGTAAAATTACAATAAAATAATTAAATTTGTTGAATTATATATTCAAATAAGATTGAATTTTGTTTTAAAAAAACTTTAATAATCAAATGTGCTTACTATTTTTAAATGTTTTATTTTCAGTTCCAAATTCTCTCCCTCTCCCCTGTGGAGATAATTCTTAGTTGTATCCTTTGTCCTCTGGAATATCATATTCAAAGCCCTCTTCTCCTTTATAGTGTTGATTACTAAATGTTATACCGAGTCTTTCAATTTTTACTTCGTCTTTTGGTCTAAGATATCTGGGCAGTTTTTCTTTACAATTTTTTCAAGTAGGCTCTTTTTTTGAGGGGGTTCATGTTTTACAGGTAGTCAAATGGTTCTTGAATTTTCTCCCAGGAGGGAGGATATTGAACATTTAATAACTGCTTAATGAATGCTAAGTATGGGAGAAGTTACATAAGTTGTAGCTATAGGAGTTGGAGAAGGGTTTAGAACTGGTAGCATACATTCCATTCAGAAGATCAAAATACCACATTAAATATTTGGGGATCAGTTTGCCAAATACTACAAGATACTTGTACAGATTCAAGTACAAAGTTATCCTTAAAGAAATAAAGAACAGTTTTAATAATTGAAAGGTTAAAAATAGAGAATTTTCTCCCTTCAATCTATGTCCAGATCAGTTGTATTGTCCATGAAATATTTTACTTTTTCTTCTGTTTCTTCAATAAAGTTTTGCTCCCATTTATAAAGATGTTAATTCTTTTTTTCACATCTTCCTTTAATTCACTAAACATAAGTTAAACTATCATTCTGGCACATGTGCATGTAAATTCTTGATCCTATATACAACATACTTTACAATTGAGGAAAACTGCCATGGGAAATCATAAATATCCATAAAATATTCAGTTATTAGCCATAGGAAAGAACAAACACTTCAGAAATAATTTAATACTCACACTGAAGATAAAATGATCTGCTTTAGGCCCACCTCTGTGATACTAGAGATATCTTGGTGGGAGGAAGGAAGCACCAAGGGTAAATCCCACTCAGAAACACTGGAAGATGACCTAAGATTTTTCATCATTGATAGGTCAGATTTATGATATGATTTGAAATAAAACATCTGTTCTAAGAATGGAACATGATTTATGTTCTATTATATAAAGTCATTGATCAAATAATTTATTTTCATACAGCATTGTAATAATCAACATGATACTACCTCTGTGAGGAAATAAGCGAAATCCCTCTTAGGTAACCACTGCAATGTAAAGCCATTACAAAGAGACTTGCATTTTCAAGATAAATTTAGAATAGTTTTAGAATCATTTGAATGTTTGTAGAAAATTTGCAAGTTATTGCTAATTATATATCTCTGTAGGGAATTATGCTTGCTGGAGATCATTTAAATTATCCACATAGTCCTTCATCGTACCTTATCAGAACTAGCTGCTAATTTGCAACTGCTCCCTTCTTTCTTTTAACAAAGAACAAACCTCCCACTTCATTCACCAAAGTATATTACACATATTCCCCTTCAATTTGATATTAAAAACACAAGAATTTTCCCCCTCTGCATTCTCTCTTCCTGCCAATTTATTTTTCTGTTCCAAAACAGCAGCCCCAAGGGCAGGAGAAACTTCTTGAGTAGACAAAACGGCCTTTGCCAGAATGGGGGTGAGGGAATAAGAATCTTCAAGTGGGATGGGAAATTTTCATAATTTTTTTTTAACTTAGAAGGAGCCTTAGAGCTAATGTAATAGATCTTGTACCCAAAACAATTAAGAACCAAACAGCACTTTGTTTTCCAACTCTGGTGTAATTTTCATGCAATTCTGCTTACATTACATTTATTTATGTTGGTATCCATGCCCATGAGAATATTTCATACAATATGTATTTATGGCCATGTCAGTTGAATCTCAGCATAACTAGAGATCTAGTTTAGATTCTGGTTATGGCTCATTTTTCCATATCTAGAATAGTGAGCCACAATTTCTACTTATACTCTCTCTGTATCTCCCTTATCGGGTGCACCTGACCTCCCAATCCTCACACACACACACACACACACACACACACACACACACACACACACACACATATACACACACACACACAAACACACACACACATCATTCCACATAGTAGTGGGAACAAGTTGGTGGCATTGTAGATAAATGACTTGTAATCAGGAAGAAAATCTGACTTCGAATTTTGCCTCAGACCCTTACTAGCTGTGTGATTTTGGGTAAGTCATTTAACCTGAGTCTTATTTTTATCATTTGTAAAATGGAAATAACAATAACACCAACTTCATAGGGTTGTTGTGAAAATCAAATAAAAGGAAATATGTAAAATGTTTTGCAAATCTGAAAATGCTATATAAATGGTATATATTATTAAGAACAATAGTAGGAATTATTCTAGCACATATTTAAAATAACTATTTTAAGAGTCTTATACAAATTTTATTTTTGTTACATTGTATGCCACCTGCCATGCTTTCCGGAGGTGACATGGTTAAATTGTACAGGTTGCTCCAAAATCTTTACTAGCTTAAGCAATCAGCATCTTCCAAACGGCTTCAGTAAGTTCAGCCAACTCTTTGTTACAAATAAGGTGATTCCTTCAACACAATAGACTAGCTACAGACTGTAACAAGATGAAGCGTCAGAACTCTTCCTCACCCCACCCAGGTGATATGACCCACAAGAAACAAACATAACTTCTCGTTTGTTTGGTTTTTTATTTGTTCTTTTCTATGCTAAGTGCTAGCACTGGAATCCCTGACTTTGAGAATTTAAAAAAAAAATACTGGGAACAAGCGATGGGAATCTGGGAGTCAGAATCCAGGCTGAGTTTAACAGCCAGCACAGTATTAATGCCAAGGGGAGCAAGAAGTGCTCTTTTCAAGTTACCTTTGTGATCCCCCCAGATAAGTAGAAGGAGTCTTCTGGCAGATATGTTTCCTTTGGACATGAACTTGATGTTGAAGGATATGTAGGGACTAAGCTAAATTGTGAACCTAATCATCCCATTTCTATCCCCAAAGAATGAGATGGAAAACAAAAAAAGGGATAAAGAAAGGAGAAAGAAGGGAGGGAGGGAAGGATAAAGGAAGAGGAGAAAAGAAAGAAAGAAAAAAGCTTTTACTAATACCATCTTTGTGCCAGGCACCGTACTAAGTGCTTTATAAATATTATCATTTGATCCTTTCAAGTCTCACACAGTAGGTGCTATGATTACCCACATCTTATAGTTAAGAAAACGGAGGCAAAAAGGTTACCTAGGGTCAGTCACTATTAAGCATCTGAGGCCAGATTTCAACTAAAGTCATCCTTTCTTCATACTCAGTATTCTTTCTACTATGTCATCTAGATGCCCAGTTAGTTGGAGATTATGCCCTTGACCTGTTGGTGTAAATGTTTGCATATTTGTTCTTACTACATCTTTGAATTAAGTATACCTTTGTAAAATCCAGTGGCTAAATTGAACTGGGATTCTAGTCAATGCCCTCCCTAACAATGTTGGGAACACATCTGGTAGAGATCTTGAGACAATAGCATTAGAGAAGAAATTTGAAAGGAGATATAGCAGACTGTTCCTGGGAGTCTGGAACCACAGCATATTCATGCCATGTGTGTAATTAGTCAGAATGGCAAAGTGAGCTTTCTAGACAGATTGCTTTGAAGTAAGGAAGGTCTAGATTCAAATCTTGATTCTGATACTGTCAAAGGCAGGCCTGGTCCTATCACTCTTAGTTCATATGTGATTTTGGGGGACAAAATTATGTATTTAAAAGTGTTTACCCTCACAGTAAGGATGTGAAACAAGGATAGAGTAGCACTTATCTTAAAATTTGATGGATATGGCCACCCTAATATTCTTACAGGAATGTTTCTGATCAGTAGTTTATCAGGCTATGGTGACTAGCATGGTCTCAGGCACTTAGCAATTCTAAGAGGCCCAGCCCCTATGTGGTTGGGAATTTTTAGGCCTCTAGCTGACCAGAAAGCTACATCAGGGAAATCAGGGCCAGTCAAGATCCAAGAACAGAATTGTCTCATTTTTAGGGAAAATTGTACAAGAAGGACAGGAGGAAGGGGCCTGGGGTCCTACTTCATGTTAGTCAGAGGTGAAAGGGAGGGGTAAAAGATGCTGCATCAGACAATCAGGGGCTAGTATGTTCACTCTGTCTCCTTTTAGGGAAACTTAATCCTAGTCATAAAGGATAATGAAGAAGGTCTCTTCTTTAGGAGACCTATTCTGTGATGAAGAGCAGTCCTGTAACAGACACACAATATGCTGAGCATGCACAAATAAATCAACATCTATCAGTGCCGCCAAGTAACTCTCTAAGGCTATATATTATTAATCTGCATATTTTCAGAAGTTTCCATACCAGTAAATTCCCACAATGAAATCATAGGTTTAATCAAAAGGAAAAGGAAGAAATATGCACATTTTACCACCTCTTCAAATTGATTTTGTAGTTCTTCATTATAAAATTTTCTTCCTTATATCCGCAGTGCAGAGTTCACTGATCTAGAGTTCTATGTGTTCATTTTGGTGTCCATTTAATGTGTCCATTAAATCCATAAATAAATGACAAAAGTCATAATCCAATATGTATTCTCTTGAATTCTGGGTACTGATCGGCTAGTCATTTCAAGGAGCAGGAAGATTTATGACTAGTAGGCATCATTCCATCAAATAATGTCCTAACAGAGTTTGTGTTGTAGGACATGAATTATTTCTTTATCCATCCCAAATTCACAAACGTGAATTAATCCTTTTCAACCCAGGCTAATGATTCACTGCTATAATCATTTTTATCCTTTCTCTAAATGCCCAAGTAAGAATCGTATTTTAATTTTTGGCACATTCTTCTCCAAAATAAGCGGTGTTGGATTTTGTTAACCTTCATTATGTCTGTTTTCAGTTTGTATTTCCTGACTTCCTGCTTGTAGTAATCTATAAATGTAAAAATTAGGCTTTTTTGTTGCTATCCAGGTCTTGCTTTTCCCTTCTGATATAAACTAGATGTTCCGCTAACAATGAAAAATGACAGTTTCTTGAAAAATCTTTTTTGATATAATTGAGGATGATAGAAAGAAGTTAATTTAAAACCTAATACCACTTCAAAACTGTTGGAAAAAATTGAATTAAAAATATTATCTAGGCATTTCTAATAGGAAAAGCAATTTGATAAACTAAAGGGCAGCTGGGTCTAAAAAGCTATTATAAGTCTTTTAGTATTCTTTTCTGAAGACGGAGTCACATATTGACTTCACTAAATTGAAGGAACTTCAAGAGCTCAAATTTGATTCTAAAATTGGAACTTGAGAAGTTCAAATTCATTTTTTAATATGGAAAAAAAACAATGTGATCCCATCCTTGATTAGAGACCTCTTCACATCTGAAAACCTTTTGAAAACTGAGTTCACCATGCATAGATTTGGCCAACTAAAATACAAGACTAATCTCAAACAGTTCTTTATAGTAAAATTCAACTAATAAAAATGATCAGAATTTTCACCAAATAATCAGTGTATTTATAACCAATGAAACTATGAAACATGAAGGAATAGGTTCAAATGGATTTTTCAAACTTTTCCTATATTTTTAACTGCACCTTTCCATCCTCCTAATCTATCCTATACGAATGAATGAAAACAGCTGTCTTTATATAGGGCTTTAGTGTTTTCAAAGGCATTTTAAATTATCTCATTTGAGCCTCACAACAACCCTCATAAGTCAGTAAAATATTTACCTATTTTTAATCCATTTTACAGAAAAAGCAGCCAGTTCTCAGCAGTGAGTTTATTTATGCTCACACAGATAGCAAGCATCCTAGGTAGAATTCAAACCAAGATCTTCCTATTACCAGTTTAAGTGTTGGATCTACCACTCCATTGTTGCCTCTTAAAGTCCCTTCACCTACTCCAGGTTCTCTGAGTCATTATCTCATATCCTGAGTTGAAAGGTTACTTTAGTTATCATGAATCAAATAAATACCTGTTCTTTCTTCCAAGTCCATTAGTAGATAGAATTGAATCAACAAAATCACATCACTATTTGGGCTGCTGACATTCTAAAATCAATGGAGCATCAAACTCCTAACCAAACAAAATGCCAAACAACAGTAGTGCTCATGAAATTCCCATGAGGTAACAATTTCTGAACCATCCTGATATATCTGAATTTAGAATGATTTTATCAGTATCCTCTATCGGTCCTATGGGGCAGCAAGTACTTGGGCAAAATCTCCAATGACCTGCAATGAAGTTAGTTCACCAAGGAGGAAGCAGAAGTCGTTTCACTACAACTATACTGAGATGAGAATGAATTTACAAAAAGAATGTGACCACAGAATGCCAAAATTGCTATTTTGTAATGAATTGACCTAAAGTAATTCAAGAAGAGGAAGAATCCAAGACATTTTTAAGAATTCACAAAGCAAGAGCAGGAAACAACACTCTGTATATATGAATACATACATATGTGTATATATACACATAAATGTATGTGTATATGTATTATGCATGTATATAGTTAGTTGACTTGTCATTTGTATAGAAGAGGAACAAAATAGCATCACTGTGTTGGGATCAAGGTATAGGGTATCTGACTATGGCTGATACAACCAATATGAACTCGGAAGGCTCTACCGTAGATTGGGCACAAATAGCCCATATGAACATTTGTAATGGAGGTGTCTCTAAATTTATACATCTCATGTTTCTTTGGAGCTACTGCAATTCTGCTTTGCTTATAGAACATTGCACCTTCTTTGTTGCAGGCATGCCATGCTAAGTGGTCATTTTTAGTATCTCCCATTTCTTACTATTGATTCCAAAGTTCTTCAGAAAGACCTTGAGAGTATTCCATATTGTTTCTTCTGACCTCCATGTGAGCAGTTGCCTTGTGTGAGTTCTTTCTAAAAGAGTCTTTTATGCAAATATAAATGTAGCATTTGAAAAATGTGGCCAGACCACTGAAGTTGTGTTCTCTGCAATAGAGTTTGAACACTTGGCAGTGCAACCTGAGAAAACACCTCAGTATCTGGTACTTTATTTTGCCAAGTGATCTTTAGAATATTACAAAGACAATTCAGATAGAAATGATTCAGTTTCCTGGTATGGCACTAGTAGATTGTCCTGGTTTCACAGGCATACAAAAATTAAGTCAGCATAACAAATCTGTAGACCTTCCACCTAATCCCTTCTCTCTTATACTCTTGTCTAGAGGCTCTCAAATACTGAACTAGCTCTGGGAATGTATGTGTCAACCTAATCATATTTGTGTACATCCCTGAAAAGTATACTGCCAAGATAAGTGAACTTATCTACAGCATTCAAAATTTATCCTTTTGCTGTAAATATTTATTAAGTACCTACTTTTTCCAGACACCACGGTGCTATACACAGGGGATACAAAGAGGTACAGACAGCAAGATAAATGGTTGTTGTTCAGTTGTGTTCAATTCTTCATGACCCCATTTGGGGTTTTCTTGGTGAAGATACTACTCTGCTTTGCCATTTACTTGTCCAGTTCATTTTACATATGAGGAAACTAAGACAAACAAGATTAAGTGACTTGCCCAGGGTCATACATTAGTCTTCTTGACTCCAGATAGATAGATAAATGCTAAACTGGAGATAATAGAGGAAAGGAACTACCATTAAAAGGGATCAATAAGGACTTCTAATAGAAGACAGGATTTAGCCACAAAAGGGAGAAGATACATAGGATGATAACTATTGGAGATGGATTGATCAAGTAAGATTTGTTTTTGTTTGGTTGGTTTTTTGTTTTGACAGGGGAGTCATGCTCATAATTATAAAGACTAAATGAATAGCCAGTAAACCAGAAGAGGCTGAAGATGACTAAGAGGGTGTATGTGATGGAAGGACCAGGCTGCTGGAGAAAATAGGAAGTAATAAGATCATGTGTACATGTAGAAGCGCTTGCCTTTGTAAGATGAAGGACCACCTCTACATGAGACAAAGTAATGTGGAAGGTATCTGTGTGAGATGAAGAGAAAGGGAGAAGAGGTAAGTCTCAGCAAATTGCCTCAACTTTTCAGTAAACCATGAGGCAAGGTTCTTCCCTGAGATAGTGACTCCACAGCAGGATTTGTCATCTTTGCAAAGACAAATATAGAGATCAAAAATGTAACCTTGATCTTTCTAGTACATTCAGGTAACTTACAAAGTGTTGTCTAAGGATGTGCAGCATTTGTTAAGCAGCTTTCCTCCTGATTAAAATATAATCCCCGTCCTGACCTCACCATAAAATATTAAATATTAACTGTGTGATATAGCTAAACTTTTTGATGAGTATTTCCCCTGGACATTTCATATATGAAGATTCATTCACAGCTGGAAAAAAAATAAGCTTTATTTTTGAAAGATGCATAAATATGGACTGAAAATTAGGTATTGACATAAGGCCGTATGCATGAAAAGGTTAATGAGCCTGTGCATAATATTTCCCAAATGAATGCATAAATGTTTCTTGATTGCTGTTTTGAAAATCATATTTTAAAATGTTGTGGATAGCATCAAAGTTTGATAAAGGCATGATATTTATAGTGGATAAGTATTCTGAAGGAATCACTTTGTGGTATTGGTAGCACTTATTATCTTACAGGCAGTTCATCATGCTTAATTAAGGTCATCTTTCAGCACTCAGGGAAGGATAACACAAATAAGATTATCTTTCTGGCACCTGGGGATTTGCCAAAGAGAACTGAGGAAAAGATCAGCTCAAATGAGTCTCTGGTAAAGGGACCACAATAGCTAGGTGATTCAGCATTCAAGATCTTGAGTTCAAATCTTGCCTCAAATCCTTACCATTTGCGTGATTCTAGGCTGGGTATGGCCCAGGATCTGCTTGCAAACTGAATTTGACTACAAACTGAAGCTTCTGTTGGTTCCTGTTTTGCCATTCAATGTGCTGGCAGGAACCTCTTGCCTCTCACCATATCTAGCTCACCATTTCTGGAGTAAGAGCATAGGCAAAGAGGATGTTTTACTATCTCAATCACTTCTATGAGCAAGAACTCTGATATTCCTTTAACTGATCAGTCATCTAACTTCTACCTCTCCCTATATACCCCTCATAAACTTAATTTTCAACCTCATGTAACTGATGAGGGCTGTAATGGGGGTGTGAGATCCCCACAAAGATCAGGGTACCAGGGGCAGGTTTTCAGGAAAAGAATTCATGGACTCAAGCATTGTTGAGGTTCAAGTAAAATTTATTATGCTTTTCAGCAGGCAAGAGTTCTTAGGGGAACCTGCAACTTTAAAGGAGTACAGGAAAAGTTTATATAGGATACTCGATGGTATCACTTATGCCAAATATTCTAACCAGCAGTTTTGAGGTGGGATTAGAGAGTGGTTAAGGTGTGGTCAGTTCTTAAAGGAACATGCACTTTTGGTATCTACTGTACAGGTATTTTACCCAGAATTCATCAGGACAAAGCCAAAGGAGGGTTAGGGTCACTACCTGGAAGTATGGTTTTAGGTCTGAAATGTCATTAAGTCAACTAACTGTCAAAGCTGGCTCAGAAATACCAGATCGCTCTCATCAATGTCTTGTTTGACAAGATAAATGTAAGGGAGTACAGGTATGACTAAGTCTAGGATACATATGATTAGTCAGTGAGTAAATAAATGTCATTGTGACCCAGTGCACAGCTTGCTCAACCAGTACACAGCTGGTTCAAACTAATGAGTTCTATAAGCGTAGCTGACTACTAATAGCAAGAAGGGAGATAATAGTTATTGCTAGGGCAGACTATGTCCTTGAGCTGGGGAGAAATTGCCTGAGAGAATATTTTGAAGCTAGGCAGAAATGCAATTTTTAAAGAGAAATGTGATTTTAGAATTGGGGTCCAAGTACATGCACCCAAGTACCCCATCATAAGCTCCAATCTTTTTGATCACTTAGTACTTTCCCAGGCAAGCACTTCTGCTCTGGTTTCAGTTTCTTCCCTTCCTATTATCAGCTCAGTAGTTAAACAATTCAACTTCACAATTTCCTCTAATCTCAAGCTGCTTATTCTCTTGTTACCTCTCACACCTTGTCAAACCCCTTGTCAAATCTTCTTCCCCTATGCATGTGTCATGGAGAGAATGTCACAGGAATTATTCAATAAAGCTAGCAGAATCCACAGTAAATTAATGTTATGAAATTTGTAATGTTTCAACTGGGCCTTAAACTAAAGCAATTATCTCACTCCTCCATAAACAGGTCAAACATTTATCATGCACCTGCTATGAACTAAAGGTTATGTTCAATGCTAGAGATAAAATATAAATGCACAAAAAACACAGTCCCTACCCTCAAGGAGTTTACATTCTAATGAGTGAGATAACACAGATGCTTGCATCTATCTGTAAACAAGACAGAGGATAAAATGGAAGCAATCTCAGAGAAGAGGTATGTCCATCCTTCCTTGCCAAAGAAGACCATGCCATCAGTGAAGTAATGACATGAATTGCATTTGACTTTATTTTGAATGAGGGAGGGCTTTGCAGGTCACCAGCTTCACGCCTTCTCCAGAGCCATCTGAATCCAGTGACCAGATGTTCATCAGCATGACTGGAGATGACCTAGGATGAGGCAATTGGAGTTAAGTGACTTGTCCAAGGTCACACAGCTAGTGAGTGCCAAGTGTCTGAGATGAGATTTGAACTCAGGTCCTCCTGACTCATACACGGGTGCTCTATCCACTGCACCCCCTAGCTGCCCTTAAGAGAAGAGGAATTAACAGTAGGAAGAGGAAAAATGCTTTTTGAAGAAAGTGGGATTTGAGCTGAGTCTTGAGGGAAGCTAGGGAAACCAGGAAATGGAGGATACTCAATAAAAACACAAAGAGGAGCAAAAAAGGCCTGTGTCACTGTACTCCATCTCATTCCCCATAGTATCTGTTCCAACAAGAAACAAACTTTCTCTTCTCTCCTAATTATCTCATACTACCCTTCACCCAGTCATATTTGCAGGTGAAGATTTTATCTCATCCTTTTCTAAGGAGGCAGAGGCTATCTGCCATGACCTCCTTTCTCCCCTTTAATACATCACAAAACCTTTTTTTTTTTTTATTATCACTGTTCTTGTCTCTCCTTTAATCTTGTCTCTAATGAAAAGGTGGCACTTCTCATTGCCCAGGTCAACAGGTCAACACCTCTACATATACTTTCCCATTCCTTCCATACAATTTCTCTCTCTTTTCTCTCTGTCTCCTTTTCCTCTCTCTCTTTCTCTTTCCTCCCTTTACTTTTTTTTAGTCTCTACCCATCAATAGACTCATTCCCTATGACTTACAAACTCATACAGGCTGCACTCTGTCTTTAAAACACTGTCATGGAACTAACAGGCTTTCAATCTACAGTCTTATGTTTCTTCTTTTCAGAGCCAAACTCTTAGGGAAAACAAAGACAACAAAAAAAAGGTTTACATTCATTGCCTCTATCTCATCTTTTCTCATTTCTCAACAGTTTGCAATCCAGCTTTTGACATAATGACTAAACTGGAACTTCTTTCTCCAAAGTAACTAATACTTTCTTCATGAAAAATATAATGTCCTTTTCTTAATTCTCATCTTATTTGACCTCTCTGAAGCATTTGACAAAATTGGCCTCCCGATCTTTTACTTTTGCTCTCCTCCTCCTGGCTAACTTATTATCTTTTGTTGGTTCATCATCTATATTATTCCCCCAATCATGAATGCGTCCCACCCCTCTTTCCTAGACTTTTCTCAGGCTACATTCTCTCATTTAGAGTTCTTATCAACTTCCTAGGGTTTAATTAACATCCTTTATGCATATAACTCCCAAATATACATATTCAATCTTGTTCTTCCACCTGTCCTCCATGCACCAAATGACTATTAGGCATTTTTAACTAGATGTCGAATAGGTCCCTTAAGATCAATATATCCAAACAAATGTTCTCCTAGGAATTGCCCTTTTTCTGAATGTCCATATTTCTCTTGAGGTAACCACTATACTTTCAGGCACTCAGGATGGCAACCTCAGACTTTTCTTCATAACCTTACTTTCCCTCACCCTATATACTCAGTCAGTTGCCAAATCTTGCTATCCTACCTCCCTTTTTCTCACTCTATCCCCTTTTTTCTACATACACAACCACTACCTTAGATCTCCCATCCTGACAGTGGCAATAGACCTTTAATTGAATTCCTTGCCCCAAATCTCTCTTCTTCAATCTATCCTCCACAAAGTGACTGAAGTGATCTTCCTAAATCACAGGTCTCACCATATTACTCCCCTTCTTAATAAGCTACAGTGCTTCCCATTGCCTCTAGGCTTAAAATAAGCTCCTTTGTTATTTAAAGACTTTTACAAGTAGATCCTTGTCTGGCCTAACTGCCGTGGGCTGCCGGGTCCTTCTTACCTAATTCAGGTCTTCAGTGACCACCCAGATAAATGTAATGAGAGAAGAGACCTCCAGAGTCAAACAGAAGTGTAGGCTTTATTCTGGATATCAGCTACATGTCAGCATGCAGGATGAGTTCTCTCCGTGGATCCCCCTTCTCCTTCTGGAGGAGAGAGGAACCCACCCCTCAGGCTTTCCTGTCCCCATTTAAGCTCTCCCAGCTGCATAGCTCACTCATGGACACCGTACATACTCTCAGCCCCTTAGCCAATTAACAACAGGTATGCTCAGACCACAGCCCAATCTCAAGGGTGGGATGCTCTCCCCTGCAAGTTTCCACTGAGAAGAGGTGGAAAAACAAGATAGCTCTTGTTTCACTCCTCAATTCCCAGCTGTTCCCTGGGGGGCCTCATGAGAGCTCTGCAGTTTAGAAGCCCTCCCCTTTACCTGACCTGAGACTGTTCACGTGAAAACCAAGCTGACACCCCAACAGGTCCTAACCAACCATTCTAGCCTAATTATATATTACTTTACTTCATGCACTCTACAATTGAGTCAAACTAGCCTTCTTGTCCCATAAATGACAATTCTTCTCCCTTCTATGTGCCTCTGCAATGTTTCAAATATCTTGAATATGAATCTGGTTAATTCTGCAGCTTAAGGTCACTTAATTATTTTCAGGATTCAACTAAATAATCACCATATTATTCTTCTGATTATTCCCCCATTTGTCAGTATCTTCTTTTTAATTCCCAGACATTTCTGCCCTATATTAGGTATCAGGAACACAAGGTTCAAATTGAGCCAGTCCCTGCCTGTTCAAGCTTTCAAGTGAGATATAATTTAAGTGTATAAATTATATACAAATATTGTATGGATGTATAACCAATATCTTTTTGATTGCATGGAAACTGTCAGAGAACAAGGACTATTTGACTTCTTCTTTGTTATCTCTAGTGTCTAGGACAGCTTCTATCACATAGTAGGTTGTTAATAAATATTTATTGCCTAAATGAATACATCCTACAAAAGTACAATGCCTACAATGCAGATTTTGCATGAGGCAAACTCACTGAAGCCATTCCTGATAACAGTCCTCATACAAATCTGAGCAGAGAGCCTCCCTGGGTTTGGGCATGTTTTTATTAATTTGGGTTCATGACTTTGCAAAGCCTTCTGAAATGGTTGTCACTATGACTTCTTTCAGATTGTATTTTTGCACTGTATACATTTTTTCTCACTCAGAACTATTAATTGTTACCACCATTCAGTCTTCAAGGGAGAGATGATATGTAACTTTTTTAAATCCAAGCTAGTTCTCCTATCATCCACTGGTAAATTATGCCATTTCAATTAAAATAAATTTATTCTCCTCTCCAAATTGTTACTTGAAGAATGTGAAAGGAAAGGTAGAAGTCACTTATATTTTCAAATATTCCATTTCCAAGTATAGTCAAAACCTGATGAATTAACTAGCTAAGCAGAATAATCCCAGATAAGTTTCATTTTAAAGATGACTGCTTTCTTTACTCCCTGATGAATTTAATCTTTCTATATAAGCATAGATCATGAGATAACTAGGTAGATGGATAGAGGGATAACCTTAGGGTCAGAAAGTTCTAGTATATAACTCTAATACATACTAGCTCAAGGAGGTAGGAAATGTAACTGAGCAAGCCACAACATCTCAGCTCTTAAGACTATATGTTACAGATGAGCTGGTAGATTCTACTGGTAAGAGGAGTTTCTAAACCAAGGAACTCTCACAGGTCAGGACTGGGAAGAAGGAAAAAGGAAAAAAAGAAAAATATATCATAGCAATCCAAAGGACATTAAAGATTAGCTGTTCTAGTTCCTTCACATTACAAATAAGAAGACTAAATCCCATAGGACTTGAATGATTTATTCAAACTTACACAGCTAGATAGGGACAGGCCCAGACCTAGATCTCTACAGTAACATACTGCAGCAAGTGGGATTTTAGAATATATTTTCAGACTAGATATTCCATCTTGCTGATTATTTTTTCTTTAGATATCCATAGGCTACTGAACAAAATGAAACCTGTAGTTGTTCATGGTTTTCATTTGTATTTATGACAGAATTCATTATGTTAGATCCATGATCCCCAGTTACTTTTTTGTTCCAAAGTTTAATACTGAATTTTCCTTTAAAGAACTACCTTTCAATCACTTATAAAATAACGGGAGGGGATGGCAAGAAGAGAGGCAGTGGAAAATTTCCTTCATGATTCAGTCAATAAATAATGGGAACCTTGCTGTAAAAGGAATAAAGTATTAAGCTATAACATGTTAGCAGATTTCTTTTTCTGTGTGCTATCTATTTGTAATTGAATTTATTATTGAATCCAATGTCTTTCTGATATTTATTCGTGAATACTGTTACCCACAAAAAATTTACCAAACCTAAGAAACAGATGCAGAGAAGCTAGGAAGATAATCAAAAGACTAGATCAATAATTACATTCAATGGTTGTATTTTAAAGTATATGCTAGATTCAGCCTCATAATTCATTCTGATTCAATTATAACAAAAAGAAATACTGTTGGAACTATCAGTCTACTTTTTCATATCATATACACCACAGTTTTTTTTTCAATTATATTTGTAATCTGAAGAATACAATGTAAATGGAAAGGGTTTCTGCCACATCCCCCTCACTTAGGATAAAATATAATTTATTAAATGCTCATTGTTTGTGTTATAGCCCTTGAAGACATCCAAAGATAAAAAATTCAGTTCAGCAAAGTAGTTTAACTGAATTCAACATGAAGCCCATTTTACTTTAATATAAACTATCAAAAACAAATAAAGCATAGAACTTCTAAATATAGAGTGAAAATAAGAGATGTTCCTAATGAAAAACCATATCTGTTTACCAAGTACTGATTAAGCTAAAATGTAGAGGATCGTCACCAGTAAGGGGCTTCTTGATGCTGGGTTTTTTCGAAACATCATAACACATGGGGAAGAAAACCTAAATACAAAAATGACCATCTGTCTTAGACAAGTCCACATCGGTTCTGCAGCAATGATTGTAAAATGGAGGAAAGGGGGTATAGGTTACTGAGAATCATAATTTTTGACCATCTGTTGATGCTCAAAATATAAGATGCAATATTTCACACATTGACATACCACCGAAGAGGCTGAATTGTAGAAATATTGATGTTCTCACTATAAATGAAACTGCAAGATATAAGAAAATCATGTCTATGTGAAAGAGCTGCTTAACAGGCTGTCTTTGAATTGAAAGACTTTGTCTTGTTACAAGTCAAATGGCAATAAGAAACATTATTTTATGAGGTACTTAATCATCTTACATTGCAGTGTTCATAACAATCATAAGAAAAATGATACCCATAAAGAAAAATGTAGAGCTTCTCTGGAAGTATTTGTTGTAAAGAATGAGAAGGGAGTCACATTCTGTGAGAACTTGATAAGATTCTGCAAATTAAATAACCTTATATTCTAATGCTCAATGACTGCAATGAAAAGATCGGCACAGGAAATGAGAACATAAAGTATCATATGACTCAAACTCTAGAAGAGTTCAAATGTTTCTAGAAGGAATAAAATCCCATAACTAAATGGTATGAATATTCTTTTCAAGAAGAAATACTGAGAATTGCAGGATACAGTGAACACTGAATAACCTCATAAAAATAAATTTAACTTGTCCTGAAATGATAGAAAATATCTGCTCACTAATGAGAAATTGATTTGTGATTTCAACAATCCAAAGTAACACCAAATTCAAAGAAAAAAATAACATAAGATACTGTGGAATGGTATATAACAAATCAGCTTTATGTTATCCATGCAGAAGGAAAAAAATATGCAATGAAAAAAATGAAAAGTTATCAACATGGATTATTTCCATTTGTTACAGAAATTTAAGTGATGGAAAGTGATCATATCAAACAAAATTCCCTAGAAGCTAACTCCTTAACAGCATACTTGGTCTCCTTGTCAAGCAATGAGATATGACTCAAGAGCAACACCAATTTAGGAGACCAGCTCATTTATAAACTGTTATGGGGTAGGATGGCAAAAGATTATGAGCAGTATAAAATAATTATAAGTGGAGAGAAAAAACTACTTTGTAGGAAGTTTAAATTGATACTTAAATAAACTAAAATATTCTAAGGGCATTTTATGATGAAATGTAAAAGAGGACAAAAGGTTTTCTAAATGAAAAAAAGATGTCAATGTTTGCGTGACAAAGCATTTGTTTTCATTAATGACAGTGAAGTCAACAATAGATTTGATCACTAGCACCATAGCTCCAATGTGCTGTGCAATAAAGGAGAAAAGAAGACAGAGGGAGAAAGGAGAAAGAGCAAGAGAGGGAGAGGAAAAGAAAGAGGAAGAAAGAGGAAGAGCAGGGGGAGAGAGAAAGAGACAGACAGCGGTTAATGCTGAAGCCTTCATAATTTGAAGGCATTGAAAGTTCAATTTTTTAAAATATCTGAAAGAAGTGAAGTTAATAAATAATTGGGGGGGGGGCAATCACAAAAATTATTACTACCCAAAATGGAAATCAAGAGTCTCTTACCAATTTTTATTCATGTCTATGTTCTTGTTTTATCCAACAGTTTTGCAGAATAATCTATTTAAAGATCAAGGATATTTCTTGTAAAAATATGAGAAGGGAACAAGCAGATACCATATCCTTTTAGTATACAGTTGGCTAAAAGGTTCAGAGAATACCTGACCTCACTGCTCTTATTGCATGTTAATCTTTTTTTTTTAAATAATTTGATTAGGTAATCAAAACCCAGCGTTAAGATAGGTTTTTCCCTAACAAGGTGCTTACCATGTATATGTCAAGATCATGATAAAATCCTTTGATCTTTTCAATGTCTAAGATTATGAAAATGAAACAAAAATGTTCATCAAAAAAGAGTTGTCCAGTGCATTTGAGGATGCCCATGAGAACATCCAATGGGAAGAAAGAATCCCTACATATAGTGAGGTCTTTCAGATGTCTCCACTTCAGGATGACCTTGCAGTTATAAATTCTAGCTCTGTAATCTTGTGTAGCCTACTAAATAAATAGTTAATCAAAATATTTGAAAATCTGTACATGCAGTATTAGTGGATAATGAATTCTTTTGTCCTGTCTATGATATGAAGCTAAATGGACAACCTACAGAACTGACTCATCAGTGCATACATTATGATCATTAGATCTCCCCATATTTTAAGCTAACAGGTATCTTCAGACTCATATAATTGAACTCCTTCCTTTCAAATATAACAAAATTGAGGCTTAAACAGAGAGAATGATGTGGCCAAAGTCAGAGAGATAAATCAAAGATCCAGTCTTGTAAACCAGGTCCTCTGACTCCAATTTAGGCATTCTTTCCAATGTTATACAATTGTTATACTATTACAGGCAACATGAAACTCAACTGACATATAGAAAACCTGGACAAATGCTGTTGAAAGACAATGAACTTGGACCTGAATTTAATAGGAAGAGAAAGTATATTAAATCACATCTTGGGAAATTAAAATTGTGTACAACAACCCAAAGCATTTCATTACAACTTAATTCTGTATTTTTTAGATTGATATAATGTGATATGCTTTGAAAAAACAAAATTGTGAGTCAAACAAAGGGAATTGAAGTGATGTGAGACAGGCATAGCTGTAACATATTACAAAAAATTGAATGTCCTATGAAATATACCATCAAAAATATTTACAAAAGAAGAGGAGAACTATTCATGAAGTAAGAGTGAGACATAATAGATGAACCTGTTTCATGCTTAAGGAATGTTTACAAAATAGAAAGAGATCAAGAAGAACTTCTGAAGGGCAGAGCCAAGAGGGAGGAGTAGAAGGACAGATCTGCTCTAACTCTACCCCCACAGCCCATAAAATACCTGTAAAAAATGACTCTAAACAAATTCTAGAGCAGCAGAAGCCACAAAATGACAGAGTGAAACATAATTTACAGCCCAAGACAGCCTGGAAGTCCTACAGGAAAGGTCTATTGCACTGGGCTAGGGGTGGAGTACAGCCCAGCCTTGTCCTCATGACCATGACTGGAGCAGGCTTCAGGGCACAGAATCACAGGTAGCAGCTGACAATTGTGGTTCCCAGATATCTCAACCCACAAATGCCAAAAATAGTTTCAAAGGTCAGTGAGAAAGATCTTTCACCTAGGTCAGAGGGAGGCTTCAGTCTGGTCCAAGTTACAGCCCCAGAGAGGTGGAAGTCACTGCAGCAGTGTTCCCTTTTGGAGCCCTGAGTCTAAAGACCCTGGGGGAATTGAGCAGCCAATCTGGGTCTCAGTTCTCAGTGATGGCCCTGGGATGAGGAGTTGCTCTGGCATGCTGGAACAGGTGGTGATGGTGGAGAGGGAACCCTACTTGCATATCCTAGGCAGAACAGAGTGCTTGTGGTTGCTAACAGAGAAGAGTGCAGGTTAGGAGGGCAGTAAACTCCTCTCCCTTGATTGTGCCATATTGGAGGAACTAAGAACTTGTAGGTCACTGAAGCATACCCACTTGACAAAGGACTCAAAAGTCAAATAACCGACTGAGAAAATGCCCAAAAAAAGAGAAAAAAAAAGATTATAGAAGGTTACAATATTTTCTTTCATCCTTTCAGGTGAGGAAGAACAAAGCGTACCATTAGACGAAGACATCAAAGTCAAGGCTTATACATCCAAAATCTCAAAAAAAAAATAGTATGCAATGGTCTCAGACCATGCAAGGGCTCAAAAATGATTTTGAAAATCAAGGAATAGAGGTGGAGGAAATATGGGACAAATGAGAGTGATGTAAGAAAGTCATGAAAAGCAAGTCAATAGCTTGCTAAAGGAGATTAAAAAAAATGCTGAAGAAAACAACACCTTTAAAAATAGACCAACTCAAATGTTAAAAGAGGTCCAAAATGCAAAGACGAGAAGAATGCTTTTAAAACCACAATGGGCCAAATGAGAAAGGAGGATCAAAAGTTCACTGAAGAAAATTTTTCTTTAAAAATTATAATGGAGCAGATGGAAGCTAATGACTTTATGAGAAACCAAGAAATTACAAAACAAAACCAAAAGAATAAAAAAATAGCAGACAATGTAAACTATCTCATTGGAAAAACAACTGACCTGAAAAATAGATCCAGGAGAGATAATTTAAAAATTATTGGTCTGTCTGAAAACCATGATGAAACAAAGAACCTAGACATCATCTTCCAAGAAATTATCAAGGAAAACTGCCCTGATATTCCAAAACTAGAGGACAAAATAGTAATAGAAAGAAAACATCAATCACCATCTGAAAGAGATCCCAAAAGGGAAGTTCTTAGTCAAATTCCAGAATTCCCAAGTCAAGGAGAAAATGTTACATACAGTCAGAAAGAAACAATTCAAGTATTGTGGAACTATAATCAAGATAACACAGGATTTAGCAGTTTCTATCTAAGGGAACAAAGGGCTTGGGATATGATATTCCAGAGGTCAAAGGAGATAGGATTAAAACCAAGAATTACCTACCCAGGAAAATTAAGTATAAATACTTCAGGGGGAAAAAATGGAATTTCAATGAAATAGAGGACTTCTAAGCATTCTTATTGAAAAGACCAGAGCTGAATTGAAAATTTGGCTTTCAAATACAAGAATCAAGAGAAACATGTAAAGGTAAACAGGAAAGAGAAGCCTTAAGGAACTCATTAAAGTTGAAATATTTACATTCCTACATGGAAAGATGTTATTTGTAACTCATGAGACTTCACAGAGTACTTAAAGAGAAAATACATATGAAATAACACAAATTCTGTTGAATATGGAAATCTATTTTACCCAGCAGGAAGGCAAGGGAGAAGGGGATAGGACAGGGAAGATAATAGAAGGGACAGAAAATTGGGGAAAGTGATAATCAGAAGCAAACACTATTGTGGGAGGACAGGTCAAAGGAGAGGATGAAATAAATGAAGGGCAGGAAAGGACAGAGGGAAATGTGGTTAATCTTTTACAACATAATTATTATGAAAGTGCTTTGCATTGTTACACATGTATGACCTATATTGAGTTGCTTGTTTTCTCAATGAGAGTAGGTGGGTAGGGAGTGAGAAAATATGGAACTCAAAGCTTTAAGAATGAATGTTAAAAATTGTTTTAGTATGCAACGGGAATTTAAGCTACACAGGCAATGGAGTATAGAAATCTATTCTGCCCTACAGGAAAATAGAGGGAAAGGGGGGATGGAAGAAGAGTGGGTAACAGAAGGGAGGACAGACTAGAAAAAGAGGTGGATGGGATGCATGCTGTCTTGGGGTGGAGCATGGTGAGAGATGGGGAGAAAATTTTGAATTCAAATTCTTATGGAAGTGAATGTTAAGAACTGAAAATAAATTGCATATTAAAAAATAAAATAATGTTTACTCCCTGTTTAAAAAAAAATTTGAAATAAAAATAAAGTTAAAAACAGGACTTCCAAGTTTAGATTGGGCTACCTATGGCATACCTTTGGTAGGACATAGGCAAGTTGCAGAGGATGAAAAATGATATATTTGTTACTATATGCACTTTTGGAGGAAATCATAATTCTATTAAGGTATTAAACATGATTAAAATGAAGGGAAAGCATTCATCCCCATTAAGTTCTTTTCTTCGTAGTCAGTAAAGCTGATAATTAACATGAGACAATATTTACAAGCATAATATAAATATGAATATGGTATCCTTGGAAATTTGAAAATCAGACATTTTAACAATAAATTTCATTTTTAAACAAACTTGTGGTTATCATATTGTTATTGTATTTCTGAGGATTTTATCAAGCAAGAATAAGAAATTTCAAAGATTTTTATAGGTTTGGCAAAACCCAGAAGGAAGAGGTAGAAAGAGAAATTTCATTTAAAGTAACTGCAGACAGTATAATTACTGGAGAGTATACATACACAGCCACTATATGAACACAATTAAAAATGCTTTTCATACAAATAAAGACAAATGTAAACATTTGGAGAAATATTAATTGCTCATAGTTAGCCTGAGCCAATATAATAAAAATGACTACTACCTAAAATAATTTACAGGGCCATAACAATCAAATTAACAAAGAATTATTTTATTGTTGCTATTGTTCAGTTGTTTTCAGTTAACATCTGACTCATCATGCTCTCATTTGGGGTTTTCTTGGCAAAGAACCTATAGTGGTTTACTATTTCCTTCCCCAGATCATTTTACAGATGAAGAAATTGAGGCAAACAGGATTAAGTGACTTGCCCAGGGTCTCACAAGTAACAAGTGTCTGAGGCCAGATTTAGACTCAGAAGATGAGTTTTCCTGACTCCAAGCTCTGCACTCTATTCACTGCATCACTTAGCCACCTGTATTTATTTTATGAGGCTGTAAATAATGATGATGATGATGATGATGATGATGATGATGATGATGAAATTCATCTGGAAAAACAAAAGTTCAAAAATATCAAGGAAATTGGGGGGGAAGTAAAGGAAGGAGGTCTAGCACTACAAGATTTCAAATTATAATACAAAGTGGAAATAATCAAAACCACCTATTAATGGATAAGTAATAAAGTAGTTCATCAATGAAATAGATTAGGTAGATATTTAGAAGCAAATATCACAGTAAACTAGTATTTGATAAACTCAAAGATCCCAATTATTGAGATAAAACTCACTATGCAATAAAAACTGGAAAAACTGAAGAGTAGTCTGACAGAAACTAGGCATAGTCAAACATCTCATTCTATATACCAAAATAAAGACAAAATGAGTACATGATTTAGACATAAAGATTAATACTATGAGCAAATTAAAGTGGCATAGAAAAAAACAATATCTATGGCTAAGGAAAATATTTATGAATAAATAAAACAGAAAACATCACAAAAAGTAAAATTGATGTTTCTGATTATGTTAAATTTTAAAAATCTTGCATGAACAAAACTAATATAGCCAAAATTATAAGGAAAGCAGGAAGTTGGGGTAAAATATTAGCAATTTTCTCTTGTAAAGTTCTCATTTCATCAAAATTATAGAGAATTGAATCAAATTTATAAAAAAATAAAGTCCATCACCCATTTATAAATAGTCAAATGATATAAATAAGCAGTTTTCAGAAAAAATCAAGGCTGTCAATAATCATATGAAAATACTTTAAATGTATATAAATTTCTAAATTAGAAAATGCAAATTAAAATAACTCTGAGGTATCAACTCACACCTATCCAATTGACTGACTTAGAAGAAAAAGAAAATGACAAGGAGTGGAGGAAATGTGGGAAAATAATGACAATAATGCCTATTGGTGGAATTGTGAACTGGTTCAATCATTCTGGAGAACGACTTGGAATTGTATGCAAAAGGCTATAAAATTGCATATTTCCTTTAACCCAATAATGCCATTACTAGGTATGTGTCCCAAGCGATGAAATCAAAAGGAAAAGAATCCATATGTACAAAAATATTTATAAGAGTTTTTCTTGTGGTGGCAAAGAATTGGAAACTGAGGGCATACCCATCAATTGGGAAAAGGTTGAACAAATTGTACTATATGATTGTGATGAAATACAATTGTACTATAAGAAATGATGCAAGTGGTCGTTTAAGAAAACCTAGGAAGACATATATGATCTGATGCAAAGAGAAGCAAACAGAATTAGATCAAGATAGGAGAAAATTATTCACAATAACAGCAGCATTTTAATAATAATCAACAGTGAAAGTTAGTAACTCTGATCAATACTTTTATCAATGAAAATTCCAAAGGTCTCATGATAAAAAAAAATACTATCTACCTTCAGAAAGAGAACTAGTCAACTCTGAGTGTGGATTGAAGAATATTTTTTCATTTTAATTTTTTTACATAAAAATATTTTGTATGACTTCACATATCATTAATATTATACTACATAACTTGTCAGTGGATGGAGAGTGGATTGTAGGAAAGAAAAAATCTAGAACTGAAAATACAAAAAATTTAAAAATAAAGAAAAGGAAAGAAAACTTTTTAAAGTTTGGAATGTACTCAGTTATATTTATTATCCAAACGTAACTTGAACTAACCCAACTTTCACTCAGGGCCACCAAACTATGTTCTCAAAAAATTATACTATTGTTCCACAAATTGAACATAGAACACCGAATTGCTAAGAGTCTGGTCATACACTCTAGGAAGAAAGCATATGATGTTGATCCCAAGGACTTCAGAGCATTCCATACTGGTTTAAATACCAGGGATTCCCTTATCTCTTAGTCTACAAGCTTTTGCTTCCAGAGACCAACAGCATTACTTAGACAAAGGATACCTAGCCACGATCTCAGCAGAAGCAGACTTTATGCAAAATAATCCTAGTGACCTAGTCCAATAAAGCTTCTCAGTTTTTCTATGATGATGTTCCATCTGGTTCTTTTGCACTTTCTTTTAAAAACACATTCAGTTATATAACCACAAGAACAGAGCCAATTTATGAAAAAATTAGCCCAGAGACCTAGGGTTTCACTTGCTTGCATTCACATCTCACATCAACCAAAGAATGTGAGAGAAATTAATGCTTTGTTTTAGGGCTATTGACAGTAATTGCTGCTTTAGGCCTCTTGAACTCAATGGTTCTTCCTTTTTCACTTCAGTGGAATCTCAACAACTTTACTTAGACAAACCTTAAACTAACAAAGAAAATGATTTCAGGAATATATTTGTTTGACTTTAGAAACCATAGCCGCATATCAAATTTGGTTAATTACATTCTAGATTTAAGACTAGAGACCAATAAATTCTAATTTACTGAATGAATATTTCAATCCTGATGAAAGGCCTATTCATTAATTTCATGAGAACTTAGTACCTTTATTTGCAGGCACACAGCTGATAAGAAATTAAATGGAATATAGCAATTTTTTTCCTGTCAACCTCTTTATTTAAACTTGCAAATTTAGTTCACTATGCTATGAGGAAAATTTAAACTGGTACATTTTTGTGATCAAAGAAATAGGTGGAAAAGAAAAGTCAGGAGAATAATGCTATTGTAAAAAGGAGTTGAGAAGGTATAGTGGCAAATTCTATAAGAATAACTAAGAGCATCTGAAATAGTAAAAACATTTCAATAATGAGGAAGTAAGAAACCATAAATAAGATATAAGAGTAAGCCCCAGAAAAGGGAAGAAAATTAACAAAAGTAAGGACAAAGTTGTTCAGCAAGGAATAAGAGGAGCTAAGAGCTACTATGTGGGAACCAATAAGGTTAAACCAAAATACACTACAGGTTTTTGCTTTTGGCCATACCCAAGTACACAGTTTTATCAAAGACCGTGATGAAGAAAAAGACCATTATTGTTCAGTTTTCAAATAACATGTAATTGAGAGTAATTATCAAATTGGATTTCAATGGACAAAGTTAGAATCAAAAAATCTTGAAATATAGAATGATAGTCAATAAACCAGTCATTAACTATTTCCCATTTATCCTATGTATACTTTGTTTCTATATATCTTTACTTCCATGTTGTCTCCATTTTAAGATTATAAACTCCTTGAGGATACAGACCATCTCTTGTTTATTTTTTTTTATCCTCAGGGCTTAGCACGGTATATGACATAAAGTAGGTAATTAATAAGTATCTGTTGGTTGCTTTCTTGAAACAGAGTTTATATAAATGACAGAAAGTTCCTGAATTTAGATTCAAAAAATCAGTTGCTGAAATATAGGATAAAGAACTAGTCTGATAGCAGTTGATTTGAAAAATATATTCTATTAGTTAACCATAAGCTCAATAGATGATTTGGTTTCTTGAAAGTTTACTATATGTTTAGCATACTTTAAAATAAATATTTTATCTACAACTATTTAAATAATATTCTGTCTCTATCAGAAATGCTGTATTTTGACAGTAATATAGACAAACTCATTTGTATCCAGAAGGTATTTATGATGATATAAATGTGGAAGTCTATAAATTGTACTGTAGGAGGAACAGCGGTGGTAATATGTGATGTTTAGTTTGGAGAAGTATTGGTACTTTCAATAGTATGAAGATAGATCATGTGGAAGATGTTAACTTTTAAGTAATCTAACAGATAGAAAAAGAACCAATATGGGGAGATTACAGTAAGATTTTAACTTGACATAAGAAAAAACAATGATTAAAGCTATTTAAAAATATAATGAGCTACTTCAGATGCAAATAAATTCTCTTTCACTGAAAGTGTTCAAATAAACTGGAATGTGAAAAACAAAATTGTTTACAGGGAAATGAAAGCTAAGTTAAGTGAAGAAATGGTCATAGAGTTTGCAGTTATTCTCTATAAATTCAAGTTCCTGGTCCTAAACAAACTACAGAACTTATGAATATAATTGCTAACCTCTTCTTGTGGATCTTCAAAAAACCATGAAGAATGGCAGATCTACCAAAGGATTGTAGATGAGTGAATATTGACCCAGATTTCTAAAAAGGAAAGAATCAAGTTTCAAATATAGTATGAGTTCATTGACAATTTCTGGAACCACTCTACACTATGGTTGTGTAAGAATAACTTCACTTATAAAAGGAAGTGGTCATCACTAAGAGATAGTATGACTTTATAAATGACAAATCATGATGTTATAAAGAAGCAGATACTTCCAGGAATAAGTATAAATTCCTCTATCTGACAATTAAGTGCATCCCAGCCTGGTCCTAACCTCTTGTTTTATTACATAGGACTCCCCTTGATGCATTCTACAATCCAGTAAATCTGTCCTTCCTACTGTTCCACATACCTAGTATTCCATTTTCCATTTCCATTGCTTTTTACTGCCCATTCCCCAGACATAAGACTAACTCTCACTATCTCCAGGTTAGAATAACTACAGTAGAACCTTGGTTTATGAATGTAGTTTGTTCTGAGATTATTTTTGTCATACGATGTGTTTGTATTGCAAAGTGAATTTTGCCATAGGAAATAGTCAATTCATATGATCAGTACCACATCCCCAAAAAATATTCACGTAAAAATAATTATTTGTAATTTTAAGTGAGTTTTTGTCCTTAATGCATCTGAAATACAATAGTAATTATTAGTACACAATATAAAGCAAAGATAAAATAAATTAACCTTCACTTTACCTTTAGAAGAGTAATGACTGACATGAGGGAGATAAGAGGGAAGAGGAGGAAGAATTATTACTTAGAAGGAGAATCTCCTTCTCTGAGAACATCAAGGATTTCAACGTTGGGAATGTTTTCTTTTGTTACTTTAACAAAAATAAGATAAACATTACTGCCTTCATTCATTTGTCATTTTTGGAATCACTGTCATGTTTTGACTCACTGTTTTTTTTCTTTACATTCCTTTCTGACTAGGAATCTATCTAATGGCACTTGGTGTTGATGTTTTTTCAGAATGTCATGGAAACGTGATACGGCATTATAGTTAAAATATTTGTGACTCTCATTGCTACAGCCTTACTTGAGTGATGTTTTTGAACAAAATTTTTCACCTTTTCCCACATATGATAAACCTCCCTAATCTCACTTGACAAGAGGGTTTCCTTTGACCTCTCAACATGCTCCTCAGATGAAATACCCTCAGCAACCTCTACTGATGCTTCTCGTGCAGAACCATCAATTTGTTATCAGTCAGCTCCTGCCTATGTTTCTCCACCTTCCTTCCCAATCTTCTTCACTGAGGCCATTGTTACAAATATTTTTGTAGATCACAGTCACTACAGAACACTTTTATGCAAAGTACTACCAGATATACATCAACACACATGAACACACTGGTAATAGTACTGTTAAGAGGGAATAATTCTGCCTTCACACAGGGTCAATGTGGAATGAGACTGATTAGGAGGTATACCGACTTGAGATTCCTTTGTTTGATATATAAAAGCAAAAGCAAAAAAAAAACAAAAACAAAACAAAAAAAAATTGCCCTAGTTCAGCATCAACTTTTGCAAGTTATTTAAGTCTAAACACAATGTTCATTCTGCAAATTTTTGTTCATCCTGCAAGACAAATTTTGCAAAAAATTTTTCCTCATCGAGTAAACTATAGGTAAATGAGGTTACTTGTAAACTGAACTTCTAGTATAGTTTTCTTCAAGACAGATCAAGGGCTACTTACCATAGGAAAACTTTTCTCATCCACCTATTAGTATCCTACCCACAAAATCACACTTTATCTAATTTGTATATATTATATTTCAATCTACATGACTATATGGTATCTCTCTTAAAAGAATGTAGGGGATATCATTTCATGTTTGTCTTTATAGCCTCAGTGCCTATCATGGTACCCTGTACATGATAGTCAATTCATAAAAGTTTGTTGAGTGATTTTCCACATATACATTCCTTTTACTGGTGCTTCCAAAACCCAGAAAAAATCTATTAGAGATACTTTTACAGTTTTTGTAATAAAAAAAAAATCACACTTCAGGGAACCTTGTGATGAGCCTGTCTTAATTTATCTAGGATAAGGATGACCTTGGAGAGTTCTTACTTTGTGCCTTTAATAATAGTAGTGTTGACTGATATTTATATTATACCATAAAGTTGAAAAATATTTACATTATTTGGTCTTGAAAATGACAACCCAGATATGGAAAATATTTTATATATTATTGTCCCTATTTTACATATGAGGAAGACAGGAATCTCAGTCTCAGATAGTTTAAGTGATTT
Source organism: Potorous gilbertii (assembly GCA_028658325.1). Classification (NCBI taxonomy): domain Eukaryota; kingdom Metazoa; phylum Chordata; class Mammalia; order Diprotodontia; family Potoroidae; genus Potorous; species Potorous gilbertii. Next base: position 73,703,102 of record CM053773.1, read on the forward strand.
GCACTTTACATAATTATTAAGTGGCAGAAGCAATATACTAACCCAAGTCTCTCTGGATTCCAAAGGCCCCGGGCCTTTACATCACACTTTCTCAGAGCTGATATTTCTAATTTTTTTCTAAACTTACAAAGAATATTGACATACATTATCTCATCTGTTTCCAACAAAAGGTTTATGAGGAGGTTATACATAGTTGCTTGCATGTTTTCTCCCCATTATAATGTGTGCTCCTTGAGGGTAGAGACTATTTTAAAATATTTCTTTGCATCCTCAGAATGCTGAAGACCCAGATATGTCAACTGATTCAAACATTTGCTGGATACAAGAAAGTTTATGTTACTCCTTCTTAATAAATGGTTATTGACTGATATAACTAGATGGTCTTTATAGCTTAAAATCTGTGCATAGAAGCACAGATCTATAAACAGACATGTAACGCAATTCAACATTTAACAAGTTTGACATTTAAGCATTAAATGGTAGAGCATCACCAGGAGTCCCTTTGAACTCTCTTTCTAAATGTTGGATCTTGACCATGTGTCTACATTCACATGGCAGTGTCGTACCTGGGAGATATGATAAGAAAAGATTCAACAAAATAAAATGAAATCAACTCACTTGTTAAAGTTTCTATTATAACCAAGTCAAGTTTTCACATTGTGGCTATGATCTATTGGTTGTTCGTATGTGTGTTTCAGAAGCAGACATATTAAAAATTCATATAAATAAGATATTAATGACTTAATAAGAAGAAATAGATTAAATATTTCAATCACAGAAGCTCTTTAATATTACAACCAAATTGAGAGTTTTGTAAAGTATCTGGAACAAATATATGTAACAGATGATACATACATTAAGGGGATTTAGATTCTTGGATTTTATTGCAATATGTCTCCTATTACATTAAGAAATTTTATATCGGGCGGAGCCAAGATGGCGGAGTAGAAAGACTCACCTATGCTAGGTCCGAACCCACAGCCCATAGATTTCCTGTAAAAAGAACTCCTGACAAATTCTGGAACAGTGGAAGCCGCGCAGCAACACAGTGAAGGAGATTTCCGTTGCAGAGAGCACTGAAAAACCAACTGCAAAGGTACCCCGGGCACGGGAGAGGAGTCCTGTCCTGCCGAGCGCTCCCCTCCCCCGCCCCGGCCACGCGGCACTGAGAGGAGCAAGCAGAGCCCAGCGGGCATTGGGGACCTGAATCTCCGGCAGCTGCAAAGGATCCTCCACCCACAGACGCACAGGTCAGTGAGAGAGACGGGCTGAGAGGGGAGCGGGGTATCTCCGGGACTCGGACCCCCTGGGAAGCGGCCGCTGCGGCAGAGGCTGAGGCAGCTCAGCCAGAGGCAGAGGTAGCTCAGCCAGAGACTCCCAGAGTGGGCTGGAGCTCCACCCCAGCTCCACTACAAAGGATCTCTGTATAAACCCCCTGAGGGAACTGAGCCTGGGAGGCGGCCCTGCCCCCACCTGAGAACCAGCAGATAAGCCTGCCGCCAAAAGC
>CM053773.1:73705108-73732782 GCA_028658325.1 Potorous gilbertii
TATGAGGTGATACCTCAGAGTTGTTTCAATTTGCATTTCTCTAATCAAAAATGATTTAGAGCTTTTTTTCATGTTTCTATAGATATCTTTGATGTCTTCATCAGAAAACTGATTCTTCATATCCTTTGACCATTTATCATTTGCAGAATGGCTTGTATTCTCATGAATTTGACCTATGTATTTGAGAAATGAAGGCTTTATCAGAGATCCTTTCTGTAAAAATAATTTCCCAGCTTTCTGCTTTCCTTCTAAACTTGGTTTCATTGGTTTTGTTTCTACAAAAGCTTTTAAATTTAATATGATTGAAATTATCTATTCTACATTTAGTAATGCTCTCTATCTTTTGACCAACATTAATTCTTCACCTCCTGATAGATCTCACAGGTTGACTATTTCTTGCTCTTCTGATATGATTGCTTCATTGTCTATGGCACCTTTTAGCAAGATGTAATTTCCTTCCTTATCTTTTTTAACTAGATCTATTTTTCCTTTTACTTTGTCTAATTTCTGGATTGCTACCCCTGCTTTTTTTTTTTTACTTCATCGGAAGCATATGAGATTCTGCTCCATCCCCTTACCTTTATTTGGTGTGTGTCTTTCTCTTTCAAGTATGTTTCTTGTAAGCAGCATAGTGTAAGAGTCTATTTTTTTGCCCTTCTTGTTATCTGCTTCCATTTTATGGGACAATTCATCCCACTAGTATTCACAGTTGTGATTACAACCTGTTTATTTCCCTTTATCCTATTCTTCCTCCTGTTTGTCCTTTCTTTCCTTTCACCCTTTCCCACCTCACGAGTGTCTTGCCCCCTTCTGTCAGTTCTGACCCCCCTTTACGTATTCTCCTCTCTACTTCCCTGTAGTGTAAGATGGATTTCTATATTCAACTGATTGTGTGTATTATTCCCTCTTTGAGCTAATACTGATCAAAGTAAGGTTCAAGCAATGCCCATTGGTCCCCTCACCCTGTCCATCTTCCCCTCCATTGTAATAGATCTTACTTGCCCCTACATGTGAGATAATTTACCCCATTCTTCCTTCCTTCCACATCATTCTCACCCCTTAATTTTTTATGTCATTGTTATATTCTGTATCATTCCTTTAAATTCACCTCTGTCTATGTGTAATCCTTTTATCTGTACTGTTAGTGATATATATTTTTAAGAGTTACAAGTATCATCTTCCCATATATTGATGTAAATAGTTTAGTTCTATTAAATCCCTTATATTTTCTTTTCCTCTTTTACCTACTTATAATTTTCTTGAGTTTCAAAATTAGAGGTCAAATTCTTGATTTAGTCTGGTCTTCTCCTTAAGAAGGCTTGAAATCTTTTTATTTTGTTGAATGACCACTCCCCCCCGACCCTGATGTATTATGCTTAATTTTATTGTGTAAGTAGTTCTTGGTTGAAATACTAGTTCCTTTGTCCTCCAAAATATCATGTTGCATGACCTCCAATTCTTCAGTGTTGTAGCTGACAAGTACTATGTGATCCTGATTGTGACTCCCTGATATTTGAAATGTTTTTTTCTGGTCATTTGGTATATTTTTTTCCTTGAACTGATCATTCTGAAATCTGGCTATAATATTCCTTGGGGTTTTTTTTTTTGTTTTTTTGATCTCTTTCCTGAGGTACTTGGTGGATTCTTTCAATGCCTATTTTGCTCTTTGATTCCAGGACATCAAATAAAATTTCCTTGATAAGTTTTTGAAAGATGCAGTGTAGATCCTCATTTTGATTATGGCTTTCAGGAAGCCCAATGATTCTGGTAATTTCTCTCCTAGATCTATTTTTTAGTTCAGTTGTTTTTCCCATGAGTTATTTTACATTCGTTCCATTTTTTGATTCTTTTGAATTTGTTTGATTGATTCTTGATGTCTCACAGAGTCATTAGCTTCTCCTTTCCCAATTCTAACTTTTAAGTACTTTTCCTCAATTAGCTTTTGTACTTTCTTTTCTATTTGGCCAATTGTACTCTTTAAGGAGTTGTTTTCTTCAGTAGATTTTTGTATCTTGTTTTTCATTTGACCAGTTCTGATTTTTAAGCAGTTTTTCATGTTGAGTCATTTTTTATAATCTCTTGAATCTCTCTCATTCTTTCCCCATTTTTTCTTCTACCTCTCTGATATAATTTGTAAGTTCCATTTTGAATTCTTCCATAAATCCTATTAGGGTTTGAGACCACTTCCCATTTTTCATAGGTATTTTGCCTATAGGTATTTTGACATTGTTGTCCTCTTCTGAGTTTGTGTCTTGGTCTTCCCTGTCATCATAATAACTTTCTATGATTAGATTATTTTTTGTTGTTATTGTTTTTTGCTTATCTTTTTTTAGGGGGGCATATTTCCTGTCTTTTAAATATGCACTTTGCTCCCAGGGTGGAAGGGACTCTATCTCAGGTTTCTTATGCCAGTGGCTGCAGGTCCTTGTTATTTACCTGAGGGTGCACTGATGTTGCCCTGAGATCCTTGGAGGACCCTTGTATCTGTTGCTGTGTTGAGGTGGCAGAGTGGGAGTTGACTGGCACTGATGGAAGCTGCAGGGGTCTGGCAGCTTACCTGGTGCTAAATAAGTGTCTTAGTGGTGGTGTGTACTGATGCCCAAAAGGACTTTTCTTGCATTTCCCTGGGGCTACAGCGAAGCATGTGGAAGTTTGGCCCCTGGAGTATGTCTGTTTGCCCTGGGCTGTGCTGAAGCACATGGAGGTCTGGTTGCTGGAGGAGGGCTACCTGTCAAGGCACATGATAGTTGTTGGACCTGGAGTTAGCCAGTTCCCTTGGCTGTGTTAAGACATATGGGGGCTTCTGATGTTGGCATTTGCCTGCTTCACCTTACTGGGACTCAGGATCTTTTTCTGGTTTACTGAGGATGGGGCTTGCTGGGACACTTCCTGTTGTAGAATATGCTCCCCTTTTACTTGAGTGAAATGGACCTTTCTTGATGACACTTCAAGTCTCCCAGGCTAAAAGATCACTCCACTTCATCTTTCTGCTGGCTCCACTATTACAGGATTTGTCCTAGGGAACTACTTTATGGTTATTTTTTTTTGTAAGTGAATATGGGAGAGCTACAGCAATTTACTGCTTATTTCACCATCTTTGCTTCCAGAAAAATACTCCAAATATTAACTGTCAATTAGATATAGTATAGTATCATGTATCATTTATTGTCAGTTCTTTTACTTCTTGACTTCTTTTTAAATTTAATTTTAAAATTCTGAACAATATACATGAGCTAAAATGAACATTCTCATGTACAATATAGAAGAGAAAAAAAATCACAACTGTTTATGCAACTGAGAATCTCTATTATATGCAGCTTGCTTTTTCTTTCAAATATATAATAAATTCAACATATAACTTTCAAAGTTTTCTTGCTTGTCTATTTTTCCTTCTGGCCCTCATTCTCTTCTTTTCTATGCATTTAAAAATTCTTTAATAACATCTAATTTTTGTTTTGAAGAACACTTTGACACTGTTAAACACATTCTCACTCTGAATACTTTCTTATCCCTTTCATGACACTGCTATTTCCTGCTTATCTTGCTTTCTGTAAAGCTGTTCCTCTCCCTGAATTCTTTATTATCCATCCTTATCCTAAACATATGCATATCCTGAGGTGTGCTCATGCATGCACATGCACACACACATACACACACGCACACAACCCACAAAATCTCAGCTCTTAAGGGTTCAGTTATTTCTATGTCTCCCTAATCTAAATATCTAGCCCCATTTCCTTTCCTAGAGTCTTTCCTGAACAGATTGTTAGACAAATACCTTTAGATGCCATAAAGGTGTCTTAAGATCAACCTGTCCAAAATAGAATTTATTTTCTTCCTCCCTAAACGTGCCACTCCTACTTCATGGAACTGTTGTGAGGATCAAGCAATTTTCTGAAATTTTGTAAACCTTTCAATGTTGCATTAATGCCAGCTACGATGATTATTAGTCCTTATGATGATAGTGATGAAGATAATGATGTCAGTGACGGTGATGATGAATGTAGCATAGCATAAAGAACCAAAAACCTGACTTGGAGTCAGAAAGTCCTGGGTTCATGCTTAGTCTCTGACATGTGGTCTCTGTATAACCTTGGACAAGTCACTTAATATCGCATCTAGGAAACTTTCTAACAATAAATTGCAAAAAAGGTGTTGCTCCATATTGGTAGAGGGGGAATTTCCTTACTGAGAGTTTTCTATGCCAGTGAAATCACAGGTTTACACCCATACCCAATCATAATGACAGTTGACATTTACATAGCACTTTAAACTGAACTGTGTAGTGCTAACCCTGTTCTTTTTGCCCAAAGGAAAGAGGGAAAAAAAATCAAAGGTGAAACAGATTAAACAGCAGACTCCCTTCTAAAACATTTTAGTGCTTGAGGTTTTAGCTTTCCTTGACACTTCTCAGTGACATACCACCAAATATAATGTAGTTGAATGAAATGTCATTTATTTTTAAAACTTGTATTACTTGGAAGAAATAATATTGAATTTTGTAATTCGATGAACCAAGTTCATACTGAGCATTACTTAGAAGCAAATGAAATTCAATATATTTTGTCAGGTTGTAAGATTAAATTAGGGATATGTAGAATTCATTTTTTCTCTGTATGCTAATATTCCATGAATATACCACATGCCATGAAACCAAATTGGGAAAGAATAAGTGAAAATATAGCAAAAAAGAAGAAAAGAGATAAAAAATATCAGAAATAATTTAGTTATATATTTTCCTTTGTTTCAAAAATGAAAACATATGAATAATGGCTTATGCTATGTACCATATCACTTTCTTAAATGACAAATTCTCTAATTTGCTTGTAGTTTTTGAAACACAATGGAAAACATTCTTTATAGGAAAACTAATATATTCTATTGAATTTAACTCTAGATATATTTATATGCAATTTTACTATTAGATACAAATTAATTAATGGATTGAATTGAGAAGTAGAAAGGTGAGTGATGTAGAACTTAAGCCATGCATACATGTGTAAACTAATAGCAACAAATTAAACTCCAGATAAAAGAAAGATGAAGTAGAAACTGTAGATGTTACAGATTTTGCTCACAAGAGCAAAAGTCAGTGTATTTTAGAGGTCCAAACTCCACCCCCAGAAGAATTTATTCAATCCTAGAGTATCTTTGTGCCCAATATTAATTATGAACATATTGTTCTATGGGACAGAGAAGAGGTATAGTTCTATTAGAATCCTAGAATTAATGAGTTTTAGAGCTCAAATGATAATGATATAACATTTATATAGATTTGTAAATATTGCTCAGTCTTGTCAGGTAAGTAATATAGTTATGTTATTCATAGAAAAATAAATTGAAGTGAGATCATATAGGTTATAGATGTTGATGCCATGATGCAAATTCAGTTATATTTGTCCTTTGTCTTTAGGGTTTTCAGCTGAAAGCTAGCTTAATGATCCTTTATTAATAGAATCACATAATTTTAGAGTTGGAAGAGACCTCTGTGACCATCTATTTCAACCCATACCTGGAAAAAAATATCCAATACAAGGGACAGCTAGATGGTACAGTGAATAGAGCACTAGCTCTGGAGTTGGGCAGGCCTTGGGTTCAAATCCAATCTAAGACACTTGAGACTTAATTAGTTGTCTGACTGTGGTCAAGTCACTTAACCCTTATTGCATCACACACACTAAAGTGAAAAAAGAAAAACAAAAGAATGCCCACTACAAGACAGTTAAAGGCCTCCAATAATGAGAAACACCCTACTTTTCCAGTTCAGCCCATTTTGGGATTACACGTTTGGATAACTCTATTTGTTAGAAATTTTTTCCTGATGTCATGTCTAAATCAGATTCTTTTCCATTCAATCATTAGCAAATCAAGAAGTATTTCTTTAAATTTTTATATATGCCAGACACTATGCTAAGGCCCTTGCCTTCAGGGAACTCACATTCTAATAGGAGAATTAACATGCAAGCAACTATAGACACACACTCACACACATACACACACTTACACACACGTACAATATAAATATATACAGAATAAATTGATAACAATTTCTGAAGGAAGTCACTAGCCATTGTTCCTGGTTCTGCCTTCTGGAACAAAACAGAATAAATTTAACCTCTCTGTTTCATAACAGAAACACTTGAACATACCTGTCACACCTGTACTCACTATGACTCCCCCTTCTGTTCTATAAATTAAACATGATTCATTTTTAGTCAGTCTCAGCACAGGTAAAATGAAGTATAGGGAAAGGTTAAGCAGTTATTCAGTATATCTGAAAAATTTAGAAAATGAATCAACATATATCAGGTTGTAACATCCCTAACTGTTTTCCCTAGTGGAAGATGGTTCCTAGGGAGTGACTCAAATATCTATTTTAGTTTACATTTTTATACTCTGTTTTTACATGAAGTGAAAAATGTGTAATTATTTAATTAGGTCAGATGGCTACTATTCACTCATTAAACCCTACTTATTTTCTGAAATTGATGAAATAAAATAAAGACAAAATTTAAAATTCACTCTGCTTTATTAGAGCCTTGGTTGCAGTCCTACTTTCACCAATATTTAGATCTTTTTGGTCATAAGACCAAAAGCTATTCTTCAGCTGAAATATGATTGAAAGATATTAACAAGTTGTACCAAGAGTAAGAATAGCACCTATTAGTGACAGGAAATATTATACAAAATCACTAATAATAAGAGAAATTCAAATCAAAATACCTCTGATGTTTTATCTCAAACCCAGTATATTTGTAAATATGGCAAAAGACAATAAATAATTAAGCTTCATAGCTTATATCATATATATATATAATCCACAGGTTCACATCAACACCAAATGTATTATTTGAATTCACATAGATTTAGTGATTAAAGTATGTGAAATACAACACATAGATATAATCAGTATTTATGTTCATCTTTATATTCATTTCTCTATCTTTATATCCATCCATATATACTGTATCAGAATCCCCAGTACTTAAAAGATCTGGGATTTCATTGGTGTGAGTAATTCCCTTATAGATGAAGATCCCAAAGCTTTTGTGCTTTAGCATATACATATACATACACACACACACACACACACACACACACACACACATATATAAAATCACATTGTGGTAGTTCTGTTTATGAGCCCTTCTAATCTTAACTAAAAATTAGCAGCCCTTGAACAGCAATCCATCACACTGGTGAAACCTTTTTCAGTTGATAAATTTCTGCCAAATCTTGCACCAGTCTTCTGATACTGTGCAGGAAAGAGAATGGTATTATTAAAATGAAATTATTTCAAGTCACTTATCATTAACCTTTCATAAGCCTCCTCAAATGAAGAAGAAATTATACTTTCTGACCTCAAATAATGTTATAAAGTAGTAATCTTCAAAACTACTTAGTACTGATTAAATAATGGATACACATGCAATGGAACAGACCAGAGAAGCAAAAATGAGAAACAATCTAAAATCAATAACCCCATCTTTATAAAACAAAATAACAGATATTGCTTGGTAAGAACTCTTTATGCAACCAAAATGTTGGGAACATGAGAAAACATTATGGAATAAATTAGTTTTAGATCAAAATTTTATGCTATATATCAAAATAAGATCAAAATGTATATAAATTGACATACAAATAATTGAATTAGAATGAGATGTTATCTTTTGCCATTTTGACTAGAGAATTTTCTTGAACAAGTAAGAGAGAACACAAAAACCAAAATATATAATTTTAATTTCATGAAATTGGAAAAAAATATATAAACACAGAAAATCATTGCAGCTGGGATAAAGGGATAAGGAAAATATCTTTTCATCAAATATTTTTGATAAGACTGTGATATCCAAGACATACAGGGAACTAGCTCAAACACATAAGACCAAAAGCTATTCTTCAACTGAAATATGATTAAAAAGTATGAACAAATCATACCAAGAGTAAGAATAGCACCCTATTAGTGACTGGAAATATTATGCAAAATCACTGATAATAAGAGACATTCAAATCAAAATACCTATGATGTTTATCTCAAATCCAGTACATTTGTAAATATGACAAAAGACAATAAATAATTAATGTTAGAGGGCTCTGGAAAGAGAAGCGCAGTGATATATTATTGGTAGATTGGTGAATTATTTGCAATTTGGAGTTATATGAAAGAAAAGGGAATAAAATATCTATGCCCTTTGAACCAGAGATCCCTGTACTAGGCATATGTCTCATGGAAGTTTAAGCAGAAGTAAAGGTCCCATATACATACCCCAAAATATCCATAGTGGTTTTTTTTGTTTTTTGTTGTAGCCAAGAACAGGAAACAAAGCAAGTATTCATTGACAGGGAAATGGAAGAAATTGTTGACCGTATGTAATAGGGATGGACAGAATTTTGATGGGATAATCATTGAAGCACTTCATTTCAATATAAGTGACTATGGGGAAGATTTGAGAAATCAATCCAATTTTTGGCCATGCATCACTAAATGGTTTGTATTATGTGATGATGAAAAGTCCTGTAAGTGACAAGAATAGAAAAACTGGTGACACGGGGGTTACTGAGCCAGGCAGAAGTCCTGTCTCTAATCAGGTCATAATGACTATAAGAACTGATTTAGAGTGTATTAAGTAAAACTAAGAAAAGAATATGCAGGACTACAACAATGTACTAGAAAGAAGAACTTTTAAAAAAAAGGATGTTAAATTTTTTTACGTGTAATTGGACAAATTTTTTTTTATAAAGACAGAACACTTCAACAACAACCAAAAAAAAAATGGAAGTCAATTCTGCCTAAGTATAATAAGCAAACCTGATCCTGGAAAAGAGCTGAAATAATCTATCTCTCCACCTTTATAGCAAAGTTGAGGATTATGAATATGGAATGTTGAATTTACTATTGGATGCGGTCGAGGTGTTATTTCGTTTTCTTCAATTATTTTTCTCTTCCTATATATACATGTATATGTATATGTGTATATGTATATATATATATATATATATATATATATATATATATATACATGTATATATCTGTATATATTTATACAAGGGATTGCTCCCTGGATAGGTAAGAGCAGGGAAATATATTTGAAAATGATGCAAAACCAACATCTATCAAAATAAAATATCATTTAAAAAAAAGCAGATTTGACCAATCTTAATATCTTAAATAAATACCTTATTTAATTTTAATGAAGAAAATATATTTTTTTATTTCTTTGTTCTCATTCTGCACATTTATATTGTTATAATATTATTGGGTATGTAGATAGTTTCCCCCTAGCGTGCCATTTCTATTCAATATATAGTAGGAAGTGGCCATAATTAATTTGAATTATTCCATTCAATTATTGTATTTGTCAAAATTTGGGAAACAACTGGGGAGAGACTGGAATCCTTTGTTAAACTTCCAGATCTGTGGAGATGACTTAGGTGAGACACATCATTTGAATGCATGGGAAAGAAAGAAAATGTCAGACTTTGGTGTCACTGTGTTTTATCCTGGTGACCACAATGAAGAACCACTTCTTGATCACTTGATGAATATCTCTGAAGACAATCGATGGAAGGAACCATAGCTGAAAGGGAGTATTATACCTTTTGTCTGTCACTGTGTTATAGATATTAAATTGAGAAGACTGCCAACTGATGATCTTAGGAAACTCTGGACTTTTCTTCTCTGATGTATCTAAACTGATGACCCTAAGAAAAAATGAATATTTTCCTTCTGCCAGAGTATCAATGCCCAACCAGCCACACTAAATGTAAAAAACTACGGCAGGGTGTGATGCAGAAGGAGACATGATGGGGAATGACTACCTGAGGATTCATGAACTGATGACCTGTGAGAAGTAACAACTCTAAATTACTGAGACTATTCAGGATTTGGAGAGAATTGCTGCTCACTAGAAAGTGGTATTATTTAGCTTGATCTTTCTTATGACTTCTAGGGTTTTTTTTAACCCAAATGTAGTTTTTGTTGTTGTCATTCACTTCCCTTACAAGGAAAGGGGAATAAGCATTTATTAAGTGCCCGTATCTCTCATTCCTTTCAGATTTCGTCATTTTCTTTCTCTCCTCTCTAATTGACAGCCACTGGGCTAAACCATTTAAAAAAAATCCAAAACTCATTAGTACAGTGGGTAATTTTACATAATTAAATTCTTTTAATTTCATAGCTGAGGACAAAAATTCAGGAATATAAGAAATACCTGCCAACTCTATCTGAGTCTCTTCTGTTATGTGAAAGTCCTTGACAACAGAGGTTGGCTATTGGTATGATTTATGACTCATTTGTATGAAAATTCCTACATTATAGTAGAAATATCACTGGATTTGGAATCAGAAGTCCTGCTTTTGTCATTTGCTAGCTCTGTGACATTGGGCAAGACATTTTACCTCTGTAGGCCCCAGTTTCCTCAGCTATAAATTGGTGGATTTCTGATTAATAATGCCTAAGTTGCTTTCTATTCTCCATGTTCTGTGAAATACAACTGTTTTCTGAGTAGTCACAAACACAGTATATACCATACAGAAAACTGAAGTTATTTATTTAGTTGGAAAAAAATTTGAAATGAAGAAGGGGTTATGCAAAAATGCCCTAGAAATGTACAAATAATTTCTTAGAATGACATGAGTATGACAATTTCTTAAGGTTGCAGAGCAAGTTGGTAATGATAAAGATAGTATAACTGATCTTCCATAGCTTCCACTAATCTTATGGAGACATTTGAACATCATCTAAATACATTAGAGTTAAAGAAAGCTGGAAGCAAATCTCTCCATTGAGTAAGACTTCTCTAATCACAACTATTACAACTTCTCATTCCAATTCAGCCCAAAGTACTGATATAGCACCACTGGTTGACCTATTTGAAACTTCATCTGAAGTAGCTCCCATCAGGCTTTGGGCAGGATATTTTGTAGGGTTTTTGAGATATCAGATGTTTTAAAGCAAAATTTATCAATAAAAACAAAACATTTTCTAAAGCAATCTAAAATGACATATAGAGCATTCATGTTTTTATTTTATGAGGAAAATAATTCTATTGTGCCATTATAATAAAACAAATATATCTTCTCTAATTCAATAGAATTCAGTCTTATGAACATTATAACCCAATCTAATTTTGCTCATATTACATTTAAAATTGCATTTTCTCATTCCTAAATGTCAATAGATCAATCAAATGCCTGAAAGAATGTGATGAAATTTCTGAGAGATATATTATTTATCTTGTATCATAGAAGCACCAAGAATATACAATCACTTTGGTATAATTGGCCAGAGAGAACCTGATGCTTTTTTTTTCAGAACGTTCACAGTAAAGAGAATTACTGAATATGAAGGCAAAGAGCTGCCTACCTATTTCAGAGTCAGTAATTCTTCCCCTTCCAGTTAATATTATTTATATTTTGTTATTGTGAATTTGAGAAAATTAATATAACCAATTTGAGGAAAGTCTTACAATTACATGAGAATTTTAGACTATCTAAAAATATTCTGTTCTTTGAATATAGATATAATGCCACTGTCCTACTGTTAATGAGGCATATAGCTAATACAATTTTTTATTTTTCACTTAGTAGATGATGATATTTTTGATGTTTCAAATCTACCTTCATATATTGTCTAAAGTGTGGTATTTTCTGAAATAGTCAGCTGAGGCAGTTGTATTTACAAAGAGATGGAAAAGACTACCACTTTTGACATGAAATTGGAAGCACAATGAAAATCCATACCTCCTTTCCTGAAGTATCTTTTTGCTTTAATGCTTAAAGCATCCCACACTCACAGTCATTTTTTGAGTGGAAATATTGTTTCTTCAAGTAACAGGCCCAGAAAGAATTAAACATAGGCTTGTCACAGACATTATGGCAAGAAATTTGGCCAGTGAGGTAGACATACTTAGGTAACTTACGTCACCATTAAGGGTCCTTGGGTAGCTAAGTGTCAAAGTAAGAATTCTGGGTGTCTGATGTGTAAGACCAGAAGCATAGAAAAAGAGGCTATCTAAGGAAATAGAAAGATAGGGAATTGCATTTCAAGATTTTGCCTAGGCCCAACACTAAGTAGGGTCTATAGGCTAGGAATAACGTGAGGCAAATTGTCTTCTATTATGGAAGGAGCCTATAATTCTGGCCTTAATAATGGCAAACTGGGTAGCTAGATGCTGGCATGGATAGAGTGCCAGGCTGGGAATCAGGAGTTCATCTTCCTGAGTTCAAATCTGGCCTCACACTTACTAGCTATGTGGTCCAGGTTAAGTCACTTAACCCTCTTTGCCTCAGTTTCTCATTTGTAAAATGATCTGGAGGAGGAGATGGCAAAGCACTTCAGTACCTTTGCCAAGAAAACCCCAAATGAGTTCACAGAGTTGAACGTCACTGAAAGGACTGAATACCACTACCATCACCACCAAACTGCAATGTTCACTTTTCTGGTAATAGGGGGATCCTAGAAATGCTTTATATGACATGTATCTACTAATAGAGTCTGTAATTGGTCTCATAGACTATTATGATCAGCTTCTAAGTTTTTGCCTTTGCCCATAGAAATACAGAGAACTTTAGATCCTCAATCAGAAGATCTCTCTCTCTCTCTCTCTCTCTCTCTCTCTCTCTCTCTCTCTCTCTCTTACACACACACACACACACACACACACACACACACACACACACACATACACACACACGCACGCACAATAGAGACTCATGACAGAGACTGCCAATTCTGTCGTTTACCCCATGCTCTTAGTGTTTCTTGTGTTTTCTCAGCTTACTGGAATCTCCGTAAGTAACATTTACTAAGTTCCCTGCTAGTTACTGTTAAGTTTGACAGGAGGTGAAAAACAGTTGTAAACAAGTCTATGTGATGATCTTTAGAATGAGTAGATTTGATGTGAGATGTGAACCATGAAAGAAGGGCATGATGAAATGGGTGAATTGAATTCAATGATACTAAATCAAGTAGGAGTTAAGCTCTTCAACTGGGAAGAAAGACAAGAGAGGAGACCTGCATGTTTACATGAGCAGTCTCTTTTGTGTGTCAACAGGGTAGAGGCTGAAGCAATTGTTTATTGAGAGAACTGCAAATGCATTTCCTAGTATAAGAGATATGGTCCTGGTAGTCTCACGCTTAAAGAATGATAACACTTCCTCAAAGAGGCAACAATGGGCAGAGAGTAGCTGTAGAGGGTGGGACAACAGCAAATACTGGTTATAAGTGCCAAAGAGCAGGGGAGAAAAGCATTAGTTAAAGGAGCACCAGCAAACAACAGCTACAATAGCAGAGCTGCAGAATAACAAACTTTGAAACTTCAATGGGAATGGTTGTGCAGTTGAGCAGAGAACCAATGGAGTCCCTACATCATGCCAATGAGTTAAAACTGGTGGAGCCATATAGACATAGGTAGGATACACATACGTGCTCACACATACAAACACAGATGTAGATGGATGTATATATATGTATGTGTATGTATATGTATATATGCATAGGTATGTGTGCACACATGATTCAGATCTCTCTCTTGGTGAATTCTTTCAGAGATATTTCCTTCCCCACTGATGCATAAAGCTGTGAAAAATGTGTACTCAGGTGCAGAGAGAGGGAGACAGGAGCTATTCCATGGCTCCATTTCACCATGATATTTTCCTTGCTATTTTGTTACAGTAAAATATTTTGCTTTTTGATTTGTAGTTTCTGTCTGCTCTGTTGGTAAAGAATATGGTGGATGGAATCAAGGACAGAGTATATAGCTTTGATTAAAAGAGGATATGCATTATGCTTGTGGGGCCTCTTCCTTTCCCAAGAATATAGGCTGAATGTACCCTCTTCATGGTCAACACTTCCCTCTGATTTCTCTGAGGTTGGAGATAAATTTTGCACCCCCTTCTCTCTGTCCTTTCAGATCCTGTCCTTTCTCTTCTTCTCCATTACTGACAGCCAATACCTGATTATGCAAATAGCCTTGAAGTTAAAGTAAGCCTCCAGAAAGAACTAAAAACACTGGAGGAGAAGAAAAGAGCTATTAGCCTCTGCCCAGCATCCCTGCTGTCATGGCTGAAGTCTAGCTCCTCACACACTTACACATACACACACACAAACAAACACACACAGAGATACTTAGGCACAAAAGGGATTCCCAGGGACTGCAGTTAATAGGAATTCTCTGGCACCATGACTCTTTCCTGTCTGCTGAACATGGACCAAACCACTTTGCAAATAAGTGACCTCCTTTTGTATGTCTGAAGGAGAAGTCTAGACTGATCACAGATAAGCAGCAATAGAGTTGCTCTCCTTTTTACCCAAGCCTATAATTTATTCTTAGGAGAGTGCAAAGGATAGCAGCAGCCTAACTGCAGTGGCTAAGCACACGCCTGCAAAATGTTTCCAATGCTGTCTTTTTTTCATGGGTATAAGTATATGAATAAGCTATTGCTTATTTCTCTAAGGTGTGCTCAGTATAGTAATTCCTCAATAGTTCTTCTTTCAGCTTCTAGAATTTGCATTGGTGCCAGTAACAAACAGATGAGAGATTCTACCTTGAGGGTATTTAAAGGGCCAGCGAACTAAATGTATAGGCAAGATTGGCTTTCTATAAATAGTACTAGGATTGTCTAGATATTAACCAGAAAAAAGAGTTGGGAGCTCCTTTTGTATATACTGCTTTTGTCTTTTGTATGTCCTTGAAATATTGGTGAACTCCTTTGTCAACAATTCCATCCTGAATTAACTATACAGTAAGGTGTGATGTGTCTATATTTATGTTTATACATTCAGTGGCCAACTAAAAGCTATAATAAGTGACTGGAACCCAGAATCGTCAGTGGCTACTGCTTAATTCAGTTTGTAGAGCCACAAATGGTAGCAAGAGGGAGCTCTTCCAAGACCCATTTGTAGTGTCATATGGACATGATGAAATGTGCATTTGTGTATTGACTGTGAGATATTTGGAAAATGGGGATGGGGAATTTGTAATGATAGGGAATGAAAAGCAGATGGATAAATTCTATTGTGAGAAGCTGCCTGGATTCTTTATCCTCTCCTGCATTTGAGATGATTCATTTTTGTTTTAATAGAACACTGTTCTGTTTTATTAGCCTAAAACTTGATGGGCTTATAGTTGTAGGGAAAGGCAGGATCTAAAGGTCAGAAGGTATCTCATGATCGTCTTGTCAAACTTACATCTGGATGAAGGGAAAATCAATCTTCTTTGAGAAGAGGAGCAGTGGTATAAGGGAAAGGTCATTGTTTTGGAATTAGAGAGCTGGTTAGCTTTCAATCTCTTGGCTGACTCATGTGAATCTGGGGAAGTTAGTTAACCTCCCTGGGCCTCAGTTTTGTGATCTGTAAAATGAAGGGTGAAACTAGATCACCTCTGAGGTATTATTCAGCTCTAAATCTATGATCCTCTAATATGTGACAGGAAACACTATCTCTCAAGCAGTGATAAAGACAGTTCAGTCTATTTCAGATAGCTGCAATTGTTGGAAACAACAGCAGTGGCAACAACAAGAATACCAAGTGCTACTCCTTATAACTTTCATCCATATATCCTAGCTTTGCCTTCTGATTCAAAATAGAACAAATCTAATCCCCTTTCCATATGATAGCTTTTCAAATACTTCAAGACAGGTATAATGCACCCCCCCCAAATCTTCTTTTCTCTAGGCTAAATAACTAGCTATTTAACATAGTTAAAGCATGATTTTTAGTCCTTTTCCATCCTGGTCACCCCTTTTTGGAGTCATGCCAACTCCTCAATATCATCCCTAACACATTATACCCAGAATGGAGTACCATATCTTAGATAGGGTCTGACAAAGGCTAAGTATAATGAAACTGTCACTCGCCAAAATTTACCTTAAACATAGAAATTAGGTCTTACAATCCTGTCACATACAGAGTCATTCTCATTTTAATGTGTTAGAAAAGAAATTGGTTTAGGCTTTAGTGAGTTGAAAATTAGGAAGAGTGATGGAATAAATATTGGTCTGCCGACACTCTATGTTTCTTACTGGAGCTTTTCTTGTTATTCCAATCTGCTCCTCCCCCTGATCTATTTGCTTTGATGTTATATGTATCTTTTAATTTTCTAGTGTCTTTTCTATTCCCTCCCTCCCCACCTCCCCTTGATCTTCTATTTTGGGTCGATGTGTTAGACAGAATATAATTTAACAGAGGCTTTTCATATGCAAATAGCACTATGATTACCATATCAAACTTAGGTGGGTATTCTGGAAAGAAATATATCTTTCTGATATGAAATTTAAAAAGTGGAGATAATATTAAGACTTTAACATCTCACTAGTCATTTCTTTGAGTTGCTAAGGGCCTCCTCTGACCATCATTAGATCATCTTTGTCCTCAGTTTCTTGCTGGAACTGTTTCACAAAAGTGATAAATTTACTCTGATAAAATGATAATTTACTAGGAGAAAATAAGCATGGACATATATGTACCGTACATGAGGTCAATAGCAGAGAAAAATAAATCTCCATGTATCTAGAAGGGTGTAGTAGAAAATGCTTGAAAGGCCTAAGAAAGAAATAAGTTGTTATTGCTGTTTGCATGTTTGTTTGCAAGAGGCCTAAGAGAGCAAAGGAAATTTCTTAGGAAATCTACTATTAGAAAAAGTTGCTTCTACTTTAAAAAAAATTTAGTTTGTATTCATTTAAATAAAGTGGATTCTTCAAATGTTTTCATATATTAACGAATGAGTTACCAAGTTGCATTAAATACAGATTATCTCAAACAAGTTACTGACCATGGATTTGTCTCAGTTTCCTCCTCTATGAAATGATTAGGGAGGTTGGGATAGATCATTTTTCACATCTTTCTAGGCCCAGACTGATCTTGTGATCTTTCTAGGCATAGCTCCTTATGATTTGACTCATACATTAATATGTCATTTGTGGGTAATAGCTTAAAATTCATTTTTAATGTTTAGAAACATTTTTTTCCCTTTACTTTTATACTGTGAAAATGAACTATTCCATGAATGAGAGCTGTTGGGATTTGATTTTGTTTTTGTTGTCTATAAGTTTATCCCCTAAATGTAGAGAACTATGGGCTGAGATTATATTTCTGACTTAAAATTTAGATTTTCAATAATATTGTCAAAGAAATATTACTTTGCTTTTTGGCTCCAAAGCAAATTTACTTGGCAACATCCCATCTTCTCCAAGTAACAGTGTCTTGAGAGGAAAGTGACTATGTCTCAGATAGCATGAGTTATTATGTTTCTACTCTGAAATATACTTTTTTCTTTGAAGGGATACGTATCAATCATAACAGGAAATTTTGAAACATCTCTAAAATTGCTGCATTGTTGTCATTGCTAGAAAACGTTAATAAAATTACAAGTAGATGTAGCCAAGAGATCTGTTCTCAGGTTTGGAAGAATTATGAAACTAAGAAATATCCCTTTAAGTTATACATTTAATACATTCCTGGAGCATGTGTGATTAGTAACAGTTCTTATTACTACAGCACTTTTAGGCTTGGAATTACTAATAATATCAATAGCAATAGCTATAATTTATAGTCACTTAAGGTTTGCAATGTACTTTACAAATATTTTGTAATTTGACTTTCACAATAACCCTGGGAAATAGATACTCTTATTATCTCCATTTTACAGACTGGTAAATAGGCAAACAGCTGTTAAATTATTTGCCTAGATTTACATAGTTAATAAATGTCTGAGGTTATTAAACACTTTGTTCATGAAAACTCTGTGAGGTAGGTAGGCAGGGGAAATCCATGCAGAAATCTTGTTTGTCTTGTGAATATAAGAATGAAGGAGTATGCCTATGTGGTACAGTGTAGAGTGCTGGGTGTTGGAAGGTAAGCAACTTGGACTGGTCTTAACAGTCAATCAGTCAACTACTATATATTAAGCACCTATTACATGCCAGTGCTAAGTGCTGAGAATATACAAAGGAAAAGAAATAGGCTAAATAGTCTCCAGGGGCTCACAGTCTAATGGTAAGACAATATATAAACAGCTATTTACAAAGAAAATAAACACAATAAATTGGGAGGAATCTCAGAGGGAAGGTCTTAAGATTAAAGGGACTGGGAAAGACTTTGTGTAGAAGTTGGGACTTTAGCTAAGACTTTAAGGAAGCCAAGAGTTAGAGATGGAGGAGAACTTTCTAGGCACTAGGAAGAGAAAGGAAAAGAAGCATTTATTAAGTACCTCCTTTGTGTCAGATAGTGTGTGAAGTACTTTATGAATATTATCTCCTTTAATCCTTAAGATAACCTGTGAGGTAGAGTGCTGTGATCCCCGATTTTCAGTTGTTGCCACTGAGGCCAAAGGTGTTTTAATGACCCTAGGTTTGCAAAACTAGTAAGTGTCCAAAGTCAGATTTGAACCCAGATTTTTCTGACTCTAGACTCAACACTCTATCTGCTTGTTCACTAGAATAGCCAGTAAAAATACTCAAATTGTGGAGGTAGAATGTTTGAGAAACAGCAAGGAGTCCATTGTCATTAGATTGCAAAATATGTGAAGGGGGTAAGATAGAAGAAATATGGGAAGGTCAGAAGGTGCCAGGCTGTGAAAGCCTTTGAAAGCCAAACAGAGGATTTTAAACTTGATCCAATTTCATCTAATAAACATTTATTAAGCCAGACACTGTCCTAAGCACTGGAGAGACAATTAATAAGAATAAATATGCCATCAATGAGCTTATAAACTAAAGGAAAAGACAACACACAAAAAGAGGCAGGAAAGTAGGAGGGCTGGGGGGAAGGACTGGACACCAGGGGCATCTTGTTCCATGGAGATGAAAGCAGATAGGGCAACAAATGTTAGGTGAAGTGATCTGAGAGTCCAGTTTATGCTCTCTCTAGAGGAAGAAATTAAGAAGAGTGTGATACTTTGCCCTCTGGCCTTCAAATAGAGGGGAGAGGAGCTGAGGGATGTAGAGTCATCAAGACTTAAGCTGGCAGCATGATGGTCAGTTTAGAAGTGTTGAGCTTATCCTGGAACTATATCTTCCATATAGTTGAAACTGGGAAGGGCAGCAAATGCAAAGTGAAGTTAATTGGGAGCTATTGGAGTTTATTGAATATGAGAGAGCTTCGGTCAGATAAGTGTATTATGAAGATAATTTGACAGCTGAGTGGATGAAGGATTGAAGTGGGGAGAAACTTGAAACAAAGAGACCAACATGAGGTGATGAGGGCCAAGATGACTATAGTGGCAAAGAAGAGGAAATTGTTTATATGACAGAGGTTTCAAAGATTGGTTTGGTTGTGACGGGTGAGAGTATAGCATCAAGGATGACACCTGGGATTTGAGCCTAGGTGAGTGGGAGGATGATGATTGCTGGACATTAATATTGTAATTAGGAAGAAGGGATTATTTTGGGGTAAAGATAAAACAGTTCAGTTTTGGACATATTGAAACAGAAGATATCTAGGAGATACCCAGTTTCAGTTTTCTTTTTTCATGTGTGTTTATTTACTTTTAGTTTTCAATATTCATTTCCACAAAATTTTGAGTTCCAAATTTTCTCCGACTCTCCCCTCCCCCACCCCATAACACCTTGCATTCTGATTACCCCTTCCCTCAATATGTCCCCCCTTCTATCACACCCCTCCTTTCCCTTATCCCCTTCTTTTCTCTTTTCTTGTAGGGCAAGATAGGTTTCTGTACCCCATTTCCTGTATTTCTTATTTCCCAGTTGTATGCAAAACCAATTCTCAACATTCATTCCTAATACGTTGAATTCCAACTTCTCTTTCTTCTTCCCTCCCCACCCATTCTTACTAAGAAGGCAGACAATTCAATATAGGTTGTACAAGTATAGTTTTGCAAAAGACTTCATAATAGTCATGTTGTATAAGACTAACTGTATTCCCCTACATCCTATCCTGTCTCCAATTTATTGTATTCTCTCCTTTGACCTTGTCCCTCCCTAAAAGTGTTTACTTCTGATTGCTCCCTTCTCCCATTTGCCCTCCCTTCTATCATCCCCCTCACCCCATTTGTCCCCTTCTCCCTTATCCTTCTGTAATGCAAGATATACTTTCAAACCAAGCTGAGTGAGCATGCCATTCCCTCAAGCCAAATGTGAACAGAGTAAGCTTCCCTTTTTTCCTCTCACATGTACCCTTTTCTCCTCCACTGAAGAAGTCTTTTCTTGCCTCCTTGATGTGTGATAATTTATCCCATTCCACTTCTCCCTTTCTCCTCCCAATATATTCCTCTCTCACTCCTCAATTTTGTTTTATTTTTTTAGATATCATCCCTTCTTATTCAACTCACCCTGTGTTCTCTGTGTGTGTGTGTGTGTTTGTGTAATCCCTTCAAATATTCAAACACTGAGAAAAATCTCAAGAGTTGCAAATATTATCTTTCCATGCAAAAATGTAAACAGTTCAACTTTAGAAAGTCCTTTATATTTTCTCTTTCCTGTTTACCTTTTCATGCTTCTCTTGATTCTTGTGTTTGGAAGTCAAATTTTCTATTCTCACTTTTCTACAAAGCTATTAAAGATGTTAGACTGGAGATTTGGAAAGAAGTTGGGGCTGTTCAAGTAGATATGAGAACCATCTGTAAAGAAGCAGTACTCAAAAATGTGAGAGCTGATGAAATCACCAAGTGAAATAGCATAGCAGGAGAAAAGGGCCAGGTACAGGGTTTGGGGTTACTCTCACTGTTAGTGGGCATGACCCTGATGAAGATTCAGCAATGGAGAAAGAGAAGAAATGGTCAGACAGGTAGGCAGATAAGCAAGAGAAAGCAATATAATGAAAAGTTAGAAGAAAGTGTGAAGAAGAAGAAGGTAATAAACAGCATTGTAGATAAGTCAAGAAGGAGGATGGAGAAAAGGACTAGTTGTAAGGGCATTATGTGCATATTCACTGACTGTTGTTTGAGGAACTGGAGAAGCTGCAGACTGGTTGCAAGCTGACTTTTGAACCACAGCAATTCTGGAAGATAGCCCAGTATTGTGGATAGATTTCTGGATTTATCATTAGGAAGACAGCAGTTTGAACTGTCTCAAACACTAATAAGTTCTGTGACTCTGTGCAAATAACTTTACCTCTTTCTGTTTCAGTCTCTTCATCTTTAAAATAGGTATAATCAACCACAAAGATTTGTTGGGAGAATCCAGCGAGACAATATGTGGGAAGTGCTTCGCAAACATTAAAGTGCCATATCTGTTTTAGTTATTATCATTTATTTTCGGGGAATGACGTAGCTGTGATTGGAGTTAATGGAAGGAGTCTAGCCCCTGAGAAGCTGATGTCCCAGATCCTTGAAATAATGACATATTATTTTCCTTATTGAAAATGTTTTAGTTCTTATCTCTTCCTGTCTGTGTTTATAGCTCTCCCTCCCTCTCTCTCTCTCTCTCTCTCTCTCTCTCTCTCTCTCTCTCTCTGTGTGTGTGTGTGTGTGTGTCTCTCTGTCTCTCTGCTCCCATAAATGTCCCTATAATGGTACTGTATTTGTCTCTGAGAGGCAGAGTGGGATAATGGATAGACGGCTGACCTTGAATTTAGGATGACCTAGGTTCAAGTAACATTTCTGCGTGTGTGACCCTGGCATCACTTAGTTGCTCTGTGCCCTAGAGCATCCTCCAATACTATGGATTTCAGAGAAGGTAGTGATCTGTACTGTAGAGAGACAGAGAACATTTCTTTAGCTGAAGTCCCTCATACCAATGAAATCATAGATCTGATGCAAAAAGTATGTCTTGTTTACAACATTTACAAACATGGCAGCAGTTGTCCATAATGAGAGGAGATGCCATAATTTTCCGATCAAACGTTTAAATCTCTTAAAAATAATACATGGGGATAATAAATCTGAATGGATAATAGAACATATGTTGGTGTTTTTGAGAGAGAGAGAGAGAGAGAGAGAGAGACAGAGAGAGAGACAGAGAGAAAGAGAGAGACAGAGAGAGAGAGACAGAGAGAGACAGAGAGAGATCCTCAAGGTTTTCTTTATCAGATCTTTGTTGAGGGTTTATCACCAAGCATGAGCAAATTCATTCAGAAAAAAATGTTTTCTTTACAGTTTTGATCCCATATCTAAATTCAAAGTCCAAACTGTTTTCTCAGACTAACTCTAAATGTTAGGGATATGGTCTGATACAATTCCTCCCTACCTCCCATCCTCAAACCAACTCTTGTTTCTTTTCTCATTTGTAAACCCAAGCAAAGTGGAATTTTTTGTTGTTTTCTTTTTGGAGTTGAGTTTCCCAGGCTCATTGAAAACATCTAAAAGCTCAATCTCCTTTGAACCTTAGTAGTTCACAGTTGAGTCACATGGGTTGTGATGCCTTCTGGCTCAGCCTATTAGTTGAAAACTGTATACTTGGATATTTTGCTTTGCAGATTTGCTTATGAGAAGGATCTTTTGACTCCCTGGATGGGACTCTGAGTAGCCATTTGTTAAGAGCCACCTGACTACTCAGATGTTTGTGCTCTCCCAGTATGGTGGTGTATGTAGATGGTTGTAGTACCTTGTTAGACAGTTGAAGCCCTATCTGTTGATCTTTGTTCTAATTCCTCTTCTGGTATTTTCTCTGTGCATTCTCCATGTTCAGGATGTTAACCTTTCCCCTGAACTAGAGAGTGTATATATTTAGTTAAAGAAGATTGTTAACACCTTTGAAGCTGTCTTTCCTTTATAAAGCAGCTCAAAGAACCTGTGCTACCTATGTTAGTAGGCCTTCCTGGGTGTGCTAGGGTGCTTGGTACTACATCATTATACCCCTGTATGACAATCTTCAAGAAACTACTAGATGCTCACTTATTCTTTATGTTGTTGAGGAGATGCTTAAGTACAAACTGAACCAGATGGCATCTGAAATCCCCTTAATCTCTGAAGTTCTGTGATGTAGTGAGAGTTCACTTTCCCAATAAATAATAATGGCAGAAAAATTTACATTTTAAAAAATGACAATGAATTCATCTCCAAGAGATTTGTGCTAGTCCAAGAACTAAAATATATATCTAAAAAGGAGGGAAAATAGTTCTGTTTACCAGCAGAATTTAACCTAAACTGTTATACTACATACCATTACTACATACTACACACTATTACTATACACTATACACATGGACACAAACATACAGCTTATATAAAATAAAATGTAAACTCTTTGGCTTGTCACTTAAAGACCTCCATGTTATATATGGAGCAGCTAGATGGTTCAGTGTATAGAATGTTGGTTCTGAAGTAAAAAAAGATTCATCTTTCTGATTTCAAGTCTGGCCTTAAACACTTATTAGCTGGGCAAATCACTTAAGCCTGTTTGCTTCTGTTTCCTGATGTGTAAAACCAGCTGGACAAGAAAACGGCAAAACATTCTAGTATCTCTGCCAAGAAACCCCCAAATGCAGTCCCAAAGTGTCAGAAATAACAACAAAAACAACACTATAATTTCATTTCTATCTCTCTCACATTTCCAGTTTTATTTTTATTATATTTCATATCACTCCCTTTCACATATTTTATGTTCCAGTAGTGCTGGCCTATTGACTGTTCTTGCCTCTGCAGATAGCTATGGTCTCTGATGTTAGAAATGGGCTCCCTCCTCACATCTGCCATATGGAATCCTGACTTCCCTTAAAGCACAGTTCCCATGTCACCTAAGATGTGAGATCCTTCTCCTGCCCTTCCAATTATTGTCACTGACTCACTCTGGAGATGATTTTGAATTATTTTGGTAAATATTTTATGTTCATTTCCTCAGTAGAATTCTAGCTTTCTTAAGTCAGGGATTCTCTCCTTCTCTCTCTCTCCCTTCTTCTACTCCTCCCTCCTTCCTCTCCTCTTTCTTGCCTTCTTTGTTCATGCTCAGTACCTATACACATACATTGTCCTCAATGTCTAATATATACAATAGACAACTTAGTAAATGTTTCTTGATTTGAATTGACTAAATGATCACTGAGGTCTCTTTTAACTCCGATCTTCTGTGGCTATTGGTAGGGTGCCCTTTTAGGCTATATAGGACCATCACAAATTTTTCATTATAGCCTTCTTGTTTTCCATGCTGCAGCAAATAAGAGTATAGTACAGCAAAAGAAAAGCAACATTTCTGAAGTCAGAGGACCTGAGTTCAAATATTGATTGTTAGTTACTACCTGTGTGACTATGGGCTAGTCATTTAAGCTTTTTGGGGTCTCATTTTCTGTGATTGTAAAATAATGTGATTTCTCTTGATAGCCTTTAACACCCATTTTAATTCTAGACCTATCATCCTAGGATGCTGTAATAAGGATATTGAAATGCTTGATATCCTGAATGGACTCTATAGGGATAGGTAGGTGATGCAGCTGATACAGTCCTGAGTCTGGAGTCAGGAAGATTCATCTTTGCATGTTCAAATCTGGCCTCAGACACTTGCTAGTTATGTGAGCCCCTTGGCAAGTCACAACCTTGTTTGCCTCAGTTTCCTCATCTGTGAAATGAGCTGGAGAAGGAAATGGCAAACCATTTCAGTATCTTTGCCAAGAAAACCCCAAATGGTAGCACAAGGAGTCAGAAATGGATGAAAAACCACCATACAACAACAACATAGGATCTATGCTAAAGAAAGTAACAGAATCAAAGCATTGTATTTTAGAACTGTAGGGACCTCCTAAAGATCTGCTTAAATGACTGTAATAAATATGAATTTGATAATACATCAGAAGGCCCCATATATGCTTTCCTATGAGCCCAGAATGTTATAGTGCTTGTTTTCATTACAGTTGCTCTATGGATTCTAGAGACTATGGTGCTTCAGTACAAGTTTTGGGGGAGTAGGTACTTTCTCCCCTGATATGTATATCAAACTATGACTGGACATGTGTTCAGAACCTTGATAGCTTGGTAAATATGTGCTTCAATTTATATTCTGCAGATATAGCCTTTAAGGAATTCTTATTACCTCCAAGTCACAATAAGGGATCAGAGGAGGATTTTTGTGTAACTATGCTTTTATACAAAAATATTCCCCATTTGAAGGCAAAAGTGTATTAACATAGAAAAGAAATAGGAAAATATGCCTCTCATTTGACAAACTCCTTCTCCTCCTTCCATAAGGACATAAAGTCATACAATTTTAAAGAAGAACCCTCAAAGAGCATACATTTCAATCCACTTATTTGACAAGAGAACAAACAGAGGAATAGCGTTGAAGTCCCAAGCTAAATCTCAGGATCAATCACTGCAGAGACAGGCCCATAACCTGAGCACCTTATTTTCAATGCAGTGTAGCTTGTATTATGTAGTAATCCGAGACCTTTGGGGGTTTACTTATTTTGAAAAGATATTTTTGAGGTTATCTGGTTAAATTGTTCACTCAGAAAAACAAAAATAAACAAAAAACTATACATGAGGAAACTTATCTGAATGATAGGAGACTGCTTCATCCGTCTCTAATTGAACTTTACCCTGAAGTCTTGGAAACCTGTTTTTGGTGAGATCAACAATGATTGATTATTGCCAGGTTTTAGACAAACATAGACACAGCAACTAGGGTCATTATAAGAAATTTAAAAAAAATAATAAACCCAAATTAAAGGCTAATCTAGTCAGCTTATAGATACTCATTCACACAAATCTCCCTCTCTGCTTTTGTGCCCTAACCCCTACCTGTTTGGGAGTAGATATTTTTTTTCAGTTAAAAAGCAACACATTGTGATATTTATAGCCAAAGATGCTTTTTATGTGGAGCTAACTCTGGATTTTCTAAACTTAATCAGCACTAAAAAACTATCATGTGGAAAGAATATAGTATGATTTCACCATTGCCACCACCACACCTAGCAGACTTTCTGAGCCATAACTGAGACATTGCCAATTTACCACTCACTTCAGGTGACCCAATGAATAAAAGAATTGTTCTAAGAAACAGTTTTCCTCACTTCTACTTTTGTATTTTACCATTATACTACACTGTTACTAAGAAAGACACAATTTTGGCAGTAAGAAAGTAAGGACTTCCCTATTAAAATGAAAACATTTTCAATTTTACTGTGAAAAGTATTTTAAAGGAAAGAAGAGCAGCTTGAAAAGAGTAGGAGAAAGCAAGATCTGTTTTTATAAACTTTAATATTAACAACAGCATTTCTTGTTCCCTTGAACCTAGTTTTCTATAATTTTGGCTTTCCTTTTGATTTCACATGCGTACTCTGAATTCTGACTCCCCCAAACTGTCACCATTTGAGGGGATGTTTTTTTATCTTCTTTTTCATGAAGGTAGAACAGTCAGAATGTAATTAATTAGAAACATTTCATATTCAAATATCACAAAGATTGCAATATCACCATCTATTCAGCTATTCATAAAGAAATACATCTTTCTAACATGAAGATCAAAAAACTGCATAAAAAGACCAGAATTTTCACATCATTTTTATTTCTTTTCTGTGAACCAGAATATTCCTTTCCATAATCATGCTGTTTTAATAAGGAACTTGACTCTAAACTCTAGAGTGGAAAACCTCTCCCTTCCTCTTCCTATCTGAAACAAGCTAGATGAAAATACAGATGTGACTTTGCTCTATCTGCCATGTACCAAGTCTAGAAATAACTAATTGTCCTTGCTTCTCTGACGTCTGGAGTAGAAATACACTGAGTAACGCAGCAGTAAGAAAAAACAATTTTTAAAAGCTTGGTCAAAATTATGACAAACCACAATTCCAGTGCACTAATTTTTATAAAGTAAGCTACTCATCTCTTGACAGATTTGAAGCGTAAAATGAAAGATAAAACCTTGTATATTTAGACTTGACCAATATGTAAGCTTCTTTCCTTCTTTGTTAATAGGATTTAATTTTTAACTTGGACATTGGATTTGGGGTCAGGAATGGGGAGATGCAATGTCAAAAATTAAAGAAAAGCAAGAAAAGAGCGTCATTAAAGCATTTAAAAGAAAATGCATAAAAGAGAAAGGAGTGAAGTTGAGAAGGCGCAGATAAGCAAGACAGATTTGAAAGTAGACTATTGATTTTACCATATACTTAGAAAAAAACAACTAGTTGCATGTAATAGTGATTTGTAATTCCATACATGCACATCTACTTTGAATATGAAATGTTTTTAATGTTAATTGAAGAAGAAAAAAATGAAACTGAGAATATATATCAAACATCAGCCTACCTTTAACCTCCCTGTAGTGTATTTCTAACAGAATCTTGAGGTCAAAGCTCATGCACATTTTATTTACTTAGCATAATTCCACTTTGTTTTGCAGACTAAATGAATGGTTGGAAGAATTTATAGCTCTACCAATTGTGTATTAGTGCCCTTATCTTTCCATGGTCTCTTTAATATTGACTATCTTCTGTTTTTTAAAATCTTTACCAATTTGTTGGCAATTAAATATTCTTATTGTCATTTCTTTTTTGTTAGTAGTGATTTAGAACAATCTTTCATATGACTTTAAAAAGTTTGCAGTTTATCTTTTGAAAACTTCGCACTCTTTGACCACCTGTTCATAGCATGATAAACTGTTGTGCTTAGTTATTCTTTTAATCAATAATTAATAATAATTAATGTTCTTTAGTATGTCTCCATAAATAGATTGTAAGCTTCTTGACATTAAAACTCAAATCAGATACATTTAGCAAACGTTTAATTTTATAGCACATATAAGGCTTTCTTTCAGGTTCTGGACCACCCCAAAATTAAAAAAAA
>CM053773.1:73733282-73753285 GCA_028658325.1 Potorous gilbertii
GAAAATTGCTCCCTCCTCCCATTGCCCTCCCTTCCATCATCCCCCCCACCCTGTTTATCCCCTTCTCCCTGACTTTCCTGTATTGTAAGATAGGTTTTCATACCAAAATGAGTGTGCATTTTATTCCTTCCTTTAGTCAAATGTGATGAGAGTAAACTTCATGTTTTTCTCTCAGCTACCCTCTTTTTCCCTCCACTGAAAAGTCTCCTGCCTGCCTCTTCTATGAGAGATAATTTTCCCCATTCCATTTTTCCCTCTCTCCTCCCACTACATTTCTCTCTCACTGCTTAACTTCATTTTTTAAAGATATGATCCCATCCTATTCAATTCACTCTGTGCTCTCTGTCTCTGTGCATGTGTGCATGTCTGTATGTGTGTATGTGTGTGTGAGATCCTACCAACTACCCAGATGCTGAAAAGTTTAGAGTTACAAATATTGTCTTTCCATGTAGGAATGTAAACAGTTCAAATTTAGTAAGTCCCTTATGACATCTCTTTGCTGTTTACTTTTTCATGCTTCTCCTCATTCTTTTGTTTGAAAGTCAGATTTTTTTTCAGCTCTGGTCTTTTCATCAAGAATGCTTGAAAACCCTCTATTTCATTGAAAGACCAGTTTTTCTCCTGAAGTATTATACTCAGTTTTGCTGGGTATGTGATTCTTGGTTTTAGACCTAGTTCCTTTGACTTCTGGAATATCCTATTCCACTCCCTTTGATCCCTTGATATAGAAGCTGCTAGATCTTGTGTTATCCTGATTGTATTTCCACAATACTTGAATTGTTTCTTTCTAGCTGCTTACAATATTTTCTCCTTGACCTGAGAATTCTGGAATTTGGCTACAATGTTCCTAAGAGTTTCTCTTTTTGGATCTCTTTTAGGTGGTGATCAGTGTATTCCGTGAATACTTATTTTTCCCTCTGGTTCTAGAATATTAGGGCAGTTTTCCTTGATTATTTCATGAAGGATGATGTCTAGGCTCTTTTTTTGATCATGG
Organism: Potorous gilbertii; assembly: GCA_028658325.1. Classification (NCBI taxonomy): domain Eukaryota; kingdom Metazoa; phylum Chordata; class Mammalia; order Diprotodontia; family Potoroidae; genus Potorous; species Potorous gilbertii. The sequence goes on from CM053773.1 coordinate 73,734,277, forward strand.
ATTTCAGGTAGTCTCATAATTTTTAAATTGTCTCTCCTGGATCTATTTTCCAGGTCAGTTGTTTTTCCAATGAGATATTTCACATTCTCTTCCATTTTTTCATTCTTTTGGTTTTGTTTTATGATTTCTAAGTTTCTCATAAAGTCATTAGCCTCCATCTGTTCCATTCTAATTTTGAAAGAACTATTTTCTTCAATGAGCTTTTGAACCTCCTTTTTCATTTGGCTAATTCTGCTTTTTAAAGCATTCTTCTCCTCATTGGCTTTTTGAACCTCTTTTGCCAATTGAGTTAGCCTATTTTTCAAGGTGTTATTTTCTTCAGCATTTTTTGGGGTCTTCTTTAGCAAAGTGTTCACCTGTTTTTCATACTTTTCTTGCATCTCTCTCATTTCTCTTCCCAGTTTTTCCTCTACCTCTCTAACTTGATTTTCAAAATCCTTTTTGAGCTCTTCTGAGCCCATTGAATATCTATTTTGGATGTTTGAAATACAGAAGCCTTGACTTCTATGTCTTTCCCTGATGGTAAGCAGGTAAGTTCTTCCTCATCAGAAAGGAAGGGAGGAAATATCTGTTCACCAAGAAAGTAACCTTCTATGGTCTTATTTTTTTTTCCCTTTTCTGGGCATTTTTCCAGCCAGTTACTTGACTTCTGAGATTACTTTCCACACCCACATTGCCTCCAGTTTTGCCCAGCTAGTGCTTGGGGTCTGAGATTCAAATGCTGCTTCCCAGCCTCAGGGATTTCAGCAGGGACAGGGTTGCTATTCAATGTGAGATTAAATTCAAGTGCTCAGGTAGGGGCAGAGCTGCTATTCAGTATGAGATTGTTCAGCTGCTTGAGTAAGGGCTGGGCTGCCTCACAGGGCTCAGTTCCCTCAGGGAGTTTATGCAGAGACCTTCAGTAATGGATCCAAGCTCCTGCCTACTTTGGGAGCCCCTGTCCACTGCTGCTTCCTAAGGGGGCTTGAGTTATGGAGACATCCCACACCCCTCTTGGCAAGCCAAACATGCTCTCTCACTGACCTTTGCACCTGTGGGTGGAGGCATCTGAGCAGCTGGTGAAGATTCTGTCCCTGAAGCCTGCTCGGATCTGCTCCTCTCGGGGCCACACGGCTAGGACAGGCCTGGGCTCTGCTCTGCATCCAATGTCGACAGACTTTTGGTGTCAGTTTTTCTGGTCTCTCTGGAACAGAAATCTCCTCTACTTATTCTGTGGCTTCCACTGCTCCAGAATTTATTGGGAGTTCTTCTTTACAGTTATTTTATAGGCTGTGGGTTCAGAGCTAGAGTATGTGTATGTTTCTACTCCACTATCTTGGCTCCTCCCCCCTCACATATTTATTAATAGCAGAGATGGGATTATAACCCAGGTCTTCTGACTCTAGTACAATAATTATTCATTCAAGTGATCTGGCATTTAAAAAATAACATTTGCCATCACCACCTTTATCTAAATTTAGCCCAAAGGCTGTCCACAATGATATTGACATATTCTGTGCAGAATACAAATTTATGGCTAACAAAATCCTCCACAAAATCAGTGGCAACCTTGGCAATGGGCAATAAAAACTACACAAAATTTCCAATCCTGGTGTCTCACTGTCAATATATCCAATCTGAATGTGAAAACAGAAAAGAAAAACCATTTTTTCTACATAGAAATTTGTGTTTTTAATGTTCAATGTGCAGTCTTTGGTCATCTCCTTGATTAGTAAATAGAGGATGTAGCAGCGGTAATATTCTGCTTGGAATACAATGACCTGAGTTTAAGACTTGACTCTTTTGCTTATGAGTGGCAAGATCTAGTGTGCAATTTCATTTCTCTGAGACTGGTATCCTCATTTGTAAATGGGGATTATAATACTTTTATGACCTGTTTCCTAGGGCAATATTAAGGAGTAAATTAAATAATTTTTGGTAGAATTATTTTATAATGACTTTCTTATCATTCTATACTTATACCAAGAGGTCTCTTTGCTTTCCTGTAGTGCTAATTCCACTCCTTCTTGATCACATCTATAACCAGGTCACTACTACCTTTCTCTATGAAATTTTTCTTGTTATTTTTCTTTGTTTATATATTGTATTGAAATTATTTTCTAGTTATTTAAGATACATATATTTGATTTTATCATTTAATAACATATAATTTAGGGGAAGAAATCCCTCATATTTTATTTGCAAAATTAGTTTTGTATTTCTGTTGTAAACAAAGAACCAAGCACATCAGGCGTTCTTTCAATGATAATAGAAAAGTGTGTAAAGTAGGTGTGAAGAAATAGCCATAGTGTTGAAATTGTCCTAGATTAATAATTAACAACTTTTTAAAAAAATTGCTATCCTGGCATTGTGTGATTTTGCAATGCTATCATTGATCTGAGACATGGCATACTTCCATACTTTGAAAGTGCATGATGTCATTGGTATGAATATTGCATTTACAATGCAGACTGCAACTCTGCTATGCCTTAGTAGCTAGATAACCTTCATGAATTGAGTGATCAAAAAATAATTAGTACCTGATAATCCACCCTCTGACCATGAACCTTTCATTATTTGATTTGACAGATCCTTAGATGAATGGTACACAGTCCTTCACTAGGTCTATACTTAAAGTCTTCCCAATTTAATAGGATTTACCATAATGTTTTCCTTGAGGGATAGAATCTTCAAGAATCCATGGTTACCTCCATGCCATGGTGAGACAATGGAGTTGGATAAATAAAATTGTATTCACTTTTGGTCATTTTATTGGAGAATTCCCCAAGAGTGTAAAAGAACTAGAGGGTTAATGAACCAGGGTATCATGAAATCAGGCATCTGAATCACTTTTGCAGATGTACTCTTGTATCAGCAAGCACCCTGACACAACCAGGATGAACTGTTGGCACAGATTCTTAGATCTACTTTTCTAAAAGGAAAGCAACTTTTGAGGGATCAATAATCTAATTACATTTACCAACAGAGAAAATACAAGCAGAAAAATAAAGACTAACAGAAAGGGCTTCTGTCTCACCATAAGCAATACATATATCAGAGATCAATACACAGATCTACTTGTCTCACCACTACATACATACATAATCACCAGAGAGAGAAGCACCAGCATGTGGGTTTTCAAAGAGGGGGTGGGGGGTGGGGTAGTTTCTTAATGACTACCCAAGGTCTGATATGGTCATATCAGGCAAACATCCTTCCAAAGAGTAAGCCCCCAAAGTAAAACCTTATCTCAGAGCATATATACAGTTTTCAGAGCCACAGGACACAACCCTTCTGACCCAGTGCCTCATTAGCAAAAAGTGTGGGCCTCCCTACAAAATAAGCCTCCCTTAATCGGCTTCAACTGAGGCCTATTAATGAGGGGAGGAAGATGTTTACTTCTACAATTCTACAATGTATGACTCTGTTAAAGGCCATTCATTTGATTGGTACTTTCTTTTTTTTTTTTTTTGGTAGAAAAGATTTTTAATGTCCTTAGTGAACTCATTCCTGATATTTGCCAAGATATACTTTTGCACTATAGCCAGGAGAGAAAAGTTCTGGGAATTGAAAAGTTAGTCACTTTTTAAAAAAGAATCATTTCTATTTTACTTAATCATTTGCTGTTCAATCAGGTTACAGCATTTCAGAGAAAGTTTGCAATTCCTAAGATTTTCCGGGACTGGGTTAGCAAAAATGATTTCCTCCGCATAGGATACATTGAGTTAAAGTGAGCCTTTCAGCTGTCCAAACAGATTCATTGTCATACTTTGAAAAAGTAACCCAGGAGAATAAATGGTATTATTGGAATATGGACAAGAAAAAAAAAGATTAAAAGTGTCAGGGAAATTCTTGGATTGAGTTTAGTTAAGGTAAGATTGACTTTGTGGATTATCAATCCATAGTCAAGCATTTTTCTAGGCATAGTTGTCAATAAAGGTTTGTTGATGACGGTGTTACAATTGTTCCTTATGATACAGCAAACCAGTTATCCAACCAATTTGCCTTCTGAAAAACTAAGCTAATATAGGGCAGGTAGATATGGTATAATGGATGGCACACCTGCTCTGGAGTCAGAATGAACTGAGTTCAAATCCAGCCTTAGACACTAGCTATTTGACCCTGAACAAGTCCCTTAACCCTATTTTTAAAAAGTAGCCTGATTTTGTTCTAACTATACCTGGGAAGTAGGAAAGAAAGAATGATTGTATATTAATGGGGTTGGCTTTATAGATAGGAATGCTCATGTTGAAATTCTATCTCTCATGGGTATTATGTGACAAGGCAAGTTATTTAAACTTCCAATGCTTTATTCAACTCTGTAAGATCACAAGGAACATGTAGCTTCCAAATGTTCATCATGGATATTTAGTTATGTGGTATCTTGCAACTATTACATTTTTAAGAGGCAATGGGAGCCTAGATGAAATCTTGAAGTTCCTTCCAACATAATGACCTTCTTATTCCATGTAAGTAAGCAAATTTTAAAAAATGGAAAGAGATCAGTAGAAATGGAATTGATGATTATGAGAATTCATTAGAGTAGTAACAAAAATTGAGCACCATTTGAGCGTCACTGTACTATACAAAAACCTTGAATGTCCACTCTTTCCCCACTAAACTAAGTCCAAGCTCTGTGCTGGCATTGAATGGTCTTAACCAATTCCTTCATTTTTATCACCCACAATTACCCTACCTAGCTCATGCAATTCACTCAAATTATATTGCTTGACATTGCCCAAACATTTTTGTTGTTGAGTCCTTTCAGTCATGCCTGATTCTTTGTGACCCTATTTGGGGTTTACTCCATGTTTATTTCCTCCACCTTGTTCCCTCACTCCATTCCATCTTCCATGAATGCTACCTCCTACTCTACTCTACCTGCCCAAATCCTATCCATTCTTCCAATTTCACCTTCCTTATTAACCTTTCCCTAATATTCTAGTCCTATTGCTTATCTCCTCCTATGTTACTCATAATGCTTTTTCTCCTCTTAGGTCTCATATTATGTGAGGTCCTAACGATCATTTTACTTGTCATATCCCTTTTACTAGAATATAAGCTCTTGCCAGTAAAATCTACATATTAATTTTTAAATCCTCATGGCAACTACCACTGATCCTTACCCATATTACGTGCTAAATGAATATATAATGAATGAAGAGATTAAGAATCAAAAAGAACTTAAAACTAATGTGGAGAAAAGACAATGTTGACATGTGATATTGAAGGGAGTTATATAGAAGGGATTTCTTTTTTACCTTAATTACAAGAGGTAGCTTGAGAACTAGGATTTTCCTGTCAGTTACCATGGCTTCTCCTTGACATCCAGTCGATGAAATTGCTACCACCTGCACCAGATTATGATATCTCAGGTGACAGTCATACTACTACTACATTATTTGTAGTGGAACTTTATTCTTTGTAAGTCAAAAAACCCAAAATGCCAAACTTTAAGTTTTTTAGAATAGACATATTCTTTGCTTTTGCTACTAGTTCACCAATGACTGCTTTTCCAATAGAGAAAAAAAAAGGAAGGAAGTAGGATTTCACCAAATCCATATTTCAGTTGCTTCTTCAATAGAGTAGGAAATAAAATTTAGCTCTCTCTGCCTATCACAGTTATTGTGACAATCAATTGAGATGACATATGCAGAAGCAATTGAAATAGTGAAAAGCATTACACAAGTTGAAGGTAGTGTTATTTTTGTCTAAGGCATCTTTCTTTCCAAGGATGCTACCTCATTGAAATCAACCTCCCAGCAACACTGCAGTAATTTGCTAAATTACATACAGTCCATGCCCTGAGCCAGAAGGCTTGATTGTAATTAGTTTGTATGATTAGAGTGGTTTCAAAGTAGTTCACCACTGGAAAAGTGGGCCTTGTGAAATTAATTCAGATTTTGAATAGCTTAGCACAAACCATATGATGAGGAGGTATAATTGCTTTATGATCACAGCTGGGATCAATCTTCTGTACTTTAGGGAGAAGTTTGGACAACTGAAGATGATCATTTGGGCATTTTCTTTCTTGCTTGGCCTGATGAGTGACATGCATTGTTTGCACTTTTATAACCAAGGGGGAGTAGGCAGACAATAGTGGAAAAGGAGAGATAGACAACTAGAGGCAGAGAGAGAGACACAGAGAGACACAGAGAGACAGAGAGATACAGGAAGGCAGAGAGACAGAGAGAGAGAGAAAGAGACAGAGAGTAAAGTGGATTTTAGTGTGTGTAAAGTGAGTTTTTGTTATTATTTCTTAGAGTTCAGTTTCCCAGGATCCATAGCCATAACAATTTCTTGTTCTCAGATATTAGATATGAGTTCCCACAGTTATGGTTCAAAATACTTCCGCCATCTTTGTGCAGCATTACATAATTATTAAAAAAAATATAAACATCCACTGCAGCTGTACAGTGAGATATAGGGAGGAGGTGATGTAAAGTTCTGAGGCTATTGATGGAAATAGACCTTCTTTGTCTGATGGCCTACAAAGCAGGTGATTATTGGTCAGTCCTGGAGAAACTTGGGGAGAACCTTAGGTTTGAATCACAAGCTGGAAGGCTGTGTGTGCCTCGATTGGACCTCATTAAGGCTTGAGGGAAAATCCTTGTTTGTCTCAACTGACCTCCATTAAGGCTTGAGGGAGTTTAGTGGAAGCACAAGTTATGCCTGTCTTGATTGACCCCATCAAGGTATAGGGGTAGTTGCCCCACTTCTCCCCAGTCCCTACAAAAAGAACGATTAGGGAATGCTGTAGGAGTTGTGCTCCCATTACCAGCAATCCTCTTCTGAGAAAACTAGACTAGAATGAAGTAAGATGATTAACCCTTTCTTAGTATCTTTCCTATCTTACCAGATCAAGAACGAACCTGTGCTAGCCACCCTCCTGTGTACTGTTTATGTTTCATAGAGGCACAGAGACAGAAAGAGACAGAGACACAGAGGCAGAGTGAAAGTGAGAGACTGACAGAAAAACAAAAAGAGAGAAAGAAAGAAGTAGATATAGTTTGCCCAGCTTCAATCTTGTAACTTACTTGAATTGAATGTGCTGAATGGGTTTTTCATTTTACTGTAGGATTCCATTCTTATTCGGTACTCCAAAGAAGAAGGTTTTTCTGTTCCCAAATAAGATGTATTAGTAGCAAAGCAGAATTTGATATCTGCCACTTTTCTTTAAAACCAAGTGTAAACTGAATAGAGGCAGCTGATGGTATAGTGCATAGAATGCTGGGCTTGGAGTCAGGAAATTCTAAGTTCATATATGACTTCAAACATTTACTAGATATGTGACCCTGAACAATTCAGTTAAATCTCTGCCTCAGTTTCCTCAACTGTAAGATGGAGATAAACTTAGCCCCTAACTTGCAGAGTTGTTGTGAAGATCAAATGATATAACATTTGGTAAAAAAAAAAAAAAAAACAGAAACAAAAAGCACTTATCACCATGCCTGGCACATAGTAGGCACTACACAAATGCTTGTTCCTTTCCAAAACTGATTTGTTGAAAATCTAGTATAGATTAACCCACGTATATTAAGGATGAAAGTTTAATTACAGGAAAAAGACTCTGATAAAAAAAATAAAATTGTGTTTTGGACAAATACAGGATTATTTCCAAGTTTAAATTTCATGGTAACTTTAGCATCACACAGGACTGAGTTTCAGAGGCACATTAACTCTCTAGTTCACAACTACATCCCAAAACTTCATTCAATTACAACAGAGCAGTGATGTTATCTAACTATTCAATAGTTCATAGTACATTATATGTTAAAGTACAACAGAGACATGTCCCCTGACCCTCAGAGTCTAAATGAGATGAGAAAGAGTTAAAAAATAATAAAGACGGCAACAATAACAACAAATAACATTTGCTGAGCTCTTTTGTGTTTACAAATCAATCAATAAAAATTTTTACACATCTCACTAGGCAACATGAACTGTGCTGAGCTCTAAGGATACAAATGAAATATAAACAAAAACAAAAAAAGAATCTCTTTCTTCTTACATTCTACTGGAGGAGACAATGTGTACACAAAAAGTTACATACACAGTTGCCCGGGCCTACTATCCGGGCCGTCGTCTGGATACTTACCTCTCCTGGTCTTCAGACGTCTCCGGCCCCTCCAGTGTGGGAGGGGAATAACTAGACAGAGCACCCCAGCTGGCAGCGGCACACACTTTATTGGTTACATCATAAGAGAGCGAATTCCCCACCAACCCTCGATTATATACCCTCCTCAGCCCTTCCCATGTTCCTCCCCGTGGGTGGAGCCAGCTCTGTTAGCGAGGCATTCCCAGTGCCCCGATGGGGCAGGCTTGCACCTCCAGGCATCTCACTACCCTCACAGGAGGCCACGGTCCAGAGCTGGGCCCTAACACACAATAAATATACTAAATATTAAATAGTAACTGTTTCTCTTTTACCCAGGAACCCTGAGGGTCTTCCACTCCCAGTTTGATTTATTTTTTTTTATTGAAAGGGGTCATCTCTTAAGTAACTATTCATTGAATAGGTGCATATCTCTCAAAGTGAGAATTTGATAAGACCTTAGCTGAACATGGCCAGGATCCCACATTGCATCCTGGGCCATGTCCAGTTATCCTGATGAATCTCAGGCCACTGGACTCAGATGGCTCTGCAGGAAAAAGTGAGACTGGTGGCTTTGCAGAGCCCTCTCTCAGTCAAATCAAAGTTAATTGCAAGTAGTGTCATCATCTTGATATCATGGTTGTCTTCGAGAATGAAGGAGAAACACAACAGAGTAGGTAGAAAATACCTTAGAGAAGGAACTAACAGCTGAACAAACTAAAACATATCTCCTACAGAAGGCAACTTTCAAGCTGAGTCTTGAAGAAAGCCAGGAATTCCAAAAAAAAAGTGAAATGAGAGATTTCTGGGCATCAAGGATAACCAAGATAAAGGCACAAAGAAATAATGCCAAAGAATATGGAGAGAGGAAAATGTGTAAGACTTTAAAAATAGAGAGAGAGAGAGAGAGAGAGAGAGAGAGAGAGAGAGAAGGGGGCCAAATTGGGAAGGTGTCTACAAACCAAACTAAAGAGCTTACACTGATTTGAGATTTAATAAGATACCACTGAAATTTATTGATTAGACTGGTGATGGAGTTAGATACATGTTTCATGAAAATCACTTTGGGAGCTGTATAGAGAGGATGGATTAGAATGGAGAGAGAACTAAGGCACAGAAACCTTTTAGGAAGTCATTGTACTAGAGTGACCCAGAAATCCCCAAATTTATTTGCCCTACCACCTCCTTTACAAAAAAAATGACTCAGTGCTCCCCAGCTTTAGGTTAGGTTAACCCTTATTTTTATTTAACCACCCCTCATTGCATCTGAGGCTACTACTACTCCCCCACATCATTCCAGATACCCCAGGAGGCAGTATTGTCCGCTTGGGAATCTGTGTTAAACTATCATCATCTCTATGCAGACAACTTTCAGATCCACTTGTCCATTCCTAAACTCCTTTCAAACCTCCAGTCTCACATCTCCAACTACCTTTTAGACTCCTCAAACTGGATTCCCATTAACATCTTAAACTCAATATTTCCAAACCTAAATTTATTGTTTTCCTCCAAGCCTTGGAAAAGATATAAGTATTATATTTGCATTATCAGACAAAATTGTGTGTTCCTAGAAATAAAAAATTTCTATTGATAGAAGTAATGCTTTCCTAACTAAAGTCATGCCTTGGTGTTACTGAGTCTTTGAACACTAGTATATTGAATAAACCCAAGACTGTTCAAGAGGAGAGAAATACTAGTAAATTTTTAGAAGGGAACTATAAGGCACTTCCAAACTAAAACTGAGATTTCTAAATAAGGAAGATGTTTGCCAATTTATGCTTTCTAGATATGATGTTTCCCACACAGACTTCTGCTTGTGAAATCAAAAGGTTCATTAATGGCAAATATCTCAGTTGCATTCTGAGTAGAATAAAAATTCATGACAACATGGCTCGGGATTCTTAAATATCTCATCTCTACAGGAGGAAAATAAACAACATTAAATAGCATATTCTCGGCAGCTTCAGGGTGAGACCGTAACCTTCGTTTGTTTTCTTAGTTGTACTCTCTTTTAAAATTTTTTTCAAAATTAATTGTCATGAATCTAAAATGGGTACTTGCATAGTAACGTAGTCCTTCCTAGGAAAGAATATATTTAAAAAATCCTAAAGGGATCAGTTTTCACCACTTTTAAAAAATGAATAATGTATAATAGTCCTTCAAATTGCAAAACAATTAAAATAGTTGATATTTGTATAACACTTTAAAGTCTGTAAAGAGACTAACATTTATTATCTCATTATAGACTTACAACAATATTGAGAGGTAGGTCATTTTCATATTATCTCCATTTTAAAGATAAGGAGATTTAGAGTAACAGAGAGATTAACTGAATTTTTGATGATTACATAAGTAGTGTCAGATGTAGAACTCAGATCTTCCCCTCTCTAAGTTCAGCACTCTATCACCTACATTTAATAATAAGTGGCCCTTGAGAATATAAAAATCACATATTTTCTGAAGCAGTTTGTATATGACAAAACATAAGTTTTGAGGTTTTTGTCAAAAAATTTAATTGTAAAAATTATCCTGAGAACCTTCCCTATGTATGCTCATTCAAACTACAAGTGACATTTATCTGCATCAGAGGGGTCAAGCTTGTGGGAGTGAACCAGAAATCAAATTATTATATAATTGGGAAAATGTTTAACAAAATAAATAAATATATAATATCTACATAGATGATATTAATTTGTGATTTATTAATTGATATGCAGCCAGTAAGTTTGCATTTATATTTGAGTTTGAGTTTGAGATCACTGTTCTACATAATGGCCCAATCAGCAGATGGACTTTTGAGTCAGTCTAGTCATCCAAACTATATTATATTTATTTGACTACTGTAATTAAAAATTACAGGTTAAATCATCAATGGAACCATACTGCCATCATACATATAGGCACAAGTATATCTTTAGCTTTGCAAGTAAAATATCCATCTAACAACAGAACTAGGGCTTTCTGTAGAGTTCAAGAAAAAATTAAGAATAACCTATTCACGTGGTTTCCTTTGTAACAATATCTTGCCCTTGGGATTCGCCATTGCACAAAAGCTCATTTTCTGTTTAGTTCATTTTATTTTAAATACAGACTCTTTGACAGTACATTAACACAGAAGCCAAAGAAAAAGTTAAAATAAAGTTTAATTGTATTTATAGATGAAGTTGGCATCTTACCTCTACAGAACTGTTCTTTTGATTGTCAAAAAAATATACCACAAAGAGAGCTTTACTGCTTCTACCTCTCATAGCTAGATTCAGACTTCATTCATTCCCAGTGAAAGCAATCATACAGAGCACACATGCAACTCTGAATCAAAGGAGATTATCATCATGGTTAGAAGCTATTTTTTCCTTCTTTGTCCTCTTTTGGTGGTACTGAGTTATCCTGAAGGGAAACGTAATCCTTGTTTTCAAAGGGTTTCTCAGTTAGTTGAGAGGATTACTGTACCTCAAATCCCCATTCATTTTACTGACAGCAAAGATGAGTACTTAGGATCTTATTTTTTCCCTTGAGCTCATCAGTTATCTAATTAATCCTCCTAGCAGGATAACTTACCTGTGCATATCATTGTCGCATAAATCCAGAACTGCTCATATTTCATGGGATTCCAATCATTTTGGTACCTGTGGTATAAAATGGGAATATTTCTATTCCTTCCACATTATGGGATTCACCTATTGAAAATAATCATTGCTCCCAGGAAACTTCATCACACTATTTGCACTGTGGTTGTAGAACTGAAGTTGATGATATTGATAAACTAGAGTCTATTGTATTTCTAAATACATTCATTCTATATCAACCAGTTAGTCAATGAACATTTATTAAGCATATACCATGCACTGAATGAAGTGATGGAGATACAATGAAAGGAAAAAGATGTCCCTGCTCTCAAGCACAAACAAGATACATACAAGATAAATTGAAAATAATCTACAGAAGGAAAACATTAGAATTAAGTGGGATTGGGAAAGGCTTCCTATTGAAGATAAAATTTAGTTGAGACTTAATAGATGCCAAGGAAGCCAGGATGCCAGCAAAATAGGGAAATTTTCTGGTAGGAAGATGTTGTAAGACTAATAAAATAAGGTCTGTATTGGGCAGGAAGAATGAAACTCACTTGACAAGGCTATCAGTGTCCTTAGTGATCATCAAGTCTGACCCCATCATTTTACAGATGAAGTAACTGAGGCTCAAAGAGGACAAGTGATTTACCTAAGATCACACAGGTAGTAACTAGCAAGTACCTCCACCTTCACACATATTAGAAGTTGAAAAAAAAAGCCTACCTTCATGGTTCCATTACTTTTTGATTGCTACTTGAGCACCAAGGATTAAGGATGACAGTGGAGATGGGGAATATAAAATGGAACATAACTAAAAAATAAATAGAATAGAAAATAGAACATAAGGAATGTTGAACTAATCATATTTCACATTTGATAAATTCTGACGCAAGGACAATCTACTATGAAGTGACAGTCTCAAGAGGTGATCATTTTCACTACAGGAAATCGAATATATTACTTGGTTCTATCAGAGAAAAAATGAGATAAGAAAAAATGATTGTCTGTGATCATGCGAAAAAATATGAAGTGAAAAGGAATTAGATAGAATTACCTCCCTTATTAGTGGCAGGTAATGTTGAGAAAAGATTCTGCACCTGTAATGTGCCAATCAAAAACCCATTTAATTGCCTGAGGACAAGAAGGGGAGTTGCATCAATTTAAAAAGTTTCTACTCTCAGTCCTAAATTGTGAACTGTAATTATCTATCTCTGGAACTTCCAGGGAAGGGACCCTAAAGAGCAAAGAACTCAGGCCCCAGGAGCATGTCCTCAACTCCAGCAAAAAGTAGCTAGTATTTGCACATGATAAAGAGAACACATATATTAATCTTGAGGAGAGAATCATCACTAAGCAGTTGTCTATTAGACATCTCAAACTAGAAATCCACAGACATCTTAAACAGAATATGCAAAAACTGAACTTATCTTTTCCCTTCCAGCATATGCAAGAAGTTCTGCCTAATTCCCTTTAGTTGAAAACAAAACAAAACAAAACAAAACAAAACCAGGGGATTAGGAAAAAAGTACCCATGCAGGGCATAATGGAGAAGTCCATAGAGTCAGGGACAGATCTGGGAAAAGAATGAAGGCATGATCATGGCTAGCCTTAGCACCTTTTAAAAACATGGAAAAAGCTCACTGAAAAGCAAAATATAAAATAAATCCTCTGTAGTAAAATAATAATCATAGATTACTTCGATATACTTCTTTAAGAGTTAGACAAGTTTAACAGAAAAATAAATAAGAAAGTACTTGTGACTAAACAGAATATATGGTAAATAGCAGATAGATCAGTGATGACTGAATGGAAATTTTAAGGAATATGTCTATTTTTAATACCACATGGCAATGCAATTTATCCTTAAAAAATGATCAAGATCTAGAAACTAAAAACCTTCAAAGTAAATATGGAAATAGGGAAAATAACCCTTTTCCATGCTATAACAATAAATATGAATAGATACTAGACCTGTGATTTCATCATATGGATATTCAAGAGAGTAGGGAAATTCCTAGTGTTGAAATTTCCTTGATGAACTTAAGTCAGCACCTTCTTAGAAACTTTTAGTCTTAGAAAGTTGACTAAAGCTCTAAATGACTTGCCTAGGCTCACAAAGTCAGGATGTGCCAGAGGCAGGACTTGAACCTGAGTCTTCTTGGTTTCAAGACTGATTCTCTATCCACTATACCAAACTGCCTCTCATAATACTAAATATCGTGATCAACAAGAGGGGAAAATTAACAAAATTAGTAGTCCTAAATGGAGAACAATGTCAGTTTTAATAATTGGCACTAAAACTAACTCATAGAAACAATAATGATATTAAAAAATTATAATAATAAGAGTTCAAAAATAATGGGATGCTGCCAAAGAAATCCTTTATGGAATATTTATGTCTCTAAATATTTTTATCGACAAAAAAAATTAAGACGAATTACTTGAACATCATAAAAAATCAAGTACATAAATCACAAATATATGTTTCATTATTACGTTTCATTAAAGATACAAACAAAATTATGTTTCATTAAAGATACAATATGTACAAAGTTAAGTATAATGCAAAAGACAAAGTCACGATCTCATTTGATAAATCCTAACAAAGTACTCTGGGCAAATTTGAACAAGCAATCACTTTTATCTAGAGAATCATGTATTTACAACTGTTGACTTTACAACCAGGAGAAAAAGTACAAAACTATAAAGGAAGTTATTCTTTTCTCCTCTTACTTTCTGTATGATAAGGACAGAGTTTAATTCAAAGTCCTCAATCTTCCTTAGAGTAGTTTTCTAGATTTTTCCTTCAAATTTATCACCCCCGCCTTTATTATACTTATCTGCGTGCATGTCATAATATGGACAATCTTCAAGGGCAGGGAATATTTTGTTTCAGTTACTACAGTTTCATTTCTTACTCTAGTTTCTTACAAATAGCAAAGGCTTAAGAACTATTTGCTGAATTGAATTGAGGTGAAAAAAAGGAGAAAATCCTATCTTTCTATCTGGGCTAAGAGGACTGTACTTTGAGTGTCTTCTAAGGAAAGGTTTCATCTAAATCCAGAGGATAGAGATAATCACAAGATCATTCTCATTGCAAACTGAATTCACAGCCAGTAACTTAATGCTAAAAAATGTTCAGAGCAACTGTGGTGAGGGTTGGAATAAATCATCCCAGGGATGAAAAAAAGTATAAAGAATGGACCACAAAATTATGTTCTATCATCCATTCATTTTTTTTCATGGAAAAATAGGACTCTCTGCATAACATGGAAATAGGTCTTGGGAAGATATAATCAAAAAATATAGGCACTGACCTTCAAATAATAATACAATTGGAAATATGTATAATACTAATAGAAAGCAACATATGTTTAACATTCAAATGAGCCACCAAGTAGCTGTGTTAGATTGTGAACAGTTTTTTTGCCTTGTTTTTTACCTCGTTGTGTGACTTTGGACAAGTTACCTAATGTCCTTGAGTCAAGACCCTCAATATCCTCATCTATACAATATGGCAATTGGAATAGATGACCAGGTCTCTAAGGTCCTATAAACTCTAAAAAAAATTCCTATTACCTTATATCTGATATGTAGAAATGTACAGACATTGGGAATGTGGAAATTTCTATGTAAATGGGAATATAAAAATTGCAAAGATTCGAACTTGGTTTCTCTGTTGAAAAATTAAACATGACTCACAAAATATATTAGAAGACTAATGATGTGAATTTTAAGAGTTCTTGGAATAATGGTTCCTGAAGACAAGAATGACTTTTCTGGTCAGGCTGACAAAGGAAAAGCTGTGGAAATGAATTTCCAGAGAAATAACTTGTATCCTAATGAATGTCTGTACAACTGCAGTTCCTGGAAGAGATTACAAAAAGGTAAGACTCACACAGTTACTAGCAATTAGCAATAAAGGTTTGCTATTTGGTGAAATTGCCAATTTACAGGCTTAATAGGACCCTTCCATCTGTTCTACAAACACTGGGAGGGGAAGAGGTATAAAATGCACCACATGCTATAGTAAAGTTTCAACTATTCCATACTGGAACCAATATAGCTGTATAGGTTTTGTTGAAATACAAATTCCCTATAATTGCTTTCTAGTTTTGTTTTGTTTTTTAAATAGGCCAGGTGAGGGCATGAAAGCCTAAAAGGCAAGTAAGACAAGTAATATTTATAAGATATCATATAGTGAATGGTGATCTGGATATGTTGACTACAAAAGGTTTAGTGACATTTTGAGACATTATTTTTCATGTATTCATGACCCAGAGGTGAAATTTAGATGGGAAGACTTTGGCTGAGGGAGTGAATAATGTGTCTTCTAATTAGAACTTTGATCACTAATAGAACAGAGGAAACCTTGATCACTAATAGAACAGAGGATCATTGATTCAGAGTTGAAAGTTACTTTAGAGAATGTCTACTTGAACCCATTCATTTTATAGACTGGAAAACTGAGTCCTTCCAGAGGTTAATAGTAGCTAACATTTATATAGTTATGAAAACTCATAAAGCACTTTATATGTTATATCATTTGATCCTCAGAAGAGCCTGTGAGGTAGGTGGTTTTTTTAACCCCATTTCATAATTAAGAAAACTGAGGCATCGAGAAGTTATGACTTGTCCAGCTAGTTTAGTGTATGAGTAGTGATTTGAACTCAGATTTTTCTGACTCTAAATTAAGTATGATATACACTAGATCACCTAGCTGCCTACAGGTCAGTGATATATACAAGGCTACATGAGAAATAAATAGGAGAGTTGTGACATTTCTTAGTGAGTCCTATTCATTCAACATTTATTAAGCACCTACCCATGATAAGCGCTGGAAAAATTAAAAGTTTATAAGAAGCATGATTCCTGCCCCCATGGAAGTACAGTCTAATGGGGCATAAAATACAATTAAATATTACAGTTAAAACTGTTATCTCTCTTACTCATCCATAATTAATTATGCTACTTACCATAGTAACTATCCTAAACCTCCTTTCTTCTTTAGTTTCCCATAGCATCCCCTCTTCTGACCCCATTAGCTCTAGGCCTTTAATCATTTTACTGAAAAACAGGTGAAGAGCATTTTTTGTTCCCTTTTCTTCCCCTTCTCATCATCTCACAATCATTTGACATCTCTTTCTTTCTTTCTTCTTCTTCAGTCTCTGATGAAGAGGTGGCCCTTCTCATCAAGGTCAATGTCCCTTCATGCACACTTCCTTCCTATCTTCTCTATTAGATTGTTCCTATTAACATGCCTTCCCTCCACCCTCTAAGCTTTACTATCTCTCTATTAACTGGTTCCTTCTCTGAAGCTCACAAAGATGCCCAACTTTTGCCTATCCTTTTAAAAATCCTCCTTGGATACCACTATCTCTACTAGCTATAACCCTAGATCACTTCCTACTTCCTCAGCCCAGTTCCTTGAAAGAGCTTTTTACTTATTAGTTGGCTGTTATCCATCACCTTCGAAAAGGACCAAAATGACATCACTACAATAAAGTGAAATTTCACTGTGTCCAACTGTGACTGATCAGGCCAATACGAGCTCAAAATGCTCTACCACAAGTTGAGCACAGATAGTCCATGTGAATATTTGGGGTGGATATCCCAAATTTGTGCATCCTACATTTATGTTGTGCTGTCTCAATTCTGATTTGCTCAAAGAGCACGGCACCCTTTCTGATGTAGGCATGCCATGCTGAATGATCCTGTGCCAGTGTCTCCCATGTTGCACAGTCAAATCCAAAGTTCTTGAGAGAGACCTTAAGAGTGTCCTTGTATTGTTTCTTCTGGCCACCATGATTGCCTGCCCCATGTGAGTTCTTCATAAAATGGTTTTTTTGGCAAGCGTATGTGGCCAGCCCACTGGAGTTGAGCTCTCTGAAGTACAGTTTGAATACTTGAAAGTTCAGCTCAAGCAAGGACTTCAGTGTCTGGTATCTTATCCTGCCAGGTGATCCTCAGAATCTTCCTAAGACAGTTCAAATGAAAGCGGTTCAGTTTCTTGGCAAGGCGCTAGTAGACTGTCCATGTTTCACAAGCATACAAGAGTGAGGGCAGCACAATGGCTCTGTAGACCTTCAGTTTGGTTGTCAGTCTAATACCTCTTCTCTCCCAAACTTTTCTTCAGAGCCTTCCAAATGCTGAACTAGCTCTGGCAATGGGTGCATCAACCTCATCATCAATGTGTACATTCCTGGAAAGTACACTTCCAAGGTAAGTGAACTTATCCAAAGCATTCAAAACTTCTCCATATGTTGTAACCAATGGTTTCACATATGGGTGGTGTGGTGGCTGATGGAGCACCTTTGTTTACTTGGTGTTAATTATTAGGACAAAATTAGCCCAAGCAGCAGAGAATTGATCCATACTTTGTTGCATCTAAGCTTCAGGGGCTGCATTGAGTACACAATCATCTGCAAACAGAAAATCATGCACCAACCCTCCATTCACTTTGGTCTTGGCTTGTAGTCTTTTCAAATTGAAGAACTTGCCATCAGTACAGTAGTTGACCTTGATTCCATGTTCATCCTCATTGAAAGCATTTTTCAACATGGCCAAAGACATCATGCTAAAAAGCCTGGGAGCAAGCATGCAGCCCCATTTCACTCCATTGGTAACTGGGAAGGCATGACAGCATTTTCCATTATCCAGAACCTGAGGAACTGCTCCATCTTGAAATTGACATAAAATATTGAGGAATTTCTCTGGGTAACCAAATATTGACATAATTTTCCATAAACCCTCACAACTAACAGCATCGAAAGCCTTGGTCAGATCTGCAAACGTTTTGTACAGACCTCTATTCTGCTCCTGACATTTCTCCTGGAGTTGTCATGCAGCAAACACCATATCAACTGTTCCTTGGTCCTTTCTGAAGCCACACTGGCTCTCAGGTATATGACCATCTTCTGGGTGAAGGATCAATCTATTAAGGAGGGCTCTAGCAAGAACTTATTACTTCTTAGTACTTTATTCTTGAACCACTGCAATAGCCTTCTAATTGTCCTTCTTGCATCATCTTACCTCTCTCCAATCTATCTACCATACAATCTGCTGAAGTGATTTTCCTAAAGAGCAGATTGGACTATTTTCTCTACCTCTCCCTATTAGGTAAATTTCAGTGTCTCCGGATATCTCAAGTGTCTCATCACCAGAGGGTGATTTGCTTTGCATTTTATTACAGGGATTTTATTTTTCTTTCCTGTAAAATTTTGTTTTATTTTATTTTTATTTTTAATTTATGGAATAAAATAAGCATTTCAATAACATAGTACAATAAAAAAGATGATTGCATATGGAACTGCAAATCTACTTCGCATAACATGCTATTCATTTCAAATATACAACAAAATTATCA
>CM053773.1:73753785-73765620 GCA_028658325.1 Potorous gilbertii
ATACAGTGCACCAGGCAGCGTGCTAAGACTAAGATACAAAGAAAAACTCTAAAAAATTATGCCATTGGAGTTCAAACTCTCATAGATATACCAAGTCAGCAAGTCTTCTAGTTGCAGCTCACCAAAGAACTAAATATCTGTTACTAGAGAATCAACCCAGCTAAATTTGGAAAGGCTCATCACCAAAGGGCCAGAGTTTGGACATGCATTGGCAAAGGGAGTGCTCACACTAAAAAAGACATGGATTACTGAGAACTCAGAGCTTTAGCTAGAAAATCTTATTTGAGCCTTATTTTTCAAATAAAACAGAATTTTTAATCTCTCTACGATAGGGATTCTGAACCTTGTATACACAGACACCTCCCCCCAAAAGTTCCATAGATAAACTTCAGGGAGTCTTTGAACATGTACAGGAAAAAAAAAAAGATCTTCATTTTCACTAAGCTTTAATGGAAATTTAACATTTCCTTCAATCATGTATTTTTTAAAAAACAACTTATTTTGCCAAAATTTCCACAGGCTCCATCAGATTGCCAAGGATTCCATCACACACACACACACACACACACACACACACACACACACACACACACACCTCTGCTCTAGGAAGACACTAAAAAAATGATGTCTGAGTTTTGAATTTCCTATTAAAAATTTCCTTACTACAGAAGAAAGTAGTTTCTCCATAGAAACATGCATATTTTGTGGAAAGATGATACTCTCACATTTGATAGAAATGGGGAAATATTGGCCAAGGTGCTTAATTCACATGCAGAATGATCTAACAGTTTCTCACAATTTAGTGTACCATATTGCTATGGGTTTTGGTACTACTAGCCTGGAATACAGCAATGAATTTCTAATTGCTTTTCTTATCTCCAGTTTTTTTTTTTCTCCTCAATCCATCCATGGTACAACTGCCAAATTAATCTTTCAAGGGCACTAGTCTGACCAGTTGCATTGGTCTGAGCAGTTCCTTCCCTATTCAGAAGCCTTCCAGACCTTTCATAATCTGGTGTTAGATGACCTTTTCAGCCTGGTACTACCTTCCTTTCTTGTAGGGAGGGATGGAATAAACATTCATATAATGTCTACTATGTTTCAAGCACCATGTTAAACCGTTTCTATATATTATCTCATCTGATCATTTTATATTCGATCCACACTGTTATACCAGTCATCAAACAATCCTATCTTCCTCTGTCCTGCCTCTCCGTATTTGCTCAGATTTGTAACTATGCCTGGACTTTCCCTCTCCATACATATCCCTCTTCCCACCCTGATAAAGGCAAGGCCTTCTTTACTATGACTATTATCTCCATCTCCTCCCCATAAGTAACTTGGATAGTTTCTGGGACCCTGGCTCTCATAGGTCAGTTTTTGTCTTATCATGCCAGGGCTCCACACCATTTCCATGCCTGCTCCAACTTCCCTCACCGCAACCTCTTCATGTGTTCTACATATGTTAGAATGTAAGCTTCTTCAGGGGATTGTCTCACTTGCTTTTATTTGTATCCACAAAAGCCATTTTGTACCTTGTACACAATAAGAATTTAAGACATATTTTATCTATCTAGCTGCTTACTTATCATATCTACCAACTGTCTGTCTATCTATCTATCTATCTAACTGTTGGGCCCTTTTGGACCCAACTTGGTTGTCACCATCTCCATGTAGCTTCTCCTGATTCCCTCAAAATTTTTCTTGAAGTATTTTGTCTAAATCTCTCCTTTGTCAGTTACCCAATCTAGTTTGCATCATATTTATTTATCATTTTCCTCCTACTACATTTTAAGATCCTTGAAGACAGGGACTGTGTGATATTTCACTCTTGTAATATAAAGCTTAGAGTACTGTCTTGTTCATGGTAGGTGCTTAATGAATGTTGGTTGGATTGAACCGAATCAAATTGAGTTGAATCAGTATAAAATGGAAGCAGATTAGATGTCCTTAGCATAAGAACAGGCATCAGCAGCACCTTGATTTTACTTCACCATGGCAACAAGGAACCAAAAAAACAGTAGGCCACCCTTGGTGAAAGAAAAAGATTCTGAACTAAAATCACTTATAAAAGAACAAGAAAAATTATTCCCGGGGAATTTAAGACAAAATATGATTAAAAGATGTAATTACAGCTTTTAATAGGATAATTCATGGAAAAGAAAACTGTTTTTGGAGTCAATGGAATAGGATTCAAATCTCAGATCTACTAATTACTAATATGTGATTCCAGAAAACTTGTTTAATCTCACTGAAACTCTGTTTCTTCATCTGTAAAATAAGGAACTAGACAGTCAGTAAATATTTATCCAGCACCTACTATGTTCCAGGCACTGTGTTAAGTATTGGAGATTTAAAAAAGGCAAAAGATAGACCATGTCCTCAAGGGGACTATCTAAGGGGAAAGATGATAAGCAAAAAAATATGGATAAACAAGCTGTATATCAAGTGAATAGGAAATAATCAAGAGAGATAAAATACTATAGTTGAGAAGCTAAGAAATGCTTCCTGAAGAAGACATGATTTTAGTTGGAATTTAGAGGTAGCCAGGTAAGCCAGTAGGTAAAGATAAAGAGGGAGAAGCATGAAGAACAACCAGAGAAAATGCATGGAACCAAGAGAGGAAGGGTCTTTCTGTGGAACAGCAAAGGGACTAATCTCATTGGATAAAAGTATATGTTCCTGGGACAAGGCAAAGAGTATAAAAGGGATGGAAGGATAGGGGGAGGTAGGTTATGAAGGACTTTTAATGCCAAAGAGAATTTTTTGTATTTGATCTTGGAGACTATAGCAAGTTATTAGAGTTAATTAATTGTAGGGGTGATATGGTCAGATCTGAGCTTTAAGAAAATCACTTTGTTGGCTAAATAGAGTATGGACTGGAATGGGGAGACCCTTGAAGCAGGCAGACCCATAAACAGCCTATTGCAATAGTCTAGGCATGAAGTAATAAAGGCGTGCAATAGAGTCATAGTACTGTCAGAGGAGAGAACGGGGTATATTGGAGAGATGTTACAAAGATGAGATCAACAGGTCTTGGTTACAGATGGAACATGGAGGTGGGGTGAAAAATGATGAGGAGTTAAGGATGACTACTAGGTTGTAAGCCTGAGAGATTGAGAAAATGATGTTGCCTTCTACAGTAATAAGGAAAGAAGGAGTTGGCAAGTACTTAGGAGGAGAGATAGTATGTTTGGGACATTTGAATTTTGGGTGTCTAATGGATAATCAGTTTGACGTCTCTGAAAGGCAATCGGAAATGTGAGATTGAAGGTTAGAAGAGAGGTTGGAGCAGAATGGGTATATTTGAGAAACATCAGCTTAGAAATGATATTTAAATCCATGGGAGCTAATGACATCATCAAGTGAGGTAGTTTAGAGGAAGAAGAAAAGAGGGTCCAGCAAAGAGCCCTTTGGACACATACATTTAGAGTGTATTATCTAGTTAAGGATTCAGCATAAGAGAATGATAAAAAAAATGGTCAGATAAATAGGAGATGAATCAAGAGAGAATTATGTCCTAAAAATCTAGAGAGAAGAGAGTAACAAGGAGGAGAGAGTGATCAACAGTTTCAAAGGCTGGAGAGAAAGGTTAAGAAGAATGAGGATTAAGAAAAGGCTACTGGATTTTGACACTGAAATAACTTTGGAGAGAGTAGTTACAATAGAATTATTAAGTTTAAAGTCAAATATAAGGGGTTAAAAAATGAATGAGAGGAGAAAAAGTGGAGACACCTGTTGTAAATGACCTTTTCAAGGTATTTACCTACAATAGGTAGGAGAAATAGGATAAAAGCAAGGGTGGAAGGATCAAGTTGTATTTTTTTTCCAATGGGGAAGACATGAGCATGCTTGCAGACAATAGATAGTAGATTATATATACATATATATATATATGCATATATATATATATATGTATATATAATAGATAATAGCCAGTAGACAGGGAGAGATTGAAGATGAATAATAAAGTCATGATGACAAAGGGAGCAATTCATTGGCAGAGACAGGATGGAATGGGATTTCTTGAGCAAGTGTTGGGATGTTAGCCTTGAGGAGTAAAGCTACCTCATCATGTAAGATATAGATGAATGAGGAGATGCTCGAAGAAGGTATTTAAGTGATATGAGACAAGAAAAGGGAGTGAGGAAAGGGAACTCACAGTGAACAGCTTTAGTTTTTCTGTAAAATTTGAGATCAGCTTTTCAGCTGAGGGAGAGGGTTATGGAGAGTAATGGAAGGCTTGAGGAGGAATCAAAAGGTTTAGAAGACCATTTGTAGTTAGTGGGATAGTGAGTTGATGAGGACGTATAACAGCGTTGTCTTATAGCAGTGATGGTCCAATTGAAGTTAGGTTACATAAATTTGTAATAGACTCAAAATGGATGTGTGATTTTCCTCACTTTCATTCAGCAGCATGTGTATAGGGAAGGTCACAAATGGTGGGAGTGACCCAAGATTGGAGCTTATTGTGGCACATCTGGTGAAATAAGAGGTCCATAGGACTTAAGAGAATAGAGTTCAATTGGTTCATCAAAGAGTCAAAAAGAGTGAAAGAGGTTAGAGTATATAATACAAAGGAGATGAGGAGAGAAAGATTCATCAGGGGATTGGAGGTCACAATGTAGGCAAAGTGTATAATTTGATGAGGGAAGGCAGAGGGGGAGATGAAAAGCCAGTAATTTTTTGTTGAATAAAGAAATCTCATAACTCTTGAACATAGAGGTGGTACATTTGTGGGTGATGGAAAGATTAAGGGTTTAACAATCTTTCTGCATGACTGAGGTGGGGTGGAGAAATTGTTGTTGTTCAATTAATTTTCAATCATGCTATACTTTTCATGACTCCATTTGGGGTTTTCTTAGCAATGATACTAGAGTACTTTCCCATTTCCTTCTCCAGAATATTTTATGAATGAGAAAACTGAGGTAAACAGGATTAAGCACCTTGGCCAGGGTCACATAGCCAGTGTCTAAAGCAAGACTTGAACTCAGGAATATGTCTTTCTGACTCCAGATCAGGCACTTTGTTTACTACACCACCTTGCTGCCCCTGGAGTGGTAGAATAGGTTATAGGAAGTGACTAGGTTAATTTGAGTGGTTAGAGTGTTTAAAGGAAAATCAATAGGTACACTGAATTGCCCTAGTATGAGGGCAGGAGTTAAGGAGGAGGTAAAAATTTCAAGCCATGGACTGAACTCACTGAGGGAGTGGGAGTGACTTGGAGGTGTATAAACTATAACTCTCAGAATTTCAGTTGTATAGTAGAGGTAATTAGCATGAACTTCAAAGGAAGAGAGATTACAGAATGATGGAGTCATGGAGACAAAAGTGTAAGTGGAAATGGGGAGAAAACAATATTATACCTCCCCACCTTAACCAATTAGTTGAGGGGAATGAGTAAAAGTGGAGTCAATACTGGAAAGAATAGTCAGAGGCTCTGTCAGAGTTTTAATACTATTTTGAAAACAAAAAGAAATGGAGAAGAAAAGGGGGAGAATGAATGGAAGTGTGTTGCCTATGAAATAGGCATTCCAAATGACGCAATGGGAGGTCCAAGTACTATTTGGTCTGAACATTACGGTGGGGTGGTTTAGGGGATTAGGGATAAGGAATCAACTGGTAAAGGATGGGGAATGGGGTTTGGATGATGACCTACAGGTATTCAGAATAATTGGGATGTACAGGGTATGACTAGGAATAAGTATGTTCATAATTGAATTGAAGGTACCACTCCTCTTCCAAAAGGAGGCTAGAGATAAATGTGGAGCAAATAGCAGCATGAGAGAGGGCACACAGAGGGTCAGATGAGAGGCCCCATTTCACAAAATCTCTTCCCTCTAAAAACTGAAGATTTAGCAAGAAACTAAAAATCTGCACAGCAGGAAGAGGAAGTCTTACTCTCCATCAAGTTCCCTCCTTATTTGCGATCAAAGAATAGGTAGTAAAGAAAATGGAAGGTCTGGGGTCAAAGGGAAGATTGCCCCCCTATACTGGAGGTTCTCTACCTCACAGCTGGGTGATCAAACTGCAGTAGGAGATAGAAATTGCCATGTACTGGCACATATGAAAGCCAGAGAGGCCTGGCCCCTTGCTTGTCTTCAGAAGACAGAAGGAGCAGGTGTTAGAAGACATTGTCAGGGGAAAATATGACTCCCTTTTTCCTTCAGTTTCCTCATCTTTAGAAATAAATTCCCTTCTGACTCTGCATTCCATGTTTTTATAACTCTTCCTTATGTTCAACACCCATACAATACCTTGTGTGTAAAGAAAAGTGATATAGAAAGGCTATCCTTGAAGTTAGATGAAAGTTACATAAATCAAATTACAAATTCTACAAAATGCTTTCTAAATAAAAATAAACAAAACATATTTTGTTATACATGAACATACAGATACGTATGAATACATGTACATCATATATATAGATATATACATCATATATATATATATATATATATATATGAAATATATATATATTTCCTTATATGGATATTTTCCCCATGTGAGCTTTACCTAATGTCATGAATCCCAAGAGTACCTGGTGAATTTATTAACTGGTAACCTTTTCAGTGCCTGAGACACTGTCAGAATGGACAGCAATATCTTCAGGAAAAGATCAAAATCACACACTCTTTAGCATAGCTGTGTTATTTATTTTAAGTAAAGTTATTATTTTATTAAATACATATAAAATATAAGAGTATGGGTAAAGTGACAAGATTGCTGGGCCCAAAATCCAGAAAGTTGAGTTCAAATCTCACATCCGACTAACTCACTGAACTTTGGCAAATTATTTCAACGAACTGAGCCTTAGTTTCCCGTTCTGTAAAATGTGAGAAATATAATACTGCTCTACTATATATCTCACAGGGTTATTATGGTGGGAGAAAGAATTTTCAAACACTGAAGTACTATGTAAATATAAGTCAATACAATTAGAATAATTGAATTTCTCAAGTGGAATAATTAGAAATATTAGAAATCATCTAATACAACTGCTTTATATGAATGATTAGGAACCTGAGGCACAAAAAAGTGGTCACATAGCTAATTATTGGCAGAGTCAATATTAGGCCCTTATTCTAAGCACAATGCTCTTCCATCATCCCACATTGGCTCTCCAGTTTAGGCATTTATACTGTCTATTCTTTATTGTTTATATAGGGCTTTACGTTTCTTTTACGTTTTGAATTAGAACTATTCTGGTCTGCATCATTTGAAACCTGACATGTTGATATGACAGCCACCACAAGTTTGTGATTTAAACAGAATCCCCACAGCTTTCATTTTACTTTTTTAAATACAAAATTTTATAGCCTCAATGGGAACATTCATTTCCCTTGCTACTTCAGTTAAGATAGGCTTTTTTGAATGAAATTTTGGGGAGGGGGGAAAGGGGCCAAATCCATGGCTATGTCCATGTAAAAATGAGTGATTTCCTATGAAGAGATGAGAGGTGTAAACCTATATTAAACCATTATAAAAAATAATTATGTCCCCAACAGTAACGAGAGAGAGAGAGAGACACACACACAGAGAGAGATTGATTCCAGGAGAGTACTGGAGTAATAATTTCCCACATCAACATTCATGCCCAAATCCTCTGAACCAGTTACTGAGATAATGAGAGGCTGGAGGATTTGGCTTAGAAATACTTAAGAAATACATGTCCACATCCTGACAAGTATTTATACACTTGCTAAATAATTGAAGGGGAAAAGCTAACATAAGGCCCAGAAGAACAAAGCAATTAGATTTCAAAGATTGTACTTGTTGAAAGTGTGGCTTCACCAATGACTTTCATTTTAAGTTCAGGTGGCTGGTTCATCTCTCTTTGCTAGTATATGAAATAAAAGAATTCTCTGCAGATCTACCCTTGTAACTTATCAATTATAGTATATATCAACTATCCAGAAAAAAAGGATGCCAAATGAGGAAAGTAGGATTTCTTATCTTGCTACCACTGTCAATTGGCCTCTGGGGTCCTTTCCATCTCTCAAATTCTATGACGGCACAATTCTGTGTCAATTCAGCACTCCTCTATCTGGCCTGGGACACTCCACCAAATCCCCAATCCACATCTTATCAACTTGACAGTCATTATTCCTTTGTACTTCCCAAGATATACTATGTTACACTCAAGAGAATCTATCTGGTATCTGAACCATGTATTTTGTCTAGTTTCACCACTACAGGTTTTTCACATATTCTCCATCAGCACAAAAGGCAACTTCCTTTCATTCTTTCTATTCATGTGTAAAGAGAGTGATAAGTTATCAATTTTATGGTTTTCCCAATCAATCTGATGATATTACAGAAGAGGATTGATTATTTTCAAGCAGCTAAGAAGTACTTGCTTATGGAATGTAACACCCCAACTGAGGGGCACTTTCTTCTGAAGGATGAGCCTGACCAAAGGTACCATACTTAAATAGTTTCAGAGGCTAGAGCTGCATGATGATGATTGACTGACAGAAAGAATCACTTCTCTCCATGGTAAATCTAAGCAAACTGGTTTATCTCTCTCATTCTTTGGGACTTCCTCTTTTCCTTTTCCCCTGGAGTTTTGTCCACTCTATAGCAAAGGGAGAAGTGGTGGGAGTCCAATGAACAATTGATGACAACTTGCGACAGAAACATATGGCAATATCAGCCAAATGCCTGCATGTTGCTTGAGAGGAGAAATTCTGAGAGTAAGTTTGCCCAGATCAATAGATGCTAACAATCAGTTTATTGAGAGATTTTCTACAGAGAAAAGAATAAGGCACAGATAGAAATGCTTATGCCTACTTCAAACTTTGTGCATTACCATCTGGGTAACTCTAACTTGAAGAGTTCCCAAGTCAGAGAATTTAGACATTGGATCTTCCAAGGACATTTCCTATTACAGCATACTCAGTAGAAACAAAAAGAAAAAGATTGGTCCACATAGTTCATAAAGAGTATCATATTAAGAGAACAAAATTAATGAGTTGCAAAGAAAATGCAGACGTAACAGAAAGTGAGAATTTTATTTAATAGTTTTCAAACTATATTTACCAGTGGAGAGGCTAGGGAAGACTCTAAACCATAGTATAATACTGAGTCTATAAAAAACTTGTAAAATCATTCTGGAGAAAGAAATTTGGATAGAGATAATGAATAGTGGATAGAATTCCAGAATCAAGAATTCCGGAGTCAAGAAAATGTGAATGAAAATTTTGCCTCAGATACTTACCAGTCATGTGATCCTATATAAATCACTTAATCTCCCTCAGACTCAGTTTGCTAATCCGTAAAATGAAGAAAAATAATAGCATCTACCTCCTAATTTAATTGTAAGGAACAAATGAGTTAACATGCTAAGCATTTGGCAAACTTTAAAGTATTATACAAATTAGCTATTATAGTCACCTAACCTGTCTCAGTCTTGGTTTCATTATGTGGAAAGCCTTTCCTGAGGCTCCTTCATGATAGTCCATTCCTTTGAAGATTACTCTTAATTTATCACATAAAACACCTACACATACACAAATGTACTCATATGTGTGTTTACATATATACACACATACATACATACACATATAAGTGTATGCGTATACAAATATATTTTTGTATATTGTTTATACTCATTTGCATCCTTTAATTAGTCTGGGAATTTCTTGAGGTCTAGGATTATTTTATTTTTATTTTGCTATTCTTCGTGTCCTCCACATTTAGCACAGCAACTGGCATATGGCCAACACTTAAAAATGTCTTTTGACTTATTGATCTGCCTGTAAAATGGAGACAATAGTAACACCTGCTTCACAGGGTTATTGTAAAGATCAAATTAGATAATCTATATAAAATGCTATATGTAAATGTTTCTTATTATTAACACCTAATTCAGACTTCTTCACAGAGAAGGTCCTATAAAATATTTTTCCTAGATGCTGCTTGCTAGTGCACAGTAGTAATCTTAAACTGAGAAACAGAAGAGATAGAGCTTTTTCTCTGGAGGTCTCTCCTAGATACCTCCAGATCCAGTCCCAACTACACATCTAAATTCCTTTCACTGTTTCCAACAAATAAAAAAAAATAAATCAGTTGTAACTCTATTTATTCTTGCTTATTGAGCTTAAACAGAATTTCTGTACATGTCTCATCTAGACAAGGCTCTTTGAAAAAAGGAATTGAGTCTTTTTTTTTAATCTATTTGCCTGTGGCATAGCACCTAGTGCAGTACCTGGTACCCTCAGTAACATCAATAACTGTTTATTAAAATCAGTACTGATATATTTGGCACGTACAATTGAATGAGATAAATCTAAGTCAAAAGTATAGAGACTATGGAAGAAATTTACAGAATACAAATTATATGTAGGATGTGAAAAGCCCAGAATTTCTCAGAATATCATTTGTCTCTTTATAAAACAAGCATTCACACATTATTACAGGCAAAATTCAAGTTTTATGTCTTTGTTAAATAAGCATATCTTAAGAATATGTCATATCAATGACTCCATTTTAAATATGTCTCTAATCTCATGGCTATGTTTCAAGAATAACATAAATAAGCAATGCCAAATATTATTTTCATTTTCATAAGTTTCTACTCTTGTGATATATGGATTATAACATTCCGACAACTTATCAGTTTGGGTAGAAATTCTATTGACTCCTTTTAGAAGCTATTAAAAAGAAGTAAATATATATTTAATCCTGTATTACTAAGGATATCACTTTCATGTAAGCATTTCAATGAAGGCATTTTAAGTTGACCTCCTCTCCCCTACAAGTTAGGGTCTCCTTCAAGCATTTGTCACATTCTTTTAAACAGACTGAGTCATGCTCATTCTGGGTGTCCTTAGCCAAGAAAACACATAGCAACAGAAACAATTAAAGGTTGTATTTTATCACAAAAGGATGCCCAGACGCCAATTCACTAAATATAGCTTTGTAGTGGGAACATCTGCTACCTTGGCACGTTCTCCTGGCAGATGGCTTTCCATTTTTCCCCAGATTTCTCTTTTCCTTTGATATACATTGTGCCCTAAGGTCCATGTGCCTTCTAGTCACTTTTTATGGGACACAGAATATATAAACAGAAGGTAGAAGTGTGTCCTTTGTAAGGATTAGATGTTTTACATGGTGTTGTTCCAGGTGCTTTAATAAAACTATAAATTTACATTTATATAAAAGTTTTCTTAAACCAATAGAAAAAAGCTTCAGAGTGTTTCCATTAATCTCCAGACTTTCCAGATGAAGTCACAGAACATGGCAAGATCCCTCATATCACTCATGTGGGTAATATGGGAAAATCTGCAATTAATGCTAATACAATGATAGATTTGAAGTTGATTAAATGGCTGGTCTCAAAGACTAATCAATATTCATGTAATCATGGAAGGAGCTATCCAGTAAAATAGTCTGTACTTAACTTATTATTAAACATTTTTATCAGTGACTGGGATGAAGGCATAAATGGAGATTTAATTTAATGTAATAAAATGCAATAAAAATAACGTAAATTAATGTAGATAGATAGATAGATAATGGGCATAAATAGTGAAATCTAGAATAATGGTGGAAAATAAGGATTCAGAGAAGTATTGAAGAGTTAGAACAGGGGTGGGGAACCTGCAGCCTCAAGGCTACATGTGGCCCTCTAATTCCTCAAGTATAGCCCTTTTACTGAATACAAACTTCACAGAACAAATTCCCTTAATAAAAAGATTTTACTGTTAAACTTGCACTTGTCAAAAGGCCACATCAAAGGACCTAGAAGGCCATGGTGGCCTCAAGGCTGAACTAGAACATAGGATGAGAGAGAGAGAGAGAGAGAGAGAGAGAGAGAGAGAGAGAGAGAGA
>CM053773.1:73780269-73792212 GCA_028658325.1 Potorous gilbertii
ATGTGTGTGTGTGTGTGTGTAGTATACAAATTTTTTTTGTCTACTACATTTATATACTATATTATATATATTTATATGTATACTATATACTATTTGTATACTATATACTATATATAGTATATATATATTTAATATATTTGTATGTTATATATGCAAGTTCTATATATAGCATACAAATATAGTATACAAATAAAATAACTCTTAACTATTCAAAAAGGGAATGAAAGTGAAAAAAAGAATGGTAAATAGCAAAAGTGAAATCAAAGCCAATTATATGTTTTATTTAGGAATTTAACCAATATAAACTGATTGACATATATGCAAGGACACCATAAGAATTCAGTAAATAGCTAACTTTTTTCTGACAAGAAAGCTATGGGTACTAAACCAACTCAAATTTAGAATATAAACTCCTTTATATAATTTTAGGAAGAAGTATACTGAATGCTTATGAAAAACATCATCTCATAAGTGAGAGAGAATCATTGAAAGGTAACACCAATTTAAACAAAGCTTGACAAGATATTCAACTAAGCAAAGTCATTCAAAAGGAAAGAAATGGAAGGAGAAGGATTATAAGCAGAAGAAAAATGGAAAAGACTTACAAAAAGTTTAACAATTTTCCCATCAAATACTGTATAATCACAGTTTAAATGTTAACCTCAGAGTTCTGATATGTGATTATAGAAGAAGCAGATTTAAATGACATTAAAAAACATAAAAAATAGGCCAGCAGCCAAAGTGGATAAAGTACACATGGACTAGATTTATGCTGGAGTTGGAACCTTTAACCATTCTTGAAATATATGTGGACTTTCTTCTCTTTTCCTTCTATAGTCTACCAGTTGGCAAACTTCTGCTCTCCCATAGGTTCATTTATCATCGCTATGCAGGTGATTTTCAAATATTCATATCTAGCCTTAACTTTTCTCCCATATCACCAGCTACCTTTTTGACA
Source organism: Potorous gilbertii (assembly GCA_028658325.1). Classification (NCBI taxonomy): domain Eukaryota; kingdom Metazoa; phylum Chordata; class Mammalia; order Diprotodontia; family Potoroidae; genus Potorous; species Potorous gilbertii. The sequence goes on from CM053773.1 coordinate 73,781,228, forward strand.
CCTGCAACTAGATGACTATTGCACCAGCGCATAGCACCTGCTGTGACTATGAATCTGCTAGCACAATTCTCAGTTACAAAATATAATAGATTCTACCGATGGAAGACAGAACCAAAACATTTATTTAAACACCAGAAAGCTGAATCCAAACACCAGGAAACCAAATCCATCATAACAACAAAGAAATCTATACACAATAATAATGCAGGGGGAATTGTCATCCTCAAGCCTTCCCTGTGTTAGGCTTTCCACAAACCAGCTCCCTTAAATCACAAACAAGCTCTCCCAGTCATGCTAGTTGATGCCCCAGCTGCCTGCTTTCTCTGTCCTTCCCAGATCAGACTAGTCTGACCAACTTCCTCTCAGCTCTGCCCTAGCTCTGAATCTTCCTGTTCCACCCTTCCTCCTCCACCCCTTCCTGTTCTACCTGTTCAGCAAGTTCCTCCCATCACATGTCACTTAGGCTTCAATGTGATTTAAGCAGGTCACATGAGCCTATTAACAGATGTGTAAGATCTTCACATTAAGCAAAAAATTATGTTAACAATACAATGACCCATAGGCAACCTCTCCTCATTGATAAAGCCTTGTTTGTTTTAACAAAGCCATCACAAAACAAAATCTTATATTTTCTCCAAATCCTTCCCTCTGTTCAATTTTCCTATTCATATCAAGGGCACTACCGTGTCATCTAAGGTCAGAATCTCAATGTCATATTCAGCTCCTCAGTCTCCACATTTCCTAATCAGGTGTCGAATCTTGTTATAACATTTCTTGTATGTTTCTCTCCTCTCTATTTACCCCTAGATCAATCCGTTATCACTCCCATGTGGACTATTTTAATATCTTTCTGTGTGGCCTCCCTTGCATCAAGTTTCTCTCTATTCCAATCCATTCTCCACTTAGTTGATGGAGTGATTTTTCCTAAAACATAAGTTTAGTCATGTAACCCCTTCTCCCTCCATTGAGTAAATACTATTACCTTAAAGATAAAATGTGAATCTTCTCTATGGCATTTAATGCTCTTCAAAATGTGATCCTTTCCTACATTACTATTCATTTCATGTTATACAAATTTCTGATCTATCTGAACTGGCCTATTTGCTCTTTCTTATATACATGAAAATAAAGGCCCATCTTTTCAATATTAACATTGTATTGGTAATGTCATATGCCTGTAAGAGTTGGAGAGAAGAGAAACATTGCCTTTGCAGATTGAAACTATGAATATCACAGAAAGGACAATGCAAAGGCAGATATGAGTAGGCTAGAACATATCACCAAGGGAGAACCTTGAAAAGTAACAGGAAAAAAATATCATCAAGGAACTATATGATTGGAAAAAAAGATGAACTGATCATGTAGCAAGAGCTAGGGATAAAAGGTGGACAATCAAAATACTCCACTGGCATAGGGAAAGATCTCTAGCTTATTGGTTGACCATCTTACAGAAATCTGGGGATAGCATAGATAAGAGCTGGATAGAATAGGTCTGTGTGGAGGGGCTGTGATATGGCTAGAGGGAACTCCTGAATTCATGAGACCACAGATGCATTTGAATATTAATGAAGTACAAATGCCTCAAGGAGTAAAATATCTTATAACCTCCAGGGGAATTATAACTGATTTCACCCTCAACTCTTCCAATTTCCTAGAACAGGAGGAACATGTAACTTCTTCAGAATTTATAGTCACAATAATGGATACTTAGGGCTTTGTTATGTCTGTGTCTTGAGTTATCTTTATTAGGGATCTGGTCTTAAAAATAATGGCCAAGAAATTTAGCTTTGGTTTTGGCTTGTTTACAGTCCAAATGTAATACTGGTTTTTTTGTGGTAAATGATCATATCATTTTCCCATTCCAACTATAGCCTTCATTCTGCCTCTCCTATGTATACCATCAGTAGTACATTAATATATCTATCAGCAAGTATTAATAAGAGTCTGCTATGTTTCAGGCATGGTTTGAGTTACTAGTGATTTACAGGAAAAACAAACGAAAAAGAAAAGGATTATGCAGAAAGAGTAATTTAAACAAAATCTGGAAGGAAATGAGGTATTCTAAAAAGGGAAGGTTAAGTTAGAGTAAATTGGGGGTATGGAGATAGTCAATTCAAAGTGACCGGGAAATGGATTGTCATCTGTGAGAAGCAGCAAGGAGGCTACTGTGGCTGGATTGCAGAACTCAGAAAGGAGCCTAAAGGAAAGTTAGGTTGGGTCACGTTGTGAAGAATTTTATAAGTTAAGCAGAAGTGTTTCTATTTGGTCCCAGAAGCTGGAGAGAGGTAAAATGCTTATCTTTCATATTATTTAATCACTAATCATAGTACTCACTTGGTCACAGCATCAGCTTTAATGGAAGACAGTACTCCCAATGAGCAATGCTTTATCAGCAGCAAGCATTTTGGAGAATCAGGTCCTATGGGGCAAATTTTCTACAAAAAAATGAAGCTATTTCTTTTACCTCCTTTAGGCATAAATGGAGGAATCTGAAGCAAGATAAGAGAGTAGACTTACATTGTGAAAATCAAAATATTGACAACCACAACATTATTCTTTGCTTGACTAATCTTCCCTCCTCTCCTCCACCTGCAAGTAAGTCAGATTACTTAATAGATATGTTGTAATCATGTATTCTACCTATGGAAACTTGAAAAATTTTGTAGAATCATACTCAATAATTATCAATAAAGATATGCTAATGACTTGTGGATAATTGTCAATTCTTGTGTCCTGTCTGGTTTAGTGTGAGGCTAAGAAACCTTTTATCCCATACTCCGTTTGGTAGCCTGTACAGTTCTTTGTGTATAATTTAAAAGAAGTAGAAAACTGCTAATTGTTTTGAGGTAATTATTGAAATTATCTGTGTACTGCTTAGTATATTTGTTTAGTTTCCTGTGTATCATTTGTTGTTTTGTTTTTATTTCTCTGAATAGAACTATGATAAAGAAACCCAAAGGGTTTATTTTTTTTTGAGGGGTGGGAGAGTCTAATATGCCTACTCTAAAATGCTGGGATATCAGGGAATGAAACTGTCTCAACTTTTTCTGGGATATAGAAATACTCTACTGAAGAATCCTTTAGTGATAAATGAAGATTCATCATAATAAAACCTGGCAATTTTAACCCATGGAATCTTACTAATGTCCTCTTGTGTTAGTGATTTTCTTTTTCCTTATGGTAAATTTGTTCTCTTAGGAAGGATCATTCTATAGAGCCTAAAAATTTTTTTTTTGATCATCCATTTAAGGGACAAGGAAGGGCAGAGTTGAAAACAGCTGCTTCAATGTCCTTCAATGACACTTTTTTATGTATCGCTAGAGTAATCTAGTGTTAAAAAATTGCTACTGCAGAATTCCTATATTCAGATAGCCACACAACTGTAGTGAATTAACTATTCCAGATTGAGATTGCCCATATTATTGATGAGTTATGGCTTTACAGGATTAGGTGGAATAGTTGACCATTTGCCAGAAAACCAAATGTGTGTTGTTAAAGTTTCATATGATTCTAATAGTTAGGATGTCCTTAAAAATCATCTGATCCAATCCCCATACATTGAAGATGAGGAAATTGAGGTTTGGATAGGTAGCAAGGTATGGCAAAAGAGGGAACAGTTGTAGGAGCCAGGAGAAATCTTGTTTCAAATAAACACTTAATAGCTATGTGACAACCTATCATTTTCCTCATCTGTGACATAGATTTAATAATTCCCATATTGCTTTTCTCACACAGCTATTGTGAGATTCAAATGAGGATCATGCCAACCAACATTTCTTATTACATATATAAAGTACTTTTCAAACCTTAAGGGATCATATCACTGCTAGCTACTATCATTATTTAAGGGACGTTCCCAAAGTTGAAGGGTTAATAAAAGTCAAGGTCAGAATTTGAAACACTTCAAATTCTCAAAATAATTTCACACTTGGGATTCAAGAGTGGAGGTGTTATTTTTCTCCTCCTTAGACTCACATCAAACTTTGCTTTGAGCACAACCAACTCCTTACATAGTTTGACAGCATTACCTTTGCTCCTATAATCTTCCTTCACATTTAATCACATATTACCGAGACTTAGATACCAAAACACAGCTAGTGTACTGGAACCCAAGACCGTCTTGGTTAAACTCAGCTCCAGTGGGTGGAGTATTTGCTAAAGCCACCAACATAGCAGGCAGAAGAACTTAGTGTGAAGGCTGAAGTGAAAGTTCAAGCTGTATGGTGATGGCAAGGATTGTTACATTGTTTTTGTGACCCTAGTTTCCAGTATGTCAGTGTCTGGTGTGTAAAACCTGCTTAATAAATTCTTTCTGCACGGTCACCTATTATATGGCTATTTGACATGAGTAGTGAACTTCAGCATGGTCTTCATAAAGACTGAAGAGTCATGAGTCACTTCCCTCAAGATCCAAGTTAATTGCGCCTTGTGCAAGATGGTTTTCTCAATCCTCCCGCAATCAAAACTACCTTCCCCAATGCCCACCCCCATCACCAGTGCTAGGCTTCCCTCAGAGATGATGATTTATCAATGTATCTTGTTTTTCAGAACTGTTTGTGTCTTGCCTTCTCTATTAGAAGATGAACTGCTTGAGGGCAAGGATCATGGTTTTGGCATTTTTTATATCTCCAGTATTGAGAATAGTACATAATACATAGTAAGCCTGTCATAAAAGTTTGCTAACTGACTAATGTGCCCTGCTAACCCAGGCCATTTGGTTTGTAGGAAGTAGCAGTGGGTGTGGATTCACAGGATATGAGTTTCATTCACATAGCTGTTACCTTTCATATGTTTGGAGCAGGTTATTTAGCCTCACTTGGTAATGGTTTCTGTATCTATTAAATAACAGTGCTGACTAGAGGATTTTTAAGATTTCCTCCTGCTTTGTGTGCTGTGATCTTATTCTGAAAAGTACAAGAAAAATATACAGATTTTGACTGCTGCTTTTTCTCAATTACTGCGACAGCAATTATGTCAGTGATTAAATTTTTGGAAATCAGATATATATATATTAAGATTATTTCATGCAATATAGATGACTACAATATAATCCCACACATATTGTTTTTCGAGCAAAGTATAAATGTATAGATGGCAATGGCTACTGTGAAATCTGAAGACACTAATGGGAAATGATGCCTCAGTATTGAAAACTCAAGATGTAAATAGATTAAAATGTTAATATATGCAGATCTATGTAGATTATTTTCAAAGAAATTCTTTTTAGTAAGGCATTACTTGTGAATAACAAAGGTTCCTCAGTAGCAGGAGCTCAAAAATAGTGATTACCTTTAAACTACAACAATAATAACACCGTGTGTGTGTGTGTGTGTGTGTGTGTGTGTGTGTGTGTGTGTGTGTGTCTATAATTGCATAATGCCTACTTTGATGAAGTGACAAGCTTGGTTAAAACTATGAAGCAGAATTACAGCTCTGAACCATTGTTTATATGCAATTTCTAATATAAAAGAGAAGGTTCAATGTAATTTTCTGTAAAAGGAAAAACAATGATTTCAGAATTACATAAAGTGCCTCTTCTGTGTTGGGTTTTTCTTATTAGTTCTGTTGCTTAAGCGAAAAACCCAAGCCTACTCCCACTCACTGATTTCCTTAATCCTCTAACATCTTCCTTCCCCTCTTGCCCTTTTGCAGTAAGGTCCTACTTGTCAATAATATCTTCTCTTAATGGTTGGTTTTCTTGGATTTTCAATCTTGCCACTTAATGACAGGAGCTGAGTCTCCCCTGAAACATGAGTGACATTGATATATCAGAAATTAGCGCTAGCAGCCAGAATAAAGAGGCAGTTGGCACCCACAAGTACTCTCTCCTTTATCACATATGGGTAAGAGTTTGGGGGCTTTAGGTGAGAATGAGAATTTTGGGAGAAGAGGAGGTAAGGAGAGAAGGGAAGCCCTTATTTAAAGAGGATGATGACTAATCAGGATTCATGAACATAGTTATTCTTGTATGTGACAGATTAAAATTAAAGCTATTACTTTTCTACTAGAGACAGTACCTGGCCTATTAATTATGCATTCAACATGCCATATGCTAAATGGCTAAAGGGATAAGGATTAATGGATCAAGAAAATCACAGCTGTAAATACTATAAGTATTTCTCTTAAAATACTCCATAGTTGGCTACCAGTTTCAAGAAACTTCATTAAGGTTTGTGGAAGAAGGTCTCATCTAAGTATACTTTTGGAGGGATGTCATAATTAATTTTTGCGATGATGGAAGAATGTTTAATATTGTGCAGTTCTTTCTATTCTTTTTTAGCTATAAGAGCCTATCCCACCTATATATTGGTAAACAGGAGAGGCAGTAGAGTTGTTGTATAATATAATATGATTTGAAGCTCATCATGTAATCCACAGGCTTTCTAATTGAACAAGAATGAGTTTGATATTGTAGACTCAAATTAATCATGTGATAATTATGGTAATTTTGAACATTCATATTTATATGGTGCTTTGAAGTTTTCAAAAATTATCACTGAACAATTCTGTGAGATAAGTGAGGATGTAGGAAGGAAAATGCCACAATAAAGTCAGTTGTAAGGAGTGGAAAGGTAAAGAAGAACTATTTTGGGGTAGAAGATACAACATTCTTTGGGGACCATGAGGAAGCAGGTGCTGTCATTCAAGAGAGAATCAAAGCAATAATAAAGGAAGGTATTTATATATAGGAGAGACAGAGAGAGACAGAGAGACAGAGAGAAACAGAGAGAGAATTGGGGGATGAAGCTTTAGTTGTCTTTGGACACTATCTTATCCACTTTTCCATAGCCAAAATCTAGCACAATGCCTTGCAAATTTACTAATTGTAAATCCTCTGATGGATTTGAATTGAATTTATTGAATTTTATCAGAGAATTTACAGAGGAGAATCAGATAGCATCTGCAGCACTGAAGGTTTACCATTCTCCCCCAAATGTGTTAATCTTTGTTTCAGAATCACAAACTACAGAATCTCACAGATGGAAGAGATATCAAAGGCCATCTAGTCCAACTAACAACTAAATTTCAACTCTAACACATCCCAAATAAGTGGTTACTTAGCGTTAATTTTGAGACTTCAAATGAAGGATAACCCATTGTTTCTAAGACATCTCATTTTACCTTGAAACAGTACCAATTATTAAGAAACTATGTTTTTAAAGTTGTAACAAGCCTAAATATGCCTCTACAATTTCCACTCATTGCTCCTGGCTCTGGGGCTAAGTAGAATATATGTAATCTTTCTTCTGCAATACAGATTATCAAATACTTTATTCCATCTGTCATGACTCTCTCCTTAAATCTAAACATTCCTAGTTCCTTGAACCAATCCCATATGGCATGACCCGGAGAGTTGTTACCATCCTGGTTTCCTGGTTATACTCTTCTGGATATTCTTCAGTTAATTACTGTCTGTCCTAAAATATGATACCCAGAACTAAACCCAATGCTCCAGTTGTGGTTTGACATATCTTTTCTCAGGAAATATTGTCTATCCATTTGTAATTTGAAGTTGATAAAAATTTGAAATTGCTATAAAATTGAAGAATTTAAAAAATTTTGCCTATTTAATTTTATCCGATTAATTTTAGACATTGTTCTAGCATCTTAAGATATTTTTGAGTTTTGTCTTCCAGTGTTAGATATCCTTCCCAACTTTGGGTAATCAGTAAGGGTTACAAGTATGCTGGTATGTCTTTTCCCAAGTTATTAATAAAAATATACAACAGCACAGGGCCAGGGAAAGATCAGTAAGGCATTCCAAAACTCCTTCCCCTCACTGAGCATTGATCTACTTATGATTTTTCACTCATTCTCCTATCCAATTGGGTGCTAAGGGTTTATCAGTGTTTACCTCCACAAAATCACTCACCTATGTCTCCTTTCATGCATGTCTGCCTCCCCAAGGCACTCATCTTACCTCATTTGGACTATTTCTCGAACTTCTTAATGGTTGTTTTACTTCCAACATCTTCTCTCCAAACCACCCCATATAAAGCTGCCAAAAATCATACTCCTAAAGCATATATATGCCCATATCACTTGCTTGTTTAGAAATCTTCAATTGTGTCTTATTGTGTTTTTGAATAATAAACAAACAAATATATTCTTGGCACTTCAAGTCCTTCAATCGAGCCTACCTTTTTTTAGACATTCTATATTTTCCCCCATTATACATTTTGTATTCCAGGCAAACTGACCTACTCACTGTTCTCCATCCATGACATTTTATCTTGTCTCTGTTCCTTTGATGGGCTGTCCCTTACCTAATGAAATGCACTATACTCACCTTTACCTCTTAGAATTTCCTTCAAGGCTCTCATGTACTGCCTCTTAAGGAAATCTTTCTGTGTTGCCTTAGTTGTTAGTCCCCTCTTCTTCCCCTTTGTAAACTGCATTTGCTTATCTATGTAAATATTTTATACTCCAGGAGCCGTAAACTCTTTAAGGTAGGGAGGGAACTACTTTTATTTTACCTTTTATACCTCAGCACTTGAAACAGACCCCTACACCTAGTAAATGTTTAATTAATATTAGTTGAATAGAATGAATTTGTAGCTCAATTTCTAATTTACTTTAATCCTTTCTAGCCCAGGAATTCTTAACCTGAGGTCTATGGGCTCCCAAGGGGTCTGTGAATAGATGTCAGAGAGCATGTGAATTTGGAAGAGGGAAAATACATCTTTATTTCAATTTAACTAGATTTCCTCCTTAGTAATCTCATGTATTTTATGTTACACATTAAAAATTTCTTTTGAGGGTTGGTCTAGAAGCTTCAACAGAGTGTAAAAAGGGTCTATAATACCCACACACGTGCACAAAAGATAACAACCCCTGTGAATTTATCCTAATTTTCTTTATTTTGACTACAAGGATGTATGTATGTCAAATGTCTTGCTAAAATTTGAGTTAAATTTAATGAAATCTGGCTAAATCAAAGTTGTAGATTTAATAGTGAGAACTCTCAAATTTCCTACACAAGGAGGAACACTGGTGTCATGGAAAGTCTTTGGATTATACTTTGGGAACAAGCTAATTTGTGTGACACCTCAGTTAGCAACTTCTTACTCTTTTTACGATGAGGATTACCATTTTCTCTCTCTGATGGTCTCTAGAAAATCTGTTACAGAGGGAGCCAATCCTATTGTTTCACTGTTGGCAGCATCATCATGTAAAGTTCTCAATTGCTTGCTTTCTAATTTTGCAAAGCGTTTTATTGATCTGTTGCTGAGCACTGATTATATCTTCTATGATATTTGGAGATTTTTATAGAGAAAAGCAAAGCAAATATTATTAATACTCCCCAGACCACCAATTTATTGGCTGGTCACTCCAACCTCAGCCTCCAGGCAGCTAGAAAGCAACAACAGAGAACAAAAGAATAGAACAGGACACACATTTATGACCAATCAAAACCAACACATTTTGGAAAAATTACCACTCAGGTTATGGTGACTTGCTATTTCTGGTTTTAAAAAGGCTCTGCAGTATTTTAGAATTCCTTTTAGTTATAGCATATTAAACATAAACTATAACAAAATTTTTATTTAAAGATAATTTGTCCATATTGTGAAATGCTGTTAGATCTTCTCTAAATCATTGTGGTTGAACATAAGAACAGCTCACATGGAGTGCCTTTCGATTTTCCTAGTAGCTAGGTGGCCCAGTCGATAGAGCCTGTATTCAGGAAAACCAGAGTTCAAATCCAGTCTCAGATACTTACTAGCTATGTGACTCTAGGTAGGTCACTGAGCCTTTGTTTGCTTCAGTTTCCATATGTGACAAATGAAAATAATAGTTGTAAAGTGTTCAGCACAGTGCCAGGCACATGGTAAAGTACTAAATTAATGCTCCCTAGCCATTTTTCTCATATCCTCTGTCTGAGGCAGTAAGTAATTTTATTCCAGTACTGAAATTAGGAACCTGAGGATTAATTACTCACTCCAAGTCATACAAATAGTGAGTGATAAAGCTAGGACTTAAACCTAATCGCTAGGTACTCATACCTTGCTCATTAAGCCCCGCTAGCCCTTCTTTCCAGATTCTCACTTGAAGAGTCATCCGTTGTCCTTCCCACACTGAGGCAGCCTGCGGCTCAGTACCTGGTTAGTGGCGGTATTACGCCTACGAATCGGAACTTTTTCTTCTAGATGTTAAGAATCATTACCTATTTTTGATCATGGAGGCAGATAGATGGTTCAGTGAATAGAGTGCTGGGCCTGGAGAAGGGAAGACCTCAATTTAAATCCAGCCCCAGACACTTAGTGACTGCGTGACCCTGGGCAAGTCACTTAATCTCTGTTTCTCTTAATCCGCTGGAAAAGGGAATGACAAATCACTTCAGTATCTTTGCCACAAGAACTCAAAGGACAGTATTGATGTGCTATGATCCATGAGGTCGCAAAGAATCAGACACAACTGAGCAATAAAATTCTTGATGATATTAATAGTTGATATTAGTTAACATTTCTATGGTATTTACTCTGTGCCAGGCATTCTGTTAAGTGTTTTATAATTATTCTCTCATTTGATACTCACAACAACCCTGGGAGGTAGGTACTATCATTATGTTGATTTTACGGGTGAAGAAACTGAGGCAAACAGGTCAAGTGATTTACCTAGTATCATATAGCTAGTAAGTGTCTGAGGCTGGATTTAAAAGCAGTTCTTCTTGACTGCAGACTGGGCACTCCATCCATTGCACTTCCAAGCTGCCACTGATTTACCCTTAACGTGAGATTTTGACTTTGCTTTTGGAAAACTACCTTAATGTCAGTTGCCATAGCCCAGCAAGGGAAAGGTACAACACTTAACATTTGATAGCTGAGGATGGATTGCCCTTAAGAACTTGGGCTTCTGGGGGGCGGAGCCAAGATGGCAGAGTAGAAAGACTCACCTATGCTAGGTCCGAACCCACAGCCCATAGATTTCCTGTGAAAAGAGCTCCTGACAAATTCTGGAGCAGTGGAAGCCACGCAGCAACA
>CM053773.1:73792712-73811328 GCA_028658325.1 Potorous gilbertii
ACCAAGGGGGAGAAAATTTTGGAACCCAAAATCTTGTGAAAATGAATGTAAAAAGTTAAATAAATTTATTTTAAAAAAAATTAAAAAAAAAATAAAAGAAATAAATTAAAAAAAAAAAAAAGAACTTGGGCTTCTTTTGGATGTTATGCGTGCCTCAGAGCTCAGAATTACCCATAAGAGGGCTCATAGGGGTCATCTAGTCCAGTACTCTTAATTTACAAATGGTTATGCTGAGCCTTGTGAATCAAAGTGATTTGTTCAAGTAACACTGATAGCAAGAGGCAGTGTCAGGATTTGAGCCCAGTTCTTCTGATTCCCATCTAAAACTTTTTCCATAGTTGAAGTAGGCTAGAGTCCAGTTATGTGATGAATTATTATATAGTTTTGATGGGGTGCTTGGGTGCATGTACTTGGGCCCCAATTCTAGAATCATATTTCTCTCCAAAAATCACATTTCTCCCTAGCCTCAAAACACTGTCTCAGGCAGTTTCTCCCCAGCCCAAGGACACAGCCTGCCCCAGCAACAACTGTTATCTTTCTTCCTACTATAGTAGCCGGCTGCACCTATAGAATTTATTAGTCTGAACCAGCTGTGTATTGGCTGAGCTGGTTGTACTGGGTTATAAGTACATTTACTACTCACTGACCAATCTTATGTATCCTAGCCTTAGACATACATGTACTCCCTTACACTTATGTTGTCTAAGAAGACATTGATGAGAACATCCTCGTATTCCTTAGTCAATTCTGATCACTAGCTCGCTTAGTGATGTTTCAGGCCTAAAACCACACCTCCATGTAGCCGCCCCCTTCAGGCTATTTCCTGATGAACTCTGGGCATAACACCTGCACAGTAGATACCAAAAGTACACATTCCTTTAAGAACTAACCACTCCTTAACCATCCCCTAATCCTTCCCTGAATCACCTAGTTAGCATATTTGGCACATGTTTTACTACAGAATTGTGTGTAAACTTTACCTGTATCCCTCTAAGGTTGCACGTTCCCCAAGACCTCTAGCCCACTGAAAAGTGTAATAAATCTTTACCTTGACCTCAAGAATGCTTGAGTCTGCGAATTAATCCTAGGTAACCTGCCCCTGTACTCTGATATTTTCGGAGGTCTCCCTCGCTCCTTTCCATTCCTGTATCAGTAAGTACTCCAACATACACAGGGGGGCCTGCTATCTCAGGTTCTTAGATCTGCATTCATGAAAGGAAAGGCAAGTTTTGAGGGGTTAACAATCATTTTAATCAAGCACTTGTACCATTCCTTTAACAAAGTACATGTATCATTCACCTAGTTCAGGGGAGTCAGCACCCTGAACTTCAAAGAAAATACAGAGAATCAAAGATCAATAGATGTGACTTCCTCTGCCTGACCATAATTCAATAGACAGATCCAACTGTCTGACCATAGGACATAGACAGGGAAGCACTGACATCTGGGGTTTTCAAAGCTGGGATGCTCCTTAGCAGCTTCCCAGAGTCCTTGTCTGGCCAAACAAACGCTTCCAGTCTGTAAACTGCAAAATAAAGCCACACCTCAGAGTTTGTATACACTTTTTTAGAGCTAGAGGCCATCACATCCCTTGAGAACCAGTGCCTCATTAACAAAAGTCATGGGCCTTCCTACAAATCTTACCAGGCCCAACAATGGGTGAGAAAGAACCTCCTTCATCACATTATTCAGAGGCACTTTTAGTAAAACAAAAACAGCAAAAAGATCCTTGTGAGGCTTGGCCTTACAAGCCCTCATCAGATTCACTGTATGCTTTTCCCATTTTAGCTTTCTCTGATTTCCCCTTTTCATTCCTCTTTTCTGAATATATATGATTCGTTTGCCATTTCTAATATTTATTAAGCACAGGCAAATAGATGGAAGTTAGTTATACTCTGCCTAAGTAAGTAGAGGAATTATTATTTTTTTGTTTGTATCTAGCAAGGACAGGAAAAAGCGACATGTAGTTCTAAATTCTGCACATTACCCCACATGTTAGAAAAAAAAAACTGTTTTTATTCCTTGGCAACACATATTCCTGGGAAGCCCATTGATAGTCTGCGGCAGGTGTCAGGATTCATGACCTTGGGTACATGTATAAGTGGAGGCTCATTACAGACATACATAAAATGACTTGTCGGAAATCTGTTACTACTATTCACTGGCAAGTTGCCAGTGCTGTTTATTCTCAGATTAGAAAACTTACAGCATCACCAGCAGAGGTTTAAACAGTCAAAATGGAACCTAAGAGAACCCAGTTTAGGAAGTGAGGTTGAGGACTGGGGGGATATTTGTGACATAGAGGGTATTCTGGCTATCGTTATGGTCATGCCAGGAGAAGTAGTTTCTCATGGAGGTTTGGCTCCTGTAGGAGTTGGAAAAGTGGATGGATCACACAGGCTGTGATAGTGGGACTTTGGGGATGATGGCACTGGTAGATGACAGAGATATTATACTAGTCATGGAATGGTGATTACTATGGGGAGAAAGCATAACCCCCCCATATCAATGACTCGGGACAAAGAGGTAAGTTCATCCTACAAAAATTATAGGGTTGTTCATTGTAACAGATAGGTTGTGATCAGTCCATGAAATAAAATATTTTTAAAAATATTTTAAAAATATCAGAATCTGTTTTCTCTCTCTTGCTTGAACTTTGTGTGACTATGTGGTTTCCTGCTTTGGGAATTACTCGTAATGGGTTAGTACTGTTTTTATTTTCTCTTAGAGAAGGAAGAATTGCAAAGTGGGAATAGAAGTGTTTTTAGTCCTAATCATATAACTTTAAAGCACTATGAAAAGGTATATTACTCCTGCCTCCATTTCCATTATGACATTCCAGGGCCAGAAATAACTGAGGAAATCTGGATTTATAAAAATCTTTGATTCGTCCACAGCTCAGATTATGGTAATAATTAAAATATTTTCCCTCTTTCCCTTACCTCAAAGCATATAAGTTTCATGTTTGTTACAGTTCTTTTCTTTCTCCTCTTTTTCCATCACCCTTAAGTGCATTTCTCATCTATTACTTTCCAAATGCCACTAACACAATCAAGGGCTTTGTGCCTGTTTCTATTCACCCTAATTATAATATCATTGGCATATACTGACCTAACCCTACTAATTCCTTCTCCAAAGGTTGTGAATTGAGCTCTGCATCATCCTGGTAACAAGCTTAATGCGCTTGGTTAAGTTCATTTTGAGGTTACGTAGAGCAGGGACGTCTTAGGTTGGCATTACTGTAAACTTTGGGAACCTCCTGTTGTATCACTACCCTCTGCTCTGTCTCCAAAGGTATTAATTGAGACAAACTATTTAAAAAATTCTGAAGATCTTAATTTCTTAAAAAAATATTGCCTAAACGAGGAAGATTACTTCAGATGATAGAGACAGATATGCTTCTTCCCATTCTACAAATCCTACTTTCTTCTCCTATTGCGAGTTTTAATCTTTAAATTAATAACAATATGAATTATTGTTATTCCTGACCTTACTAAATCTCTTCCTGGAGTCTACTTTTCATAGAAGATAGTATCACTTCTTGGATTAAAGCCAAACACTACTCAAAGCTTCTCTCTCCTCCCTCCACCCCCAAAAAGTTCATATTTTTGCTTAGGGTGATGTGTTCTTTAGAGAATCACTTCATAATATGAGTACACTTTTTCTTTAACTATGAAAAGTAATTGTTTCACTGAGGGAAATCAATCAATCAAGATGAATTTCTTAAACATTTACTATATGCTCAGTACTAAAACCATCCCTACATTTTGACTCTTGTTGGGGGATGGGGTAGGATTTGATGTTCAAGCTATCTATTGGAGAAGCATTGTTAATAACTATGAAACTAAGAGCTCAAGTCAGTAGGGCATTGTCCCACATTGGGATAGATGAGTCTGCGAACACATTATGGAGCAGAGAGAACTACTACTGAATGCTTTATGAGACTTTCTGTTAACAAGCCAAAGGCTCTACAATAAAGAGTCACAGAGGAGGCAATAGCAATAGATAAGGGTTTTTATTGTTAAAGCACTTTATTTACAATCACCATATTAGGTATATAGCACAAGCTTTATTGCCCCCAATTTACAAATAAAAAACCAGAGGTCTAGATTTGGGTGAGTTGCTGAAGTTGATATAATTTGTCATCGGCAAAGTCAGAGCTTTCATTTATGTCATTTGTCCCTAAACTCAGTTGTTGTCTTTCACTTGTTTCAGTCATGTCTGACCCCATCTGGAGTTTTCTTGGCAAAGATACTGGAGTATTTTACCATTTCCTTCTCCAGTTTATTTTACAGATAAGGAAACTAAGGTAAATAAGTTTAAGTGACTTGCCCAGGGCCATGAATTTAGTGTCTAAGTCAAGATTGGAACTCAGGAAAATGAGCCTTCCTGGCTCCAGGGCTGGCACTCTATTCATTGGGCCATTTAGCTTCCCCTCACCACCCCAGGCTCCCAAATCCTTTTGTATATGTATTCTTTTGTATTATACCATACAGCTATTCTGTAAGAAGGAAAGCATTATAATTGTATGCAGGTTGGTGAAACTTAAAGGATATGGAAACCAAGACCATAGGTCTAATTAATGACAAAGATAAGATAAGAAAAACATGCCCCCAGAAGCTGACAAATCAAAAAATAAATAGGGAGAATAACAACTGACACCAGAGCTTAGCAACTTGCTCTGACAGACTCTTTCATGTCTGTCTTGGCATCGCTACCTTCTGCTCCTTAGAGGCAATGTGCTGTCAAAATGCCGGGAAAGAGCAAAGAAGTCAGCAAAATCTTGAGAATTACAGCCTCTTTCTTTTTAATGGACAGCAGAATCTGCCATTAACAGGTGAGCTTGGATATCACCTGTCTTCCAATGGTTTTTACATACAGAACTAGCTACTTTGTTTTTTGGGCCTTTATTAGCATCTTTTCTCTCTATGTAGAATGGTCTCATCCTCTATGCCAAAAAGGCAAGGACATATGAGTGTATATGTATGTGTATGTGTATTTAAATATACACACATATATATGTGTGTATGTGTATACATATATACACAGTCATACAGTGTCATACATATGTGTGTGCATATGTGTATACACATATGCACACACATATATATGACTCTGAATGACAGTTTCTATATTACAATATTATTTAAAAACTATTTTAAAATATTTCTACATTACAAAGAATCTTGAGAACCTAGAATGCTGGATGTGGAATTTAATAGTGGTAAAATATAAAAGCTTATACTTATTCCCATAAAACTGATATCACAAGTATAAAATGAGTGTGGCAAGCCTAGGTCATTAGGAAAAAAAGAAAATTCCTAAGTTGAAAGTATAACATGAATGCATACAAAATAGTAGCCAAGAAAGCTAATTCTACCCTAGTTTGCATTAAAAGAAATATATCAGTACTGTAGAATCTCCCTGCTCAGCTCACATCTGGAGTGTTGTACTCTGTTCTGGGCATGACATTTTAGGGGTGACATTGATCAGCTAAGAGTATGTAGAGCAAAACATCCAGGATTGTGACAGGCTTCAA
Organism: Potorous gilbertii; assembly: GCA_028658325.1. NCBI lineage: Eukaryota > Metazoa > Chordata > Mammalia > Diprotodontia > Potoroidae > Potorous > Potorous gilbertii. Next base: position 73,798,252 of record CM053773.1, read on the forward strand.
GTTGGTGCCATTTGAGTATTTGTTAAAAGAATTCTATATTTTTAACTTGGAGAAGAAGACATAAGGGAACCATGATAATTTTACTCAAATGTTTAAAACAGTATCACATGGAAAATAGATCAGAATTGTTTTATCTTATGTATAACATAAATGGTTTGTATTCAAGAACAGGTTTAAATTTTTGTGGATTAAATTGACTGGATTAAGTTTCAAACTGAGATTCTGTGATTCTGAATCCTAGAATTCTTTCAAAAACAAATAATGGTCTCCCCTCCTCCATGAAACTTTTCTAAATTCCTCTAATACTTATCAGACTGCAATGCACCTGATTTATGTGATTTTGCACAAGTCTCTAGTTTTATGCCTTAATGAGTTCTACCCGCAATAAAATGATAGGGTCCTTGCAGAAAAGAGAAAGCATTCAGTCTTGGACACACAGAGTAGGCAGGTGCTTAATAACTAAGTGCCTGCTGATGAACAGAACTCGTAGAATATCTTGCGCTCTGGGCTAGGCCTGACTCAGACCAGGCCCTGGTAAATAAATTAGGTTTAATATTGGAATGGGATGAGACAGTTGTAGACCTTTCACAGTTAATAAAATGAGATTTATTTAGCTATAGAAGATATTGAAAATCTCTTTAGTTGATTCAGCTTGAATGAATCTTATATCACCCAGAATGATCAAGCATCTGAGAGAAGTCTGGGAGCTTTTTGTGGCTCTTTTGTACTTAACTGACCAAGAAATGATTTCAATAGCCTGAGTTTCATAAGCCAATCAAATCTTGAGGATAGCCTCTGTACCTTTTGAGGGAAAACTAGCCCAACTTACACAGGAAAAAGGTTAGGAAATTGTTCCAATCACACTATTCTACAATTTATTTCTGTATTTTTTAAATTAAACCTTTTTTTTAAACAATAGGATAAATGTACCTGTCTGTTTTTTCACCTATATTCTGATGAAGGAGCTAACTTCAACAGCTATTACTACTCTCTGAAGACACAAAGTATAAGGAAAAAGAAACAGGAACAAAATCCAGAAAATGAAAAACCATTCCCCAAACCATTGAGAGATGTCTTTTTTCACCTTATGAGAGTTAAATAATTAAGACAGGTCAACAGATTGTCAACCTTTCTGCATTGCAATTGAATTCATCAAGATTTACTTTAAGATGGAGGAAGTTTTAGAAACAAAAGTTCTTTTTATAATGTGCTCCAGAATGCAAAATAGGAAAGAAATACTAAAAAAAAGTCGAATAATCTTATCAGGGTTATTGGAAGTCTCAAAAGGGAATAGCATTAATATTCTCTCAATAATATCTCATTATTACTTACAGGAAGAAAAGGGAAAATGCTTTTGTTTCATCTTGGAATCCAGTAACTAAGACATCATATTATTAGATGGGCTCTCAGTGTGAGAGCCTAGCTCTTTGTTTGCTCTCTTCTGCTACTTTTGTTTTCCATTTTCTAATGTGATTTTTAAAAACTCCAGATCTTTTTCCTATTATGAAATAAAATGGATTGGTTGGGGCTTTTGAATAAGACAATTTCTGTAATTGAACTTGCAACTTCAGCATAAGCTATTCCCATTGGCATTCTCCAAGCCTTGGAGATTTCTGGAGGTAATTAATTTGTATCCTTTCAACTACTTAAGGGAAAATATTATTAGTGGTCTGAAATTTTCTCGTTGGCCCAGCTATTTCTCCTTTGGCGTTCTGTGCCCTTTGCTTAGGCCTTTAGCCCTGGACAATTCTCACTTAGTAATGCTTTCCTTATGGATCTATAATGAGGATCAGCTGACCAGCTGAATACAGCTTTTGTTTGCAAAAGTTGCATTTGAAAAATCTTCCCCTTCTAGGACGCCCTTTCCCATCTCCCCTATATACATACTTTGACAGCTTAGATCATATTGATTAGTGCACTAAGGATAAAGAAGAATGAGGATTTTGATACCCAACCAGGAGACTTTGGTCAGGGAAATGAATCCCCTCAGGAATATTATGAAAAAAATTGGAAGAAAAGTTTTAAAAAAGTGCTTTGCTCGTCAAAAAAAGTACTAATGACGTTCTTCAGTACCATTTTCTCCTTTACAAAGCACAACTGAGATCAAATAGGCCATTACTATGTGTCTGCAAAATCTTTCTTTGGTGGTTAGGCTAAGAAACACTGTTCTTCTTTGCTCTTTGTTCAGGGGACCATTTGTATATTATTGTTTTTCAGCTGTTTTCAGTCATGTCTGACTCTTCCTGACCCTGACAATGATACTGGAGCACTTTGCCATTAGAGATGATGTAATTTGATCAAGGACACACAGCAAATTCACCATAGAATCAAGGATAAGAATCTATCTCGTTTGATCCTCAGAAAATTTGATTATCGAATAATGATAAAGTTACTAACAGCAACAACAATAGTAGCATTCATGTCAAGCTTTAAGGTTTGCCAAATATTTTACAAATGTTAACTCATTTGTTTAAGAAGACACAGGTTTTTTTCCTTATGTTACTTACTTAGCAATAAATAGTCAGTTAAAGTTTTCCAGTAGAGTCGGTTCATCAGAAAAACTTGATAGGCAAATTATTTTGCCAATGATGGGCATAGACAATTATAGGAAAGACTAATTAGAAGTCTATTACAATACACCATGCATACTGATAAAAAAGGACTGCTCTGGGGCAGTGGAAGTGGGAATTAAAAGGAAGGGACTGATGCAAGATATGTGAAAGTAAAATCAATATGATTTAATGATTAATTATAGGTAAGGGAAAGGGAGGAGTTAATGCAAGTCAATAAATGCCTATTATTCTCTTAGTGTGAGCCAAGCAATATACTAGATGTTGAGATAGATAAAAATTTTCAAATACGACATTGTCCTTGATTTAATAGAACTTACAATTCTATAGGCTAAAGGTAGAGCTTATTTCATATGTATAGCAAAATGATATACCAAATACCTATGTACAAAACATATACAAACTCAATAGAAATATTTACTATGTTGGGTGTGCCATATTATAGATACTGAGGAAGTACCCTTGTAGCATATGAATTGAAGAGGGTTCAAAGATTTCTAATGATTGAAAAATTCCTGGACTATTAAGTACTCTTTACATCCTGCACATGATGGTATGTCAGATTACTTTTGATCATAATTGATGTAGCAACTGGGTGGGGCAGTTGTTGAGGACTTCAACAGGACTTCAACGCTACTGGAAAGAGACCAAGGGTCTATTGATTTCCTCATGTACAACCTTATATGATCTTATAAAATAATTTGTCCTGATACTAGCTATGAAAATTTATATGTTTACCTCTAGGAGAAACTTTGAACTCGCTAATAGTCATAGCTATTCTTAATATCAAGAGAGCATCTATTAAAGTGCAAGGCATTGTGCTATACACAGTATACTCAGAGTGTTAAAGGGATTGTTAACACAAACATTTGACTACTTGAGGACTATGACAGGGGGCATGATGGAAAAAAAACTGTGAACCTGATGAGAAAATCATTGAGAAAATGGGCAGAGTGACTTAGATGCTGGTAGATGAAAAAATAAAGACAGCAGTGACAAAGAGTAGCAGATTGGTGGAAAGTTGAGTTAGATTCAGAGATACAGGTGGCAGTGTCAAGTAGGAAGACATTAATTTGCTTCTCTTCTTTATAAAGTTTCTGTATACATGCATATATATATATATATATATATGCATGCTTGCATAAGTGTATATGTAAACACATGTATAGATGCACATGTTATGTACATACATAAATGTGTTCACATATGTATGTATCTATATGCATGTGTGTCATGTTGATTATATAACTCACCCAATATCACACACTGATAATTGATTCAGTGTTCTTTCTATTTATAACAGTGAGAAACAGACAGCTATAAATCTCTAATCAGTATCAATATCACTTTATTTAAAAATGACTGACTCCATCTTTGTGAACTTAAAATAAAAACCCCACCTCACCCCAACTTATTACCAATTTTTCTAGAAAATATTCCTTCCCAGCTATAGATAGCAGCATAAGTTTTATTAACAACCTTGTTTCCCATAGTGTATCGAATACTTGGGCTCTCTCCTAGCTAAACTGAGAAGAGAGCCCTAAGGCTCTGAACTGTGACTGTCCTATTTACTACCTTGATCAAAGTCACTGCTTGTTATCCAGCCTGACAGCTTCCAGCAGTAAGTAGCGCACAACAGGTAATCGGACCTCTCTATTGGTTCTTTACTAAAACCAAATTTCATTTTAAAGTTGGTTGTTGAGAATTGGACTACATTTTCCAATAATAACAATGATGAGAGAAGGAGAGAGAAAGAGAGAGAGAGAGAGAGAGAGAGAGAGAGAGAGAGAGAGAGAGAGAGAGTTCACTGACAGACCCTAAATGATATACTGGGTGGATCCTGAAAAACATGGGAAGCTAGGGAAAACAAAGGATGGAAGGGGTGGAAATGACCCAGGAGATGTGGAAAATAGATTTATGTCCAGAGTAACAAATTAAAAATCAGCAGCTCAGGTGTATCATCTGTGTGATATCTCTAGAAAATAGAAAATATTCAAATGATTGACTGAATTTTTCCAATTTTCTTTATTTTTGCAATAAAATAAGCCTAAACTCAGTACAATTTAGCTTGCAATTTTCTATTGTGCATAAAGTGGACATAAAACTAAGACAGAAATTTAACTACTCAATAATCATATTAATATTAGGCATTTAAAACTGATAGATTCCATTAGTATTCTGAGTATGTATGAGTTCAAGAGAAGAAAAAAAAGGACAAAAGAGAGAAATAGCCAATGAAACTTTGTACCTTTCTATTTACTAATCAGAGTCACCAGAAGGTATATTACAAAATTAAAAATAATGAAAATTTCATTGCGATCCTCATCTCATTTTATACATCCAGCTGCTTAGCAATAATTGACTTCCAACTAGGTAGCAAGGTGATCATTTCAACTTATTAAAGAAAATGTATTTCGTCATTGAAAGCTTCTCTTAGTTCTTTTATAGTGAGTGGTAATCTTAGCTTTTGTGAACTCATTAATAAAACATGTTTCCTACCAGTAAATCTTAAAGGATTTCACATGTTTAAAAATTAATTTAATACTTTGACATCTAAAAATCTGATTTCAATACAGAGACCTAGCCAAAGCTTTCACACAGTGACTTTGCTAAGTTGTTTACTTTTAAATGCTTGTATAGGCAAGAAAGTGTGGATAGTCAGCCTTTCTGAAGATACAGCTCCCAGAAATGTCAATGACAATGGATTTTCTTTGCATATGACAAATAGTACTTCAAAAGACATCTGTGTATTCCATCTACTTACTCAGATCCCAACTAAACAACAGCAGCTTACTTATATAGCATTTCAAGATGGCATATCCAGATGATATCTCATTTTATTCTCATGACAACTCTGTGAGACAAATGTTGTTATACTCAGTATACAGATATACAGAGATAAATGAAGCAAAAGGAGTAAAGTTTCTTGTATGTGTTGTAAGATGTGAATTCAAATCTTCTTGACTCCAAAATGAGATAGTATTTATAAATTACTTAGCATAGTGCCTAGCAAGTAGGAGGTGTTTAATAAATGCTTGTTCCCTTTATAGAATTTTCTTTCCTTATTGTGAATTTCCAAACTAAGCTATTCTCCATGTCATTCAGGAGACATAACAACAGTCAGTGGGACCACAGTCAAAGTCTATCTGGCTTGATTTTCTACCTTTTGAAAATAACATTAGGCAAATTTTTCATGACCTTTATTCTACAATGATACAACTGAATTAGGGGAGAAACTCACTACATTATTGTATTAATTTTCCTTAAAATCAGCTTTGAAAAACATTTTAAAGAGTGTCAAGTATGGAAAGATGTTTCTGCCATGAGACATGTGCAATAATCTCACCATGTTTTGAATGAAGAAGTAGAAATTTACTTTCATGGCAGAAAAGGCCTATCCGTAGGAACACATCATTAAAAAGATATTACTTATTAGCACTCTAACATCATATTCAAATCTCAAGTGATAATTAAGTTGAAGAAACTTTTCCAATAGATATGTTTATAGTTATTAAAGTAGGACAAAGTACTTAGGATCAAAGATATATGCATATTCTATCCATCTTCTGAGATATGTTTTCCTTTGAACATTTCTCAGGGGAAGCCTGTAGTCAAGGGGCACATATGCATCATTTACATTTTGAAACTGAGTTGGTACTCTTTTCCCAAAAGACAGAAGCAAAAATGTTTCCAACGCACATAGATTATTGGGTACATTTGTATGTATTCTTTAGCACTAAAATAAAGTAACACGTGGAATACAACTCAGGATAACCCTTTGTCACAACTGAATTTCTCTATTTTTAATAAGCACATTTTTAGGAAGAGACATAGCAAAAGCATATAAGTTCTCACTATCAGAAGACAATAAAAGTACTCATTAAAGTTATTTGTGTATGTTGCAGTAGTTGGTTCTTTTGATCACTGTTTTAGACATCATTAAAATCCTATTTAACTTGAAAGTATTTTAGTTGGAGGATTCTCTTTTTTAATATATGAATTTATATCATCAACAATCAAGGATCTGAAACCTTTTGAAGCTTCTGAACTCTCTTAGAAAGCCTTTGATTTTCAGAGAGCTTTAGCACATAGTTACTTTTTTGACTGCTAAATAATTTGAAATTATTTCTCTTTATGATGTACTGCAAATATAGGAAAAGATCGTGAACATTTTCTATTTTGGGACAAAGTTTAGAAATTCTACTGTATTACTTTCATTAAGATGGTCAGGCCATATAGCATGCAATACTAGTCATTGCTTTCAGTGTGGTTGAGATGTTAGCTAATAGAGACCTCTACAGCTACTAATTAGATCTGCTATGGGTCAAAATCCTGAATCACGTTCTATTATCATGTAAGTTATTAAGTACTTATGTTGTAAGTCCATGACCAGAAACTTTGATTAATTGTATGAACCTTGAATCAATGATACCTACTTTGACCATATTAATTAGTGTTGGTATATGATGAAAGTTTGTATTTCAATTCTACTGTTTGAATTTCTCAAAATGTGACTTGGGTTGAAATTTATTTTGCATCATATATGAAAGAAGGGCTAACGTTTTCTCTTAATTCTTCTGTTATACCTCTGAAAGCTATAACATTACACCTTTAAGCATCTACATGGAGGAGGAAATGCTACAGCCACCTCTTTGCAATGATGTGTGGAAGCTACATCTCCTAAATTCCATATCATCTAAATATATCCTCCCTTTGTGGGTATCATTCTGTTCTCTATTCTATGGGTTAGAAAATTAAGAAGTTTTGCACATTTAACTCATATTTTTCCTTAAGAAGAAAGGTCAATGGAGAACACCCTCCCTTAAGCGAGTTCATGTAGGGTGATTATTACACTTTTTTGGCATTTGAAATGGGATAACTGGCCACAGTATATATCAGCATGGTTCTTTTACATAAAGGTAATAAATTAGTGTACTTGAAAAATCTCATGAAACTCAGGGTTTTACATATGAAACTCAGGTTTTTCTACCTAGAACATTATCCTACTTCCATCTCAACTTGTTGATGTTTCATCTTTTAAACCAAAATTAAATGCTATCTTATTGATGATGGCCTCATTTTCACCAGCCTAAAATTCTCCCCCAGTAATCTAGCGGGTAAGCTACTAGATGAAGAATATATTTGAAGAATGAGGGAACTATCTTGATGGAACTTAAAATCCTTGTCACCATTCGTATTTAATAAGAGAACATGATGCACCTTTAGAATTCCCTTTAAGTCAACATAAGTTGAAGTGTGTATGGAGTGTTCTAGGAGGACTAGCATCTCTGGTGTGAGAGCTTCCCAAGTCCTTTTCAGGGCTACTTATCCGCCTTTGGTGTCTAATTGCCACCCAATTCTCACCTGTGACTCCAAGAAGCTATAGCAAGAACAGCAGTCACACCATAGCAAAACCATCTTGGCAGATGGGATAAATCAAGTTGAGAGTAACTGACATGCCTGCGATTCATTGGTGAGTTAGGAACGATGTTTTCCTCAAGCATGTGAAGACTTCTTCTAGTGGAATGAGTAGATGGGAACAAATTCTTCAAAGAGCTATGAAGTCAGCTGAAGCAGGTACTGTGTGATCAGACATCAAAGATGTTAAGGTCATCCACTGCATTCAGGTAATTGCTGGGCATGTTGACTTTTGTCTTGCCACAGTGCTTTAATGATTGGAAGAAAGAGTGAGGCTGATGGCTTTGTGCATCTCTGTCCCACTTAAATCCAACTCAACTTCAAGGCAAGACATCACCCTTTTATGTCACTGATCTTCTTCAAATGTGAAGGATGAAAAAGAAGGAAAACAACATAAAATCTACTGTTTTAGGAGGTTTAACTTTAAGATTACCTGGGTTCTAGGACAACCTAGTCAACGGGAATAATAATTAGTGAGCATTTTGGATACCTAACAGATCAAATACCCTACAAGACCCTCTTTCAGGTCATGAAGTAAGCCTTGGCTATATCTAAAGCGACTGATAGTCTAACTGTAGTCAAGAGGTAGTATTAAATGTTTAGATGACAGCACTTGCTATACCTTTGGGTAGGGATAAAATTCATAACCAAACAAGGAAAAAAGATCACAAAAGAAATAATATAAATTTCTAATTCTAATTGATGTTCTTGCACAGACAAAATCCATGTGAGACTAAGAAAAAAAGTTGTCAAGAGAAAAACCTTTGCATGAAAAATCTCACAAAGATCTAATATATTGGTATGTATATATATATGTGTATACAATGTATATAGTTTTCAAAAATATGGAAAATTAAGAACCATTCTCTAACACATGTCATCAGAATATGTCAACAGTTTTGAAGAAGAAATGTGAGCTATCATTAACCAAATATCCCAATCATTCATAATAAGAAAAATTCAAATTGTAGCAATTTTGAAGTTTTTCATAATTTCAATCCCTTTGTCTGCATGAGAGAGACATTTTATAGGAGAGGATGTCTGTAGTGTTTTGCACATAGTAGTTTTTTTTAAATAAATGTTTGTTGAATGGAATTTAGTGACTTGGCCAAGATCACACTGGGAAGTGCCAAAAATTGAACCCAAGTCCTGTGATTTCAAATTCAAGTCCTTGCATGACACTATCCTGGTGATTTTTACCTTTAAATCAATACAACCTTCTTTCCTTTTTGTAAGTCCATGTTATCAGCTTCTTTGGTAAGGATTCAGGTCTGACTCAGCAGAAAAAATTGCTTGCAGTCTATTGAATTGTTGGATTCTCAAACAACATTTGTTGGTCTGCTCCCAGAAAATTAATGAGCAGGCTTGATAAAGCTCAGTTTGTAGAATTGATAAAAATTTCACTCTAAGATTATATGATGGTAGATACCAGTTTCTCCCTATGTCTTTGGAATAATTAAGAGAATTAATTAAAAATTGCTCTTCGAAGTGTTTTTTTACCTCTGAATTACAATAGCTCTGATTAAAGTATGTTATTTAGTAGATAAGAGCAGTCATCTACATCTGGGAATAGAGCGGTCTTTCCTATGTCCTCTAAATTTGGGGGAGGCTGAATTATTATTGCTTGGGGAAAGCGATTTTTCTCACCTTTGTTTAAATTTATATAGTTTTTTTTTTAATTTTTGAAAGCACTGTGGACTTTTCTCTTTGCACACCATGGAATCATCTTTATGACTTTTCAACCTTTTCCATTCTGTATCACCGTGGTAAATCTGATACAATCTTATAGCAAAATAAGAAACATTGCAAATAGTACATTTCTCCTTGCAAGACTATGTGCACCCTACTGATCCCCTTTTCATTGACTGAGTGTCTCTTTTCACCAGAGCTAATATATGAAAAGTCACACTGATGGACATTGTAATTTTAGACTTAGGTTACTGAAGAAATTTCTAGGAATAATAGACTTTTAGAGAAGGAATATAATTTAGGGGTCATTGAGTCTATTCCTCTACCTGATGAATAAATTTGTTAAATAATGTCTCTGAAAAGTGGTCTCCTAGTTTCTTCTTGAACACTGACAATATGAAGAACTTAATACCTCATCTACTTTTTTTTATTAGCTCTAATCCATGAAAAGTTCTTTTTTATATTGATCCATAGTCTGCCTCCGTATAACTTCCATCTATGAGTTTGAGTTTACCTCTCTGGAGTTTCACATAAATCCAATCCTTTTTCCATAAGTCAATACATCAAAGACCTGGGTTTGCATTGGTGTTAGAATTTCTAGTGTGGGAAGTTCCACCAGTGATAAAGATTAAAATTAGTCTTTAACTTACAATCTTAGAGATTTCTTGAGAACAAAAAAAAAAAAATGAGTGACTTGCCTCTGAACACAGAACAGGCAAGATCTGAGTCGAGATGTTCTGAAGTCCAAGTCCAGTATTCAATCTACCACAAGTATTGCCTGTCATTATGACAAGAGAATAATAGAATTTTAGATTTGGAAAGGATTTCAAGGGCCAGGGAACCAACCTGTCTCTGAATAAGAAACTTCTCTCCAACATTCCAAACAAATAGTCCTCCAACTTTTGCTTGATATAAAATTTCAATGGTTATTTTTTAAACTATCTGGTCAGTTAAATCTCATAGACAATTTCTCTTTTGGGCTCAAAATCCCCAATTCTATCAATAGATCTCCACATGTGGTTTCAGGTTCCCTCTTACAGGTTTTTCTCACCATCTCAATGGCCCTCCTCTGAACACACTTTCATTTTCAGTATACGTCTTAAAATGTGTTGCCCAGAACTTAATAAATACTTTATCTATGACTTGACTGGGGCAGATTTCTTGGGCACAATTACTTCTGTTGTTGTAGAAATTAAATTTCTATTCATACATATTAAGGTTGTTTCAGCCTTTTTGGCATCTACTTTACATAGAACCATCACATCTTTTCAATCAATTTGTTTCTCTACCATCTTGTCCTGGTACAATTCAATTTTGAATCCACAATCATGGCTTTGCTTCTATTCCAATTAAATTTCACCTTTTTAAGATTAAGATCATAATTCCAACTTCTCAAACTTTTTTTGGATCTAAACTCTATTCTTAAAACTTTTAACAACCTTTCTCAAATATAGATCATATTTAAATTTTAGAAACAGAATGTCTATGAAAAATGTGATGAGAATAGTGCAAGGAAAAGCCTTATAGGAAATAACTAGTCATCCTCAAGGGTGACATCAGTCCATTAATATTTGAGGCAGCTATTAAACCTATTGTGAATCTGCCTAATCGTGCTGTTATCTAATCTGCACCTCCTTATGTTGCCGCCAAAAGACACACCATTCTTCAAATGTCTTCTCGAAATTCAGTTGTACTCTATGATTTTCTCTTCACCTTTCAGTACTATAAGCCTCTCATAGAAGAAAATGAGGGGCATTTTTGTCACTTTTTATAAATGATTTAATGTTACTTGTAGAATTAAATCCCTGGGCTCATCTCTTTGTCATAGTTACTTCCCTGATTCTTGTCTTTGGGCTAAATTCAAGATCTTGGACTGGAAAAAATTACCCACTGTGATTCCTCTTTGATTTCTCTATGACTTTTTGGTGTTGTGTTTTTCTTAGCCCTTTGCTGAAGTAGAGGAAGTAGAGGAAGGAGTTAAACAACATTGCTTTTTCCTACTATACTCCTTTTCTGGAGTAGCCAATATTTACTCTTTTACTATGTAATATTTACTATTTGATATTTACTATTAAATGCAATGTTCAAAAACAAGCTCTTTATCTTTGTCCCCAAATTCAACATCCCACGATATTTCCTTATGCTTATCAAAGGTACTGCCATTCTTCCATTCTCTTAGATCTGTAAATGTGGCATTATTATCAAATCATCGGTCCCCATGATTCCATAAATCTGATAATTTGCTATATCTCACCCATTTCCCACCATAATATCTCACTTTCAGTCTCATTCTTTTTTTAATAACTTTGCTTTGACTTTAATTTACACCCTCATCAAATCTCACATTGTACTGTTAACATGACTTCCTAATTAATCTCCTTAACTTAAACCTCTCCCCATTCCACTCCATTCTCCACACAGCGGCCAAAGTGATTTTTTAAAGTGATAATCTGATCATGTCAGTCTCCCATATAGTAAACTCCAAAGGCTTACTATCAACTACTATCAAATATAAACTTGGCTATTAAAACCCACAACAATCTAGTTCTAAACTATTTTTTCTGACTCCCTTATATAGTAAACCCATTCCCATAATGTACAACTCCACTAAATGGATAATTTTGTTTTTATTCTTCATCCACAACATTCCATCTCTAGTCTCAGAGATTTTATGCTACCTATTTTCTGTTCCTGGAATATTGTCTTTCATTACTTCTGCTTTATGGGATACCTCACTTCTTTGAAGGCATAGCTTAAATATGACTGTGGTATCTTCAACTGCTATTTTCCTCTCTCCTTAACGACCTCTTATTTTAACTACATTATGTTTTTAATTAATATTTTTATGTATTCTCATTGTGCTTGCATAGGTAAAGCTTGTCTCCCCTAATAAAATCTTAGATTCTTGAAAGTAGGAAATCTGTCCTCCCTTTTTTGTCTCTATATTCTCAGTACACAGTGCCTGGTTCATTATTGGAAATTAATAAATATCTTTTGATTGATTGATTGAAACACCTGAATTATTTTGAAAGGTATTTCATTTTCTCTGAAAATATAAAGAATAGAAGAGCTTTCCTACAGCTGCTTCATTTTCTCAACTTTCCTGAAAACCAACTTGCAATCAGACATCTGAAGGTGTTACACATTTCTAGCAGAAGCACATACACAAAGAGCCCATATCCAGCAGGTCATTACACATTTTCCCTTGATTTCTGTACTGAATTCTGTTACTATACAATTTTTTTTAAATATAAATTTATTTATGTAACTTTTTACATTCATTTTCACAAGATTTTGGATTCCAAAATTTTCTCCCCATTTGTCCCCTTCCCTACCCCAGGACACTGAGCATTCTAATTTCCCCTATCACCAATCTGCCCTCTCTTCTATCAACCCTCCC
>CM053773.1:73811828-73832721 GCA_028658325.1 Potorous gilbertii
TTCTTCTTCTCATTGGCTTTTTGAACCTCTTTTGCCATTTGAGTTAGCCTATTTTTCAAGGTGTTATTTTCTTCAGAATTTTTTTTGGGTCTCCTTTATCAAGGTATTGCCCCATTTCTCATGCTTTTCTTGTATCTCTCTCATTTCTTTTCCCAGTTTTTCCTCCACCTGTCTGACTTGATTTTCAAAATCCTTTTTGAGCTCTTCCATGGCCTGAGCCCATTGGGTATCTATTTCAGATTTTTGGGATACAGAGGCATTGACTCTTATGTCTTTACCTGATGGTAAGCAGTTTTCTTCCTCATCAAAGAGGAAGGTTGGAATCATTTGGTCACCAAGAAAATAACCTTCTATGGTCTTTTTTTTTCCCTTTTCTGGTCATTTTCCCACCCAGTTACTTGACTTCTAGAGTCCTTTCCACCCCTGCCTAGGTCGCCCAGCTAGTGCTTGGGGTCTGAGATTCAAATGCTGCTCCCCAGCCTCAGGGCTTTTGGTGGCAGGCCTGGCTGCTATTCAATGAGAGCTTAATTTCTGGTGCTCAGGTGGGGCAGGGCCGCCTCCCAGGCTCAGTTCCCTCAGGGGGTATATGCAGAGACCTTCTGTACTGGAGCTGCTGCTGAGCTCCTGCCTGCTCTGGAAGCCTCTGGCTGCCCACTGCCTCTCCTGCTGCCTCCCAAGGGGGCCTGAGTCATGGAGACTCCCCACTCCCCTCTCAGCCTGTCCAGACGTCTCTCTCACTGTGCATCTGTGAGTTTAGGGACCTTAATGGCCACTGGAAATTCCATCCCTGAAGCCTGCTCAGATCTCCTTGCTCCTCTCAGTGCCACACAGCCAGGGCAGGGCTCCGCTCCCGTCTGGTGCGCAATGGACCTTTGGGATCAGTTTTTCAGGGCTCTCTGGAACGGAAATCTCCTTCACTGTGTTGCTGTGCAACTTCCACTGTTCCACAATTTGTTGGGAGTTCTTTTTAGAGGAAATCCATGGGCTGTAGGTTTGGAGCTAGCATAGGTGAGTCTTTCTACTCTGCCATCTTGGCTCAGCCCCCTACTATACAAATTTTAAATACTATTATGCATTCATAAATCTTCTTGGATCAGATGTGAAAATACTTACCAAACTTTGCTCCTTGATATGAAGTGTGAGTTGGTAAATCCAAGCATACTTCCATTCACTACCAGCCATCATGGAGATAGAAGTAAACTAAATATCTTTGAAAATAGATATATAAATAGAAACTCAGTTCTTATTCATCAAAATATTATTTAACATAATATTGGAACTGGAGCAGAGCCAAAATGGAGGAGAAAAGGCAGGGACTAGCCTTACTTCTCTGCCAAACCCTCCAAAGCCCTTTAGATGATGACCTGATACAAATCTTTGAATGGTAGATCCCCAAAATGGATGGGGTAAATTTTTTCTAACCCAAGTCAACTTAAAATTTTGACAGGAAAGGTCTACACTAGAGTTAGAATAAAGTGCAGTCCAGTGGAGACTGCCATAGCAAACCAGGAGCAGGCCTTGGCAATGAATGAATCAGTAGCTGCCACAGCTGCTTATGAAGCTCTGAGCCTAGAGATGATAAGCAGGTTGAAAAATTGATCAAAAAGAAGTTACAGAGCTTTCCTTGCTGTCATTGGGTGCAGCATTCTATTACTTTGTTCATACTCAGATCTGGGTTGCAGTATTGTGAGGTTATCCTAGGGTTAGGAGAAGCAATACCATAGTCGAGCTTGTATTTTCAGTGGAAGAGGGACCCTCATCATAGTTCCAGGGCAGAAAAGAGTGCTTGTGGTCACATATAGACCAGAGCACAGTCCAGAAGAGTAGCAAACACACCTCTCCTTAGATTATACCACCTTGGAAAAGCTGAAAACTTATAGGTCCCTAGAAATATCTCTGAAAAAAGCTGCATAAAACCATGAAGTCTGGGACAGTGTACCCTCCACCCTAGAAGCAGAGCACCAGTTTAGCAAAGATTTAAAAGTCAAGCAATTGGCTTGAAAAATGAGCAAGGAACAGAAAAAATTCCAACCAAAGAAAGTTACTATGGCAACAAGGTAGATCAAAACACATACTCTAAAGAAAATGGCAAAGTCAAAATTCCTAAATCTAAAGCCTCCAAGAAAAATATGAATTGACCTTAAGCCGTGAAGAGTTCAAAAAAGATTTAAAAATCAAGTAAGAGAGACAGAAAAAAAATGGGCAGAGAAAGGAAAGTAATGCAAGAAAATAATGAAAAAAAAGTGTCAACAGTTTGGTAAAGGAGGCACCAAAAAATACTGAGGAAAATAACACCTTAAAAAATAGACTAGGCCAAATGGCAAGAAAGAGAAAAAAATTTATTGAAAAAAATTCACCAGAAAGCAAAACTGACCAAATGGAAAAAAAGAGGCACAAAAATTCACTGAAGAAAATATTTTCCTAAAAATTAGAATCAAGCAAATGGAAGCTAATAACTCAATGAGACATTAAGAAACAATAAAACAAAATGAAAAGAATGAAAAACTAAATGTTGTGAAACATCTTATTAGAAAAACAACTGATGTGGAAAACAGATCCAGGAGAGATAATTTTAAAATTATTGGACTTCCTGAAAGACATGATTAAAAAAATAGCCTAGACACTATCTTTCAAGAAATTTTCAAGGAAACTGGCCTGATATTCTAGAACCAGAGGATATAATAAAAACACTGAAGGAATCCATTGGTTATCTCCTGAAAGAGATCTCCAGATGAAATTGACAGGAATATTTTAGCCAAATTCCAGAGTTGACTTGATAATTCTGTAATTTGGCTATAATGTCCTTGGAGTTTTTCTTTTTGGATCTCTTTCCTGAGATGTTGGGTAAATTCTTTCAATGCGTGTTTTGCTCTCTGGTTCCAGGATATACAGTTAGTTTTCCTTGAAAATTTCTTGAAAGCTGCTGTACAGGCCCTCCTTTTGATTATGGTTTTAAAGTAGTCCACTTATTCTGACATTGTCTTTCCTGGATCTATTTTCTAGGTCAGTTGTTTTTCCAATGAGATATTTTACATTTTCTTCTATTTTTGTTCATTCTGCTGAATTTGTTTGGTTAACTCTTGATGTCTCAGAGCTCCTACTTGCCCAATTCTTTAATTTAATTAATTAATTAAATTTAATTCTTTAAGGAATTTTTGTTCTCCCCAGTTACCTTTTGTACTTCCTTTTCCATTTGGTCAGTTCTCCTTTTTAAGTGATTGTCTTCTTTTTCCAAGCTGTTGACTCTTCTTTCATAATTCTCTTGCATCACTCTCATTTTTTTCCCAGTTTTATTCTACCTCTCTTAAATGATTTTAAAGTTATTTATTGAGCTCTTCCATGAGTTCTTTCTGGACTTGAGATCATTTCCCATTTTTTGGGGGAGGTTTGCCATAAGTGTTTTGACATTTCTGTCCTCTTCTGAGTTTCTGTCCTTTATTCGAGTTCCCTGTCATTACAATAACTTTCCATGGTCAGATTCTTTGTTCACTGAATTTTTGCTCGTAGTTTTTGGTATTTTTCCTTTCTTTTTGTGAGCTCTGCTCTGAGAATGGAAGGGGCGCTGTCTTAGACTTGTTGTACCAGGGGCTACAGGCCCTGGCTGTTTGTCTGGTGTTGCTCTGATATTTCCATGAGACCCATGGAGGACCCTTGTATCCAGTGCTGTGCTGAGGGGGTGTTACTGGCCCTGTTCGATGCCATAGAGATCTGGCAGTTTACTTGGTGCTAAGCTATCATTCTAGTGCTCTTGCCTGATGTGCTGAGGCCAGTGAGGTGTTTCTACATTTCCCTGAAGTGTATGGCATTCTGGCAGGTAGGTGTAGCCAGTTTGGTTAGGCACCAATAGGGTTGGTGTTACCTGTTTGCCAGGGTCTAAGCTGAAGCACATGGTGGTTTTTGGAGATGGAGTCTGCCCATTCCCTTGGCTGTCCTGAGGCATGTGGTCTGATCTGGTGTTGGTGTTTGTCTGTTCCACCATACTGGGCCTCAGGATCTTTTGAGCTGGTTTACTGAGATGGGACTTGCTGGAACACTTCTTGTCCTGGGTAGTGTTCCTCTTTTACCCAAGTGAGACAGACCTTTTTTGCCTGTCTTCCAAGTTTCTTGGGCTAAGAGATTGTTTCACTCCATCGTTTTGCTGGTTCTATTGTTACAGGATCTGTTTGGGGGTACTATTTTATGGTTATTTGGAGGCAACTATGGGAGTGTGATAGCAATTTACTGACTACTTTGCCATCTTGGCTCCTGAAAGTCCTCATGTTTCATTTAACAAATGCTATATCAGCTTTCATGTTCTATCTTATCTGAAAAATAGACTGTTATATTCTTTCATTTGTGGGAATTCATGTTGTTTACCTCCCAACTTATTCCAGATTTAGTGAGTAAGACTCATAACTGTCTGTGATGGTTATCTCTGAAATGTTAATATGGTATTTTTAAAAAAATTCAACACACTGAAGCTTTGGAAATGATCTGAATCCTCGCCATTATAATGATTTATGAATCTCATATTCAACTCACTCTCTATTATTGTTCAAGTTGCACATATCATCAGAATCTGTCACTTTTCCTGAATCATTGGTTGACTGGGTTTTTCATTGCTATCCTCAGACGCTATCTGGTTTTACTTAGTGTGAACCTGGAAACTGGGAAAGACAGATCTAGTTTTCAGCCCCTATTTTATGGCTGAATCCAGAGCTGAAAATTCACTGTGTAAAATCTGTTTTGAAGATCTTACACTGAGTAATGATAGCATAATGTGATGTTAGTAGAATAGTCATTCAAAGTTCCATTTTTTAAATTTTTCTATTACCTTTGGAGCCTGATATTTTCTAGTGTTGAACATGGTTTTGAAAACACTGCATAAGAAACCCTGCCTTTAAGTAACTGTGATGAAATCTAAGAAATTCTCATAATGATAACTCACATTCCCATGGTGTTTTAAGATTTACAAAATTCTTTCCTCACTGTAGAAAACAAAATAAAATAGAACAAAACTCCATAATGTAAGTAGCACAAGAATTATCAAGTGTACTGGGATTTATATCTAGTCCCCCTGACTCCAATTTTTATTAGACTATTTTCCCCTTACTGGATCAGTAATGGAGATTCAGGGAATACCCATTGAGAAACCCCTCTGTCAGTGAATATCAACCAGTGCTCTGCAAACTAACCTTTAGAGAATTAAACTATCTGGGGTACTAAGAGAATAAGGTACTAAGAGGATCTCATAGTCAATATGTGCCAGAAGCAGTTCTTTTCTGACTCTGAGGTTAGCTTCCATTTACATATACCACATTTACATTAGCAAGGCTGACAAAATGCTTTTCTCATTGTTGTATGAAGTAAGTTAGGTAAATATTATCATCACTTTATACACGAGTAAACAAAGGTTCAGAGAGAAAGTGGCTTGCTTGAGCCCAGCTTTAAGTGTCTGAGCGAGGATTTGAATCCAAGACCCTAGTTTCTATGCTCTGCCTCAAATAAACTAACTACATAGTAAATCAATTTCATTAAAAAAAGCTATATGCAAGCACTAAAATAAATCTAAACTTATTTCAGAAGAATAAATATTATCAATTAATGTGGCTGAATAGTTTACATTTTAAAGTTTATCTATATTAGATAGTTAGAAGTATCAGTATAATTAATGTATAAATAAATGAATGAAAACCTGTGTGATGAACTGTGCTAAATGCAAGTAATACATATAAAAACAAAAAACAAAACAAAACAAAAACAAATCCCTGCTCTGAACACATCTAAATAAAAGGAGATACAATATTTAAGAGGCTCCAGCTATAGGGCATATAGAATGGCACAGTGGTTGTCAGGGTAAAATGGCAAAGCAGATGGAAATTTTACATTTTTAAATGTCATATCTATTGATAAAGACATGTCTTTTCTGACAATGAGATATTTAATAGTTCTAATGGCTTTTGTAGTAATCATTTTATTTTCCTGTTCTTCATTGTTCGTTCCTACTAAGGAGTAAAAGGCACGTTGCAGAGGCAGTTGCTAGATCATATTAACACAAAGATTGCTCCTTTGGTCAGTATCTATATGGTTAATTCTGAAAACAGAGTCAAAGGTCTAGAGAGGAGCTCTGTGAAGTATTGTTATTCACAAGGTTCTTAGACTATTTGTTTGCCTCCACTTGGGCCTGAAAGGAGGTAGTAGTCAAGGAGAAAATAAAGTTTGACCTCACTGCCATATGCTGCCTCTTGGTTGACCCTCAGAGTGCCTTGCTGCTTCTTTGGTGGTAGTTGGTTTTGGTGGTGACAGGATTGGCAGGCCCCTTTTCTAAAAGGGTTGAATAGTGCAGTTTAGTGAAGTTTGCATCATTCAGATGGGTTCAGAATTGGAAAGACTTGGGTTCAAACCTTGCTTCTGCCATTTACTAGCCGTGGGACTCTGCTACCATGTGATTTTGACAATTACTTAGGGCTTACATCATAGATGAGTTTCAAGGTGTGATCTGCATTGGTACAGAGAGATTCCCCCAAGCTGCAAAAATAACAAATCTGTCATATATCTGTGCAAATAAGATAAATAAGTTAATGGTTTTGAGAATTACAAATAGGATAACAAAATCAATCGCAAGTGGTAGTTTAAAATCATTAAATAGGTCTTAATTATTATTTTGAATCAACTGAAAGTAAAACTCATTTGAATTAGTACAGAGTCTGAAATATAAGGTAAAATGAAGACTGTTTTCATTTTTTCAGTGAACATCTAATAAGCAATCTATGTCTGCAGAGGGCTACTATTGATACCAGGACAGGAAGGGATACATACACACATACACACATATATAAATGTATATGTATATGTACACACACATATATACACACATATGCACATACATATATTTGTGTATATATGTATCTCTGTGTGTATGTATATGTGTGTGTGTGTGTGTGTGTGTGTGTGTATGTTTATTCTCTGCCCTCCTGAAGCTTTTACTTTAGTAGAGGGCTAGCAATAGACTTTTCCATTGGTACTGGGGACTCCCATATAAGCAAACTCCCTCTAAGGGTGCAGGCAGGTGCCTCTTCTACACTTCTAGATTTAGTGGTTGCCTAAAGCATGGAAAATTCAAATCATTTGGCCAGAGTTGCATAGCCAGGATGTGTTAATGGTAGGGCTTGAATTCTGGTCTTTTGGGCTTTGAGGTCAGCCCTCTAACTACTAGGCCATGTGACTTAACTGTAATAGGAGAAAAAATATTAATATGCATAATTAAAATATACAATATTACATGGCCATATTTCTAGTCAGTCAGGTTTAGAACCTTGAAGTCATCTTCAATTCTTTCCTTTTCTTTCTTTCTTATATTGAATTGGTTTCCTACTCTTGTCGATTCCATCTGCATAATATTACTCCATTTCAGAATTGAAATTTCTTTTTTCTAATTTTCTTTTTTAATTAATTAACCTATTTTTAATTTTTAACATTCATTTCCACAAGATTTTGTCTTCCATATTTTCTCTCCACCTCTCCCCTCCCCCATTCTGATATGGCATATATTCTAATTACCCCTTCCCCCAGTCTGCCCTCCTTTTTATCATACCCCCCTCTTATCTCCTTTCTCCTTACTTTCTTGTAGGGCAATATAGATTTCAATACCTATATATCTTATTGCCTATATATCTTATTTCCAAGTTGCATGTAAAAAATTTAAAAAATAATTTTAAAACATTGTAAATGGCAGAGGAAGGGTTTAAACCCAACTTTTCCCAATTCTGAACCCATCTGAATGATGCAAACTTCACTAAAGTTTTAAAACTTTGATTTCCAAATTCTCTTCTTTCTTCTCTCCCCATCCACCCTCATTGAGAAGGCAAGTAATTCAATATAGATTATACATGTGTAGTTGTGCAAAACACTTCCATAACAGACATGTTGTGAAAGATTACCTATATTTCCCTCCATCCTATCCTGCCACCCCACTTGTTCTATTTTCAAATTTGACCCTATCCCTTTTCAAAAGAGTTTGTTTCCTTCCCCAACCTGCCCTCCCTTCCATCACTCCTCCCCTATCTTCTTCCCCCTCACTTTCCTATGGGGTAAGATATCCAATTGAGTGTGTATGTTATTCCCTCCTTAAACCAAATCTGATAAGAGTAAGGCTCACTCATTTACTCTCATCTCCTCTTTCTTCCATTCCATTATGAAACTTTTTCTTGTATCTTTTATGTGAGATAGTTTACCCCATTCTGTCTCTCCCTTTCTCCTTCTCTCAATACATTACTCTCTCATCCTTTAATTTTGATATTTAGATATAACCCCTCATATTCAATTTACCTTGTGCCATCAATCTAGGTATCTATGTATCTGTCTGTCTATCTATATTTCCTTTAACTACCCTAATACTAAGCAAGGTCTCATGAGTTACAAATATCATCTTTCCATATAGGAATGTAAACAGTTCAACTTCAGTAAGTCCCTTATTATTTCTCTTTCCTGTTTATATTTTCATGTGTCTCTTGATTCTTAATCTGAAAGTCACATTTTCTATTCTTTTCAGTTTGAAAGTCTTCTATTTCATTGAAATTCCATTGGAATTCCATTTCTCCTGAAGTATTATACTCAGTTTTGCTTGGTAGGTGATTCGTGGTTTTAGTTGTAGCTCCTGTGACCTGTGGAATATCATATTCCAAGTCCCTGATCCCTTAATAGAAGCTGCTAAATCTTGTTTTCCTGATTGTATTTCTACAATATTCAAATTGTTTCTTTCTGGATACTTGCAATATTTTCTTCTTGACATGAGAACTCTGTCAATATTCCTAGGAATTTTCCTGTGGGGATCGCTTTACAGAGGCAATTAGTGGATTCTTTGAATTTCTATTTTCCCTCTAGTTCTAAAATATCATGGCAGTTTTCCTTGATAATTTCTTGAAAAATTATGTCTAGGTTATTATTTTTTTTTGGTCATGGCTTTCAGGTAGTCCATTTTAAAATTATTTATCTTGGATCTACTTTCCAGGTCAGTGGGTTTTCTAATGAGATTTTTCACATTATCTTCCTTTTTTTCATTCTTTTGGTTCTGTTTTATATTTTCTTGGTTTCTCATAAAGTTATTGGCTTCCATTTAATACATTCTAATTTTGGAGGAATTATTTTCTTCAATGAGCATTTGGACCACCTTTTTCATATGGCCAATCCTGCTTTTCAAGGCATTCTTCTCTTTATTAGCTTTTTGTATCTCTTTTGCCATTTGGGTTAGTCTTTTTTTTAAGATGTTTTCTTCAGTATTTTTTGTGTTTTCTTCAGCAAACTGTTGACTCATTTTTCATTAGTTTCTTGCATCATTCTCATTTCTCTTCCCAATTTTTCCTGTACTTCCTTTACTTGATTTTCAAAATTCTTTTTGAGCCAATTAATATTTTTCTTGGAGGCTTTGATGTAGGAACTTTAACTTCATTGTTTTCTTCTGGTTGTATATTTTGATCTTCTATGTCAACAAAGTAAGATTCTATAGTCTGAGTTTTTTTTTATACTGTTTACTCATGTTCCCAGTCAAATACTTGACTTTCTAACTCTTTGTGAAAGTATGATTCTGTTTCCAGTGGGGGTGTGGATGAGGGTGAGTTCTAGACTTCAAGGGTTTTGTATAAGCCACTCAATCTCCCTCTGCCTATGGACCCAGAGCTCCAGAAGCAGCTGCCATTGCCACCACCACCACCACTGCTGCTGCTGCTGCTGCTGTTGACACCACTTCCTGCTCCACCCAGCCAGATCAGGTCCTATAACATTTTCCCACTGACCTTCTGTGTTGTCCTTGGCATTTTGAATTGAGAAGTCTAGATACTGCCATAGCTGCCAGTGATTCAGTCCCCTGGGGCCTGTTCCAACCCTGTCTGTGCTGCAGGCCAACCATGGATTTTGCTCTGCTTTGCTTACAGCCCAGTGAAATAGATATTTCCTGTAGACCTTCCAGGCTGTGTTGAACTGGAGATTTCTTTTACTCCATCATTTTGCAGGTTCTGAAGCTGTAGAATTTGTTTAGGATTATTTTTACAGGTATTTGGAGAAATTTGATGGGAGAGCTCAAGCAAGTTCCTGCTTTTCCTCTACCATCTTGACTGCACTCTAAAATTGAAATTTCATGAAAGGTAGATTGGAGTCAGATGTAGAAAATTTTGAATGTAAGCAAAGGTGTTTGAATTTTACTCATAAAGAAATAGGAAGCCACTCAAATTACTGAACAAAAGAATAAGAGGGCTAGATATACAGAAAAGAAAGGCTTCTTGGCAACATTATGAAGCATGAATTGGTGGAAAGATTGAACATATCCTTGAACAAAGGTGAAAAAGTTGTTGAGATTATACTCAGGTTGTGCATAAATAGTAAATATGTCTCAGTAAATATAGTCTAGTACCTCCACTGCTTAATTGCAGTAATATTTGCTCCATTATTCCATGATTCAAGTATAGTGGGAGATTGGCACATGGGCAAATGGCCTCTGATGCTACTCCATATTTGGAAAAGGTTTGGAAGCATGCTTCTGAGAGAGTCATTAGGACATATAATGAACCTATCTTTGAGAGATTTTAAGCATGCTTAGACATACTATAGATGATTCTGGCTTGCTAACCATGTTATGAGCATCAGTCTTTGTGATTATGTGTAGTTTAGAGACTGGAATTTGGAGTGTTCTTAAAATGTCTTAGTTTTTTTCATCCATTTCCTATCTCTTGGTAGATTTCTGATTTTGGTTTGAATTATTTTTTGATGACTTAAAGGGGGAGAATGCTGTAATGAGAAAGGCTGTGTATCCTCTTTCTAAGGCCAACACATTGCCCTGTGAGTAGAAGCTTCAATTCATTCCCTACTTTGACATTAGTGGATAACAATAGGAAGAGCTCAACCAATGATGACTCAAGTCAATTGCATTGGATGAGAGACTCGCCAAACTCTCAAGATTGCTCCTAGCACCCTAAAAGGGGAATGTAGCTGGCATTGTTCTATAATAAGGAGTCAGAGTATATTTGTTACTTGAATAATATGGATATGTGGCAAACAGTCCAAAGACTTCTCCCAAGAGAGATACAAGGATCTTTGGATGTTTCAGTATTGTGGTGGTGGGGTGGGAAATTGAGTAAAATCATTTCTATCTCATTGGATTATGAAATATGTAGTAATACATTGAGATTCATTTCAGAACATTTCTACAATCAATGAAAATAGATTCAAGTGTGTCTGAGTAAGCAGGAACAAACTTTGAGGAAATGCAAAATATGGCAAAACTTTGGATGCCAATGGTCCTCTATCTTAGGATATATGAGAGATGCTGAATATATTGAATATATAATGTAACAGGATGTTGTCAGTTAGAATCAATGCATATGACATTTGGTTTGATGGCACATTGTCTGTAATTATTGCTGTTATTCTTGTGACCTATTTTCAACTCATTGCATTTTCTTTTCTTTAAAATTAATTTCAGTTTTTACCAATCACTTCCATAAATCTTAAATTCTCTCCCACCCCACCTCTCAAGACAGTATGCAATCTTATATGGGTTCTACGCATACATTCTTCTTAAGCATATTTTCAATTGTTAGCCCTTCATAGCAATGCATTTTCAAATTAGAAATATTTATTTTTCATATAGTCAAGTATTATTGTTAAGTACCTTCTATGCTCTAGCCTCTGTGCTAGGCACTGTTGATACAAAGAACAAAAACAAAGCAAAATTAAAAAAAAGAAACAAACACAATATTATAAGTTCCAAACAAATAAGAAACATGAACTCCAGTTTCTGATTTCATAGAATTCACATTCTAAGTGTGTGTGTATGGGGCGGAAGGTGAGGGGGTCAATATGCTTACAACTATGTGAAAACAAGATACATGTAGGACATACTGGCACCAGTTTAAGACACTTAGATTGAGCAGAGCAGGGAAAAGCTTCTTTTAAAATGTGGGACTTTAGCTGAAACTTGGAGGAAACCAGGAAATATAAGAGGTGGAGATAAAAAGAGACAGTTCCAGGTATGGGCAACAGAGGATGAAAATATTCAGTTAGAAAATGGAGTGTCTTGTATGAGGAATAGCAAGGAGGCCAGTGTCAAAAGATCAAAGAATATGTGCATGTATGTGGAGGGTGTGACAGTAGTGTAAGCAGGCTTGAAAAACTAAGAGGGAGCTTTATATCCCCAAAAAATGCCACCTTATATTTGATCCTATTGTATCTATTGGAATTAATTGTATGAGGGTGGGGTGTGTGACATGATCAGACCCATATTTAGGAAGATCAATTGGACAATTGAGTGGGGGATAGACTAGATTATCAAGAGACTTGAGGCAGGAAGGCAAATCAAATAGCTTTTGAAATTGTTCAGGAATGAGATGAGGAGTCACAGAACAGGATATTGACAATGTTAGAAGAAAGAAGTGGTATACATAAGAGTTGTTATGAAGGTAGAAATGACAGGACACAACAATTGTTTGTATACAGAGGATGAGAATGAGGAACTGAGAGTGACACCCAACTTGAAAGCCTGAGTAATTTAGAGGATTGTGGTACCTTTGACAACAACAGCAAAGTTAGAAAGAGGAGAGGGTTTAGGTGGAAAGATAATTATTTCGGTTTTGGACTTGTTGAGTTTTTAAGTCTATAGGACATCCAGTTTAAGACATCCAGTGGGCAGTTGGAGATGGGAAGAGGACTAGGACTCAAAAACAGATCTGAAAGTCATTTTCATGGCAATCATAATTAAAACCTTGGCAGCTGATAAGATCACCAAGTGAAATAATAAAGATATAGATATGGGTTATACCAACGGTTCTCAGACAGGACCTAAATGAAGATACAAACATCTTCATGTTTCAATATTAGTGTGGTAGTGTGGGAAATGAATAAAAGTTTTTCCATCTGATTGGGTGAATAAATGAGTGGCATAGAAATTCATTAAGACCCATCTGACTCTATTTTTATAATCAATGAAAGATGCTTATTAATTGTTAACCTGAATCCTTTTAGAGGGAATAAAACCTTGCAAATCATTTGTTTTTGAGAAGTTTGTCTGCCTACTTGCCTCTTTTGAATATTTCAGGTGTGGGACTGGTCTAGTATTAAGTGCTTACTCTTCTATTTTCATGGTCTCTGTTCTCCATAGTTTTAAACGTGAATTTACATGTCTTTTCTCGCTATAACCTTGACTAAGGAGGATTAAGTTATCTGACAATGTAGAGAAGAAAACAGTAATGGTAAATGAATGAAAAAGATGTTGAGGTATGTTGTGGAGCACACATGGAAAAAAATTTCCGAGTGGACTCCAACTTACCTTGGAATAGAAAGAGTCATCACTGTTTGCCTCAGGGCCAAATTAAATAGCAAATACATCTTGAATTTGCAGTAGTTCTTTCTGTAGTAAAAAGCAGGATTTTATTGAAGTATTGGTCATATATAACAGCTAAAGAAATTAAACAAATACTGTCTCTGAATAGTCTTCATCTCCAATTTTCCTTCCAAATAGCCTTCTTGGTTGTACTTTGGAGAGTTAATTTTGTTTCATATTGAATTTCTAAATGAATACAGTTAGAACATATATCTTAGACTGAATGTGAAACTTTTCCTGTTACAAAACTTCAAGAAAACACAAATGAGCATTTCTTTTTGCACCTCCATTTGATGTAAACAAAATCAAACTGATTATTTTAAAAAAATGAGATGATGGAGACACAGGAAACTACTATTCCATCTGGCCCTTAAATACTTTGAAAACTTAAGACTCAGAATATCAAAACAGAAGTCATGAGTCAGTGTCTAGAATCTTTATCCAATTTTCCTTTTTGAACATCCCTGCCATATGCTATAGCTTCCTAAAGGGAATTCATATTTAGAACAGTTTCATAGATATGCAAAAAAGTCTATCTCTAGGAAAATTATGAAGAAGATCTTATGACATCTATACACTACAAAAATAAGTCTATTATATGACGATAGAAAAGTTGATAGTTTGAATTTCAATATGCAGGAGTGATTTACATAACATAATTTTAATAAACATAATGTTAATTTAAACATAAAATTTTTAGTTCATGACCATAGGTAAAAAATTTGGATACTTTGGGTAACACATGTTATCATCTCTATAATTACTATGTCTACTAATAGAAACTCTAACCCATTCACAACATCTGCTTTTCTGTGATTCTTATTTAGAATGCTATACGGTATAATAGAGGACTGGGCCCCAAGTCAGGAAGACTTGAGTTCTAATCTGGTCTCAGATACTTACTATGTGACCTTGGGTAAGTCACTTTACCTCCATCTCTGTTTCCTTGACTAAAATGGGAACAAAAATAGCAACTACATTTCAGGATTAAATGAGATATTTGTAAAGTGCTTAGCATACTGATTGGCACATAGGAGGAATTTAGCACATGATTGATTCTTTTATTCCGTTGTAAATTAACCATAGAGGAATCACCCAGTGTCCTGGAGGGAGACCTTACTTTGGTTCATTTAGTATTCAGTATACATTTATTAAGTTCTTGCCTGTATAGCAGTTATACTATCTATTTGTTATCCAGTACCCTTGCCCAAGACTAACACATATTATTCTCTAGTCCTATATTACTTGAAGATAGCTTTTATGCCACTTGCACTTAGCTCTACATTGATAAGATGCTGCATGGTTTACCATGAACCCATTGCTTTCTAAGTGAAATTTTTATTAAAAAAGTTAAAATCTTTAATGATTCAAAATCAAATATTAAGCTTAGTAAATTATTGGCATTAAATATACGTTTTTGTCACAGCAATCAGCTTATAATCATTGAAAGTAGTATGCAGTTTCCCAAATACATTACAAAATTTTTTCTCTCAAGTGATTTTGAGCCCAGAGCCTAGTGTATCTGCAGTGCTTATTTTTTTTAAACATGGACGAGATTAATAGCCTGTCCATTGCTTCACTAATCATTTAGCTCATCTACATGTCATACCCTGGGCAACATGTATTTTTCATCCACTTTGATTTTTCTTAGGATAGATGACTGCAGTTATACTCCTTGAAATGACCATGAATCTCATTGAAGAGGTCTTCTAATGTGTCAGAACTTGATGCAAACATTCAATGTCATTTTAGAACAGAAAACTGGTATTATCAATATTGCTAAGGAGATCCTTCTTGACACTTTGTAGAACACATCTGGTAAAAAAATATCTCTCTGTTTCATGACACAATTGATATTGATATTTAGGGCACCAATGCGCAATGTTATTATCTCTTTAGTGGCATCTGTTATGGAATTATATTTTATCATTTTAAAATGTGACTGTTTAAGGCATAATTTCTATGTGTGCATGCACACATGCATGTGCGTGCACAGACACACTAATAGCTTTTCATCTCCTATATACTTTATTTCCTTTTCATGATTCAGAGTGTTGCTTTTCATGAAAAATACAATTTAAAGTTGTTACCAAGTTAAGGAAGATTAAGATGACTTTTTGTATATTAGACCAGAATGGTCTGTGTATATATTACACAACCAATGTCTCTGCAGCAGTATCAAATAGATGGAATGAGAGAGTTGCATGCTTTGGAGTTCACTCCTCCAAATCACAGTTAAGTGAGCAGGTCTCCAAAGTGTGGTTTCTATATCTCTTTTTGGGATTTATAGGATATAGCCCTGAAGGATTTGAGGATGTCTTTCTAATGTCACATTTTACAAATTCTCCATCATTGTGCTTTCCCTATGGCCACTTATTCAATCAACCAATCAGTCAGTTTTAATTAACTTAGAAAAGTATATTGTCTAAGGGGGTAAACTAATGAGGCTGTTAGGTGACTCAGTGCTGGGCCTGGTGTCAGGAAGAATTGAGTTCAAATCCAGTCTCAGAAACTTATTAACTGTGTTATCTTGGGCAAGTCACATAACTTTTGTTTGCCTGAATATACTGGAGAAGGAAATGGTAAACCACTCAAATATCTTTGCAAAGAGAACCTCATGGATATTATTGGCATGTTATGGTCCATGGGGTCATAAAATCAAGACACAGCTAAATAACAACACCAACACATTGGTATTCTAAGAACAATTTGTAGGAAACATACTTCCAGAAGTCTATGAAATACATTTTTACAAGTAAATGTAGAGTTTGGGGAAAATGGCATTGAGCATGAAACACCTGAAACAAAATGACTCATTGAAGGGAGGAGTCTCTTTAGTTCCCAGAAGTCTAGGAGGTTCTGGGAAGGATGATGGGAGTGGTTAAAGAGAGGGAAGGTGAGTGGAGTAGGATACACTTGAAAGTGTTGGGTTATCTTCTTTTTATCTTGATCTGATACTTCATCCATATTTATAGAGTAATCACATGAAAAATGATGAAAATACTGTGTGCAAATAAAAACGTAACAAATACCTACATTTTTTAAAGTTTCGAAATGTCTTGTGAGAAAGTTTCCTTCAACAAACTGCTTTAGTAAATAATGCAACTCATCTTAAAACTCTTAAAAGTCCATTGTAAATTCATTACACCTTTAAAGTACACTTCTTTAATGAGATTAGTTAGTCCTTGGGGAGAAACTAGATTTATAAAAGTGATCCAAGCAGCATAACTTGTTATATAATGACTTCTAATTTATAACAATACATGACCCCTCCTCAATCTCTTTCCTCAGTTACTTGATTCCCTTTTACAATACACTGTTGTAAATCCATATTAATGAAATAACTAGAAACATGAAAAAATAGGCCCAAATCAAATGAATGACATTAGAAAAATGGTGTTGAAGCATGTATATACCCTAGCAATCCACCAGTAAGTATGCATATTAGTTTATATATTTCCCTTGTGCCTCATGAAGGTTAACAGATTTGCATATGCTTGCATAATGCATGCTTATTAATTTCTGGATTCCCCTTGTGCATTTGAGAAATTAGTTAAAGTGCCTACATGCCACTTTTTTTGCTAGGTTATTCTTTTGACTTTGTGAAATTTTATGTCAATTTTATTAGATCTTGTGATAGGCTTCTAGCACAATACTCTAACGGTTTCTAGTTGAGGAAAAAGTTAGAGGCTATTCTTTTTGAGAACACATTTTACCAAACTATTCAGAATCATAATAGTAGAATTATAGGTGAAAATAGGGAAGAATTCAGTCATGATTTTGTAAACTGTACGTTGAAGGAATTATAACGTTTCAGAGAAAAAATAAAGGGTTGAATATATCAGATTTTGCAAAAATTGTTTAAAATATAGATGTTAGATTTCAGTCGTTTTATTTTTAAGAATTTTGAAAGAATAATATTGATAGGCCCTAAGTTACCTTGAGAATTAATTTCAAGGAGCAAAAATAAATTTGACAAGAAAGGCTTAGGCTTTTAATTTTTCCATTTGAGAAACTTTCAGAAAAGAAGGTCCACTTAGGAAGAAGAGAAAAATGTTTTAAAATAAGAAATTTTTCCTCATGTATAAAATGGGACCAAATGAGATAATATATTTAAAGTACTTTGCTAGTCTTAAAGTAATATACCAAGGCTATTCATGATGATGATGAAACTTTAACTGATCCCTCATTTGCTCACCAAAAAATCTCCTTATCTTCATATATTTTGGTCTGATCTGTCATGAAAATATATACTCTTAGAATATTTGTTATTGGGAGAAAAAGCTTCTTTCACAGAGACATGTCATTGCTTTCAAACCATTTCAACCAGTGTAACAGAATTTCCCATGAACATAAGAAAAGACTTTTACTTTGCCGTTAGCCAGTACAAAATCATTTATTTCCTCATCATGTCTAACATTTTAAAGTTTCAAGTATACCCTGACCACATGGAATATCAAACAGGTCATATATAACTTAAAATTTAAGAAACTGAATTGAACAGTTGAAAGTTCCTAACTTGCCTTTGGTGCCTACGGGAAACAAATTTATTTCTATCTTTTAACAATGGAATTTATCATGACTATTACAATACAAATACAAAAAACCTCATTGTTACCTTAAGCTCATTCTTGCACTTTACTTTATTTACAACAATGAATCAATTTGCCACAAAAGCAGATTAACCATAACATATTTCAATGTGACTTCTCTGAACAGAACAATCACAAATCAATAAAACACATTTTTAGTACCATATTCATTTAAATGATGAATGGTTTTGACTTGACAGCAGAAACAATCTCAACTTAGTTCTTAATATAAAATCACTGACTTGACGTCTCTGCAGCGGTAACCCTTCACAGACTGTGTTTCAACAAGAGATATAAAATCATGCTAGGATTAATAGTAGATTACTAGCTTTTCATAAGGTCTTCTTTGTAAAATGCACAGAAAGACTAATGTTTATTGTAAATAGTTCCCTCTCTGGAACAAATAAAGGATATCTTTATTTGAATTTTTAACAGAGTTAAAAGTTCAGAAATAGCATAGATTTTCTTAGAAGACATTAGTAACAAATAGCATTAAATAGTTTAGCTCATGTAGTTTTTGATCAGTTTAGATTGTTATTAACTTTAATCCCTCTCTGATCACTTCCTTTAAAGATCTGAAAAAACTCCTAAAATGTCTTCTTATATTTGATCTGATCTATCATAAAGTATGTATCCTTAGAATATGAGTTATTGGGAAAAAAAACCCTTAACTTCTTTCATAGACGCTTGTCCTTGTTTTTTAAATGTTTTCAACTGGTGAAGCAGAAGTGTCTATCATGTAAATGTTCAATGTGATCTTAGTAAATTGCAAGTTTCTGCAAGTTCCTTAGTAAATTGCAAATTTTTATAATGAAAGACAGTCATAATTTTGAACAAGAAATTTTAAGATGCTATCCAAAGGATAGAATTGGTTAATGTATTTTGAGAAAGACAAAAAAAAAGTCCTAGGTCATTAAATTTGTGGTCTTAGGAAGACTGTTCTATTTGCCAATGCAAATCATTGCTCAGATTTAAGGAACAGTAAACTAATGAACATTTATATACCACTTACTATGTGCCAGGTACTATGCTAACTGATTTCCAATTATTCTCTCATTTGATCCTCACAATAGCTTTATGAGGTAGATGCTATTACTACTCCAATTTTACAGATGGGGAACCTGAGGGAAATAAAACTAAAGTGACTTGTCCTGGGTCTGATATTGGATTTGAATGTGGAAATTCCTGATTTCTGGCCCAGTGTTCTATCCACTGTGCTACTTGATTGCAGAAGTAGAATAATTGTCTTTATCACCTCTTATCCTTTATAACTCTTACGTTTTATAATGAATAGAGTGCTGGACTTGGGGACAGGAATATTTATATTTATTAACCTTCTTCAGATGTTTACTCACTGTATGACTTTGAACAAATCACATCAATTTTTTCTCATCTGTAAAAGAAGGATCTTATTCACATCTATCTCATAGAATTTCATAAGGACCCAATGAGATAATATATTTGAAATACTTTTCTAACCTTAAAGTGATATATCAATGCTATTTATTATTACTGTTGATTTTGTTAATAATACTTTTATAGATATTCCACTCTACATACTGGACACCACACTGTTTCTTTTCATTAAAAATAATGAAATAAAAATCTAATGAATCATAATACAAAGGGGCAACAGTGACCTTAGGAATCATATAGCCCCAAAACAAAATTGACAGATGAGTGAATTGAAGACCAGAAAATCAAAATAATGTGTCCAAGAAGATCTGAAAGTCAGATCTTCTGATGTCATGTCCAGTTCTCTTCCCTTTTTAACCCATATGCTCTAAAACATTAGAAAGTTCTTTCCTATAGAGTTAGGTTCTTGGGACCTGAACATGTCAGTGCTCAAGAGAAATTGCATTCAGCAACATTTTTGTTTTAGATAGGCATGAGGAATTACTTGCATCCTGGAAACTGAATAAATATGTAAGCTCTCATTTCTTCAACCGCAGTGGTTGAGTAAGAAGTATCTCTCTCTACCTTACTATGCCCAGAGGCATCATTTTCTCACTGAACAGCTTGGGAAACAGATTGCTTGCATCAACATCCTTTCTAATGTAAAATGTCTGGCACAGGACCCAAGGCATACATATCAGAAATGTCTGGGGCTTTATATTTTGTCCCCATTGTGTTTACCTGGTCTTAGTAGCTCACAAAGATGAATAATGCATTTTATCGTCCACATTTTCTCTTTAATTAGGAACCTTAAATATGTGCTGTTGTCTTCAAAAAGTTAAGTAATTGCAATAAAATAAGCAATAATTGACTTTTTTCCCATAATTGATTTTCTAGTCCTCAGTTCCCTCATTTGTCATATTTTTTGAATTTTGGATAGATGTTCCCTTTTGATTAAATCTAACAGAGATAAAGGAAAAGGGTTCAAAAATTACCATAATAAAAATTCAGACTTGTGTATGGATAACAGCGTAAGTAACAAAAACCATAGGGATGAGTAACCTTCATTAAGGGAAAACTGTTTGTTCTCCTTTTCCGTGCAGAGCACGGGAAAATAATGATTATTGCATTTCCAGGACATTATCTATCTATCTATCCATCCATCCATCTATCTATCTATCTATCATCTATCTATCTATCATCTATCTATCCATCCATCCATCTATCTATCTATCATCTATCTATCTATCATCTATCTATCCATCCATCCATCCATCTATCTATCTATCATCTATCTATCTATCATCTATCTATCCATCCATCCATCTATCTATCTATCTATCATCTATCTATCTATCATCTATCTATCCATCTATCTATCTATCTATCATCTATCTATCTATCTATCTATCCATCCACCTATCTATCTATCTATCTATCTATCATCTATCTATCTATCTATCCATCCATCCATCTATCTATCTATCTATCATCTATCTATCTATCATCTATCTATCCATCCATCCATCTATCTATCATCTATCTATCTATCATCTAT
>CM053773.1:73833221-73851686 GCA_028658325.1 Potorous gilbertii
TCTCTGGGGTTCATTATGTAAACAATTGTAACATCTGCCAAAAGTGATAATTTTTTTCCTCTTTTCCTATGCTTATTCTTTTGTTTTCTTTGTCTTATTTCTATAGACAGAATTTTAGCACTTTGTTAAATAATCATGGCAATAATAAACATTCTTGTTTTACCTACAATCTGATTGGAAATGTCTCTAGTTTATTTCTGTTACATAGAGTATTGATTTTTTTGTTATATGTAGATATTTGTTATATTAGGTTAGCTTATTCCTATTTTTTTCTTTTTTAGTTATTTTTTTGTTTCATTTTTAGATCATGGGTTTTATATTTTGTCATAATTTTTGCATTTGTCAGTATCATAGTTTTGATTGTTAGTATTGATCTAGTTTTTCCACATCTAATTTCATATTAGATTAATAATCAAATTTGTGTTTTTGATAGGAATCCTACCTGTATATGATAAGTTTTTTTGATGTGTAGTTGCACAGTCTTCACATCAATATTTCTTGGGGATATTGGTCTTTAGATTTCTGTCTCTGTTTTGTCTTTCTGTCTCTTAGATATATCAAAGTCATAAGAGGAATTTGGAATTTCTCCTCTTTGGAAAGCAGTTTTTA
This sequence comes from Potorous gilbertii, assembly GCA_028658325.1. Classification (NCBI taxonomy): domain Eukaryota; kingdom Metazoa; phylum Chordata; class Mammalia; order Diprotodontia; family Potoroidae; genus Potorous; species Potorous gilbertii. The sequence continues at coordinate 73,833,831 of CM053773.1, forward strand.
TAGTATCAGGATTAATAGATTTTTAATTGTTGGATAGAATTCATTAATAAACACTTCTGGTTCTTTGTTTTTCTTTTTCTCCCTTTGGAAGTTTAGTTATGGCCTGTTCCATTTCTTTTTATTAAGTTATGTTATTTCAATTATTGATTTCTTATTCTATAAATCTATATAGTTTATCCTCCAGATAGGCTCCCAAATTGATTTTTCTAAAACACAGATTTGATTCTGTAGCTCTTGACTCCATAAACTACAGTGGCTGTAGAACCAAATATAGTCTCTGAGGTCTCATTTAAAACTATTCATCTGGCCTGGCCCCTCACTGTCTATGCTTCTGCCCATTTCCATGGGGCATTTGCTCTAAGCCCTTGCTGAAAGACATAGCTTCATCTTGTTTGTTCCTTGGTTCCCATGACTGGGGCTCGTATTGAAGATGACCAGTGACCAAGCCAGGAAATGTTGTCCACTCAGAAAGTTGGAAGAAGTGTCTATAGAAATATCCCACCCCTTTTTTTGACAGTACTATTTTGAGACTTGTCAATTCTCTTGGATTACCAACCAAGATGCTGAAGAGGATTTCTTTCTTCTCCATCCCTCACCACACCCACCTAGCAGCAATGGATGGCTACAAGCACATGGAAACAAGAGTTTGTCAAATAGTATATCTCAAGTTCATAACTTTCTTTTTGGCCACCTGCGTTTCTTTAAGCATAAATTCCTGAACAGTGCTTCTGAGATATAGATGCTTCAAAGTCTTGGTAGCTGTCTTGCAAATCTGAGACATCCTGAGTGACTGAGTCACTAAGAGTTGCTAGAAAAGAAGTGCTTCCTCCTATGTTGCTCCTCAGAGGAGGAGATGATTATTTATGTGATCATCCTGAATTTATAAGGACTAAAGGGCTGTGCTGGATGTCCTGTTCCAACCAGGAATCCACCTTCTCCACCGATTCATTGCATCTAAACAGCTTTAGCTTTTGAAAGGCTGATGTAAATCCTTATTCATTGCTGCATATTATGGTATGAGGATAACCAAAGGTTAATGTGGAAGTCTAAAGTTAGAGGCAGTGAACTCATGCCAGACTTTAAAATGGACAGGAAAGCACAAACTATGCACATTTATTGAATATCTATTATACGGACAGCACATTGATGCTAGGAATACAACAAAGTAAGAGGCACAATTCCTCTTCTCAAGTTTCTAAAGGAAAGCAGGACAAATATGTAAACTGAGAAAGCATAGCATACAGTCAGTGACAAATCAGTGGTACATTGTTGATATGACTAAACTTAGGGACAAGAAGGGGTTAGAGTGGTGCAATATTGCACCTCTAGCTGTTTCGCTGGAAACAGCTCAGTTCAGTTTCTGGAGCATTGACATAACATGTTGAGTAGCCGGAATCTTGCTAATCCCTTTGTTTTATTTTGGGGTTGTGTTTTAGTACTTAACTTTGATTTAATGGGTAATTAATCATACTACATATATGGAGAGTAGCACTTTGTGGCTAGGGAACACAGACTTGAGACAGGCAACAACATCAGTTGATTCTAGTATGCATTTTCAGATGCCAAACTATATCTTTTAAATGCATCTGTCTTCATTTTTTGTAACTACTAGAGCCAAATATTTTGGAAGCACTTATGAAAACCTTTCACAGCCAACATTTTTGTCAAATATCTGTATTAGTCAATGGAAGTATAGCGTAGAGGGAAAATTTTTTTAGTGAATTCATTGGTTAACTTAACTGATACAGCATGAAAAGTAAATACACATATCAGCAAAATTTCAAGGAGTAAACAGTTGCATTAAAATACATCACATTAGGCTATATACAATTAAAACCAGTTAAAAATAGTGAAACAAATTATAATTTTTCTAGTCTTTTTAAATGTTATCTACCCTGTTATATAGGTATACCTGGCTACTTTTTGAAGATAATATATTGACAGTTCAGAGGGTTTATAAAGAAAGTTCTGGAGCAAATCAAATCCATGTATATTTTTTGACATTTTTCTCACTTGTTCAAGCTCAGTTAGTTAATAACTTTATTGATATGGGAAAGAAAGAAAATTTTTGAACCATGACATATCTAACAAAATAAAAACTTTATTTCATTCCATATGAGCTTGATAAAAATGGGTAGTGAAGGTATTGATGCTAGGGTGAAGGTGGAACCAATCAGGGTCATACTGATGGCTGAGTTTCTGGCTTCCACAGTTATGAGGAAGTTTCTGCTTTGTAATTGCTCCTGATAAGCTTAGCATTCCGGACCACTGAATCAAAGCTGAGAGATCCTCTGCATAAAAATATATATATTTTTATTCCTTACGGAAAAGGCACATAGCATGTGTAAAGGATAGAGGATACTATTCAAAACTGGAATATTGGGTGAAAGTAAATGTTGTTGAGATCTCTTAATGGAAAAGGTAAATTAATAACAGTTATTTGGTGTTTATTTTGTATGTACTTGTTAATAAGATGATGTGGTGCAGAAGGACGGTTTAGTAGTTATTTCAGACAAGAGTTGCAATGGCAAGTAGATTATAAGGTACCTTAGAGGTCATGAAGTCCAGTCCACTCATTGTGTAAATGAAGAAACTGTGACTTAGGAGAATGTCATTATCCCAAGATCACATGCATAATTAACATGAGAGGTTATGTCATTAACATGAGAGGTAGATTCTGAACCCAGATTCTCTAACTCTCAGTTATCCCCATTATCATGGTTGAGTTCAGTAAGATCAACTTATAGTCTTAACATCCAAGACAAACTCATAAGCAAAGGGAATAATCGTGAATCAAATTAGGTGACCAGTCTGGACCCAGAAATCAAATATTCATTATGAAATAATATTATGAATAGGAAGCAAGTCTACAATGAATCAAACCTTAGAGTACCATGTAAGGTCAAGAGCCCAGGAAGTAAAAGATCAAATCCAATCCAATAACCATTTAATTTATTAAGAGCCTCCTATGTGGCAGGAACTGGCTTAAGCACTGGGAATTCACTTAAAAAGAAAGACAGTCCTGGAACTCTAGGGGAGAAAAACAACACAAAAGGAGACAAGAAAGCTGGGATAGGGAGAGAGGACAACCAGTCTACTTGGTTCAGTGATATTGTTTCATGGAGTTGATAAAACCAGGCAGCATGGCAGATGTAGAATGGTGTGAGCCCACAAGTACAGTTTCTGTACTCTATAAAGGAAGGCATTGGAGGGATGTGATATTCCACCTCTGCCTCTTGTTTCCTTCAGAACAAGAGTCAGAGATGATGAGAAATATATTCCATGTATGTGAGCCAGACAGTGTCAAGGCACGGAGACAGGAGGTTGAGCATCATGTTTGAGAAACAACAAAGAGACTAGTTTTGTTGAATAAGGAAAGGGAGGAAAATGACCATTATATTTATAATAAAGTTGGAAAAATATTTTGGACATGGGGCATGAAGTAGCAGTTTATAGTTTATCCCAGGGACAATAGAGAGCCATTGAATTTTGAGTATTATGGTTACATCTATAGTTCAAGAAAATCACTTTGTTACTGTGTACAAGAGAGGAGTCCAGGAGATCAGTTAGGAGGCTAATGTTGCACTATAGGCAAGAAGTCATTAGGTGATAAGAATATTATGTGTATTTATTAATCTAAGAATACTGTCAAATTCTACCACAGTCTGGGAATAATGGTATTCGTGGCATTTAGATGTCTGTTTTCTTGCTAAAGAGAACTTGTGTGATGTTATAATGGTGACTAGGGTACATGACGCAATCTAGGTGAAAAATAAAATTCAAGTAACCCAGAACTTACGGAATCAGTATTTCAATGACCTCCCACCTGGAGCCAAAGTCTGCTTTAGAAAGTAGCGTACCCTGAAGATGTACCAGTTTCACGTGAGTAATGTGATAAGGGCTAAATTATTGGAGAGTGATGATGATTTAATTCCCATTATGCTCTTTATTTCAAAAGATTTTCCACTTGGAAAAGGCACTAAAATATTGACTGGAACTCAAGCTAATATTGTGTAAGGGCATCCCAATAGATACTATATTTCTCTTCCTTGGTGATCTGTTGAAGAACCTGGATGGTAGTAAAGCATATGTGAAATATGTCTGCTCATCACTTATAGGATAGCCAAGAGAATAAAAATTATTATAAAGCACTTGGCAAATCTAAAGTTCTATATAAATGCTAAATAATGGAGCAAAGCCTGCCAGGCAAATGACCTATAACAAGTGAAGCAGTTTGGAAAGGATATTAATAGTTTCATTGTACCATTGAAGGTTTTGCAATAGTAGTTCAGAAAATGACATGAAAATTCAGTGAAGTAGTTGACGAATTTTCCACCACGTCTAATTTATGTAAACTTAGAGTATGCATATGGCAGCCCAGGTTGGAGATTAAGACTCTATGGATTCTTTTAATTAATTATGGTGTACTGTTCCTGAGATTTTTCTTCCTAATGCCTCTCTAGAGGTTGCTTGGTGTAGAGGAATGAACACTGACTTTGAAATCAGAGAAACTATGTTCATATGATATGTGTGCTACTTGATAAATGGGAAAACTTGGGCAAGTTACTTTCTCCCTTTGATCTTCAGTTTCTTCATCTGTAAAATGAAGGAGTTAAAGGAAATCTGAGGTACCTTCCAGCTGTAAATCTTATGAATGGATGAAGGTGATGAGTCAGAGGCAACTGCTTCCAGCAGCTGAAAAATTAATCTATGACATACTTAATATTGTTTGACAAGATACTACTAAGAGAGCAGCCAAGAATCAAGGACAGTGAGTGAAGTAGGTGATTGTAGAATCAGAAACAGCTCTGAATATGGAGTAAGCTTAGCACAGCCAAGGAAGGTGTTTGTAGGTCTAGAGCTGTCATAGAACTCAGGTTTTGTCTAGCCTGACCCTTTCATTTGTGTATAGGGAAACCACAGCTAGGAAAGTGACTTACCTAAGATCACCCTTTAGCAAATATCAGAGACAGAATTTGACTTCATATCTTCCATGTTATTCCAGAGCCAACTTTCTTCCCACTGTACGAAGCAGGCTTGTATTTGGGGGAATGAGGATAAGAACAGATGTTTTTTTTTCTCCTAGAGGTTCAGGTGGGGGCTGGTTATATAAAAGGAGAACAAAGGAAAAGTAAATGGCTCCTAGTTAATCTTATATGTTTAAAGAGGCAGGAAATCCTTTACTTTAGCTGAACCTGATGAGGTCAAGGACTTCTAAAGCTTCTTACATCTTTTTCTCATTGTTGTACTTTATGAACCCTTGCTACAGGCCTTCGTATGAGACACCCTGTCTCCTAATTCTGGGCCTTTTCACTGGCTCTCCCTCATGCCTAGAATTCTTGCTCTCCTCATTTCTGGATGCTAGCTTCCCTGGCTTTCTACAAGTCTCAGCTAAAGTCCTTTTTTAAAGTCTTCTACTTAATCTTAGTGCCTTCCCTCTTAGATTCCCTCTAATTTATCTTTTATATATCATGTTGTACATGGTTGATTGTGTGTTGTCTACCCTAATAGACTGAGCATCTTGAGAGTATAGATTTTTTGTTTTGCTTTGTTTTTTGGTATTCCTAGTGCTTAGTACATTGTCTGGCATATGGTAGATGCTTTATAATAAATGCTTATTGACTTGACTTAACTCTTTCTTACACTTTACTCCTGTCTTAAAACTGGGAGGGGGTAGAAAAATTAAACTCTTATAAATATCTTCATAGTTAGGTAAAAAACAACCATATTAATCATCCCAAAATTGTGTTTATCATTCTGCATATTTAATCTAAGCACTCCTCTCAGGAGGGAGAGAATATTATCATTGATCCTCTAGAATCATGGTTAATCACTGCACTGATCAGACTTAAGTCTTTTTACACTGTTATTGTTAGAGGATATATTCCCCTCTTCTGCTCACTTTACTCTATATCAGATTATACAAGTTTTCTCAAATTTCCCTGAAACTTTCCTTTCATCATTTTTATGGCACAGTAATATTCAATTTTAGAGAGCTAACATAATTTGTCTAGCCATACCTAAATTGATTGAACTGCATGCCTTTAATTTCCAGCTATTGTTTTTGTTTTACTCCTACAACATCAGCTGCTAGAAATATTTTTTACAGTGAGTCCTTTTCCTCTTTTTTAAAAAAAAATCTCTTTGGAGCTATATGCCTAGAGAGTGGTATAACTATGTCAAAGGACGGTTTAGTAATTTGGCAACATAGTTGCGAATTGCTTCCCAAGATGGCAAGCTAAACCAACAGGCATTAATGTGTCTGTTTTTCTGTAGCCCTGCAAACATTTGTCATTTGACTTTAGTGAAAAAATTTGCCCATCTAATAGATATGAGGTGGAACCTCTTAATTGCTTTAATTTTAATTTCTCCAATTATTGATCAATTTGGAGGAGTTTTTCATATGGTTACAGATATCTTACATTTCTTTCCTTGAGAACTACCTTTCTATATATTTTGACCATTTATAAATTCGAGCAATGGCTCTTATTCTTAAATTTGAAACAGTTCCTTTACATGTCTTGAAAATCAAACCTTTATCAGAGAAACTTACTGCAAAGATTTTTCCTCCCATTAAGTATTTTCCTTCTAATTTTAGCTTCTTGGTTTTAATTGTACAAAATCTTTTTTTTATAAAAATAAGATTGTGTATTTTGTCTTCTGTGACCCTATCTTTTGTTTATTAACTCTTTCCCATCCCTTGATCTCAGTAATCATTTCAATGCTCCTCTAATTAAAAAAAAAAACACACAACTCTGTAATATTTTGTATGTGTTATATGTCCATTTGGAACTTATCTAGGCATATGAATGAGATGTTGCTCTAAATGGAGTTCCTGCCTGACTGATTTCCAGTTTTCTCAACAGTTGTCAAATAAGAGAGTTCTTACCCCAGCAGCTGAGCCATTGGGTTTATTGAATACTGTTTTATTTGCTCCTCTATGTTGTATCAATAGTCAATTCTAATGACTGACCTCTAGTTTTTAGCCACACCCCAATCATTTTGATAATTGCTGTTTTATAATATAGTTTAAGGTACAGCACTGCTATGCTTCCACCTTCCCTCTTTTAAATATTTCCCTCAATATTCTTTTTTTTTTTTTAGATATTTGAAATATAACTTTATTATGATCTAAACGAAAAAGGAATGGGAATGACAGTAACAAACAAAATTCACCACTGAATATTGTGATGGGACTGCAGCAGTCTTATATTTGAAACTCAAGGGGACATAATTGCGGTCCAAAACAGCTAAATAGGCAGGTCTAAAAATATGAATTATATATTTTTAAACTGCCACATTCACTCTGAATCCCATTCATTTCCTTCAGCATCCCAAAGGTTAAGCACATGTTCTGCTCAGCTATATAATAAAGTGGTAAACACATTACACCACTGACATCATAGCATAGTTGCCTATAAAACTAGATCTCTGATGCTGGGCTCTAGCTTCATTCCCTTACACGTCATCATCTTCTTCAGAGAGTGCAATCTGTAAGTCCTGCTCATACTTTGTGGCCAGTGATGAATCCATGACAACCTCTGGAGATACAAGAGAAGTCATGGCAACAAACTCCAAATTAGAGTCTCCAAGAAGTTTTCTAGCATGCCAAAGAAAGGGCTTCTCAAAGTTGTAGTTACTTTTGACTAAGATGTCATAGTACTGGGGATTCTTGCTATGGAAGGCAATTGATTTCGCTTTGACTTTTCTGTCCTTAATATCCACTTTGTAACACTATATGGATAGTTTCACATACTCGTACTAGCTCTCAGCCATTTAGGTTCATTCTTGTAAGTAACTCTTGATGACACATTGAGCTTGGATGTAATAACCATCTCTCAGACCAACAAACTTTTCTTGGCCAGCTGTATCTCATACATTGAATTTTATAGGATCTCTTTTAGTATGAAACACGGGAGGATGGACCTCAACACCCAAGGTGACTATATGCTTCTCAAATTCACCAGTCAATTGATGTTTTACAAATGTGGTTTTCCCAGAACCTCCATCTCCAACTAATACAAGTTTGAACTGCTCTGGGGTTCTCCTTGGGGGGCCTTAGTGATGGTTCTTCCAGAAGTATCTCTGTCTCCGCCTGACTGAATGATGGAAAGATCTTCCCTCAATATTCTTGACCTTTTATTCTGTAGGTGAATTTTGTTATTAATTGTGTAACAATAAAATACTCATTTCATAATTTACTTATTCATAACTAAAGAAGCAAATTAATTGAGTTTGATTTGATTATGACTAATGTCTCTCTGAATCTACCCTCCCTTTTATCTGCCATACTCTCTTCTGTATTCCTTCCAATTTTCCTCTTATTTAATATGTTTCTAAACCAAACACTGTGCGTGATGGTGTATGTATTCTACCATCATTTGAATAGTTCATGTGAAAGTGATGTTGAAATGATGCCAGCTCCATCCACATCTTCCTTATTTATAGCGACTTCTAGTTGTGTTTTTATAGACTTCTATTTAATTAGGACCTGACTTTATATGACTTAATAAATCCCTCTACCTTTTCTCTACTTTTCTTCCCTCCCCCTTTTTTTCTATTCTGTACATACTGAGTGCTAAATAAATGCTTGGTGAATTTGACTTGTATAACACCAGGACTCCATTTATTATCCCAGAACATTTAAAAGTAATTATTTTTGTTAAGTAAGAATACTTGTTGATTGAATCAATAGATCAGAAGTAGATGTGGGCACCCTTTTGAAATGAATTAGATTTGAAATTAGCGTTTGAAAGGCATTTCAATTAGATGCAATAGGAAGTCTTTTTCCAATCTGGTGAGGGATTTAGTCATAAACTGAGGTGCTTATAGAAAAGCAGAAGCTAGTTTAGCACTACAGAAAGTTTTTTCATCTGGTGGCAGAGAAGAGAGGATGTTTGAGCTAAACCCCTCAAAAGGAATTGGAGGAGAGTAACTCCATATTCTTTCCAACACCCCCCTATCACCATAGCAGTAGGACTTTTGTGAGCTTCAAAAGGTCTAGAGGATTTCATATTTCCCATCTTCCTGTTTTATCTTAGCAACATCCCTGGAATAGCTGATATCAGGAACAAATGACAGACTAATTTAAGATTCGACACATAGCCAAGTAGGAAACAAACAACTACACTATTGTATGGGGAAGTTAAAAGAGCTATGAGTTACACCTTTACTACTTGTGTTTTTTGGGTTTGAATCCACTTACCCATTACTCTATATTTACTAGTGGGAGAGTATGTTGCAAAATTTGGAGGGTAGGGGGAGATTATTTTGTGCCAACTCTTCTTACTTTATTTACCTTATTAATTATGACTTTGTTTAATTATTTGGTTGACTGATAATAACTGATAATCATTAGGTTAACTGATAAGCAACACACACTGGTGGAACCTCATAGTATGTGTGCCTGTGTGTCTGTGCGTTTGCCCATGTGTATTTTAGAAAACCTCTCAGGGCTGCCTCTGGAACCCAAAGGGAACTTAGTAGCCATGTTTTTGGACCCCAAAACTTAGTATAATGCCTGACGTATAATAAATGCAAATACTTGTTGAATTATTGATTTATTGACCTTCCATTAAAAGTTGAAGTGGAAGGAATAGCTTCAGAGTATATGTTACATTAAAATATGGGTTTTGCTACTAATTTCAATCATCTTCATCTTTGGTAAGTTAAAACACATGGGCTTTTTAAAAGAGATATTTGAAAGTTAGTCTTGGAGTCATTTTTTTAAAGACTTTTAAAAAAAAGAGTTCTGGGAGCCCATCCACCATCAATATATTTAGCACAACATAGTTTTGTGAGCTACACTTGCAAGGTGAAAGAAATATGAAGCACCAGTAACATCATAGTAATTTAGTATTAAAAGTGCGTTTACCATAAATTCCAGGATCCAACACTCTAATCATCTGTAAGATTGAATATCAATGGAGCAGTTGCTCTGTGTTATATACAAGAAGCTTCTCTTAAAATCAGTCTTGTTGGAGAGAAAGAGCAGAAATGGAATCTTAGTGAAAAATCTGCTCAGAATTGTTAGTATAATGCAGGTTAGAAGACAACTCTTTTGCTGCATTAGGTAACCCTGCTGTTTCCTAGTGACACAAGTTGTTGATTGATATACCAACTGTCCCGCATACTTAATTATTAATCTGTATCCTAAAATGAAATCTCTAGAAGATTTTAGGATTTTAGATGAGGAAGGAAATTGTCAAAAGCTATTCTCCCAAATTTGTATGTGCAATATTTTTTTTTAGTTATAAGAAACTTATTTATAGTATAAATGACTCTTTACACTGTTCTAGTTAATTAAGAATTTTCACTCTACTATTTTTTTAATGCAAGGCTTAGATTAATTTGATATTGATGTAAATGATAAGAAACACACCCTAACAAATTACATCTTTTCCCTCTAGGCATTTTTAAAGGTCTTATTTGTCACTATATAAGTAATCCTGACATCAGCCATTGCTGTCTAGCTAATTAAAACCACAAATTAATTTTGAAGGAGGAAAGGTAATGCCCTGTTAAAATTTTACTTCAGTTGCCATTTTTATTCTAAAATAATTCTAAAATGATATATGGACAATAATTGATAGAGAAAATTATATGTAGCATTTGGAAGGTGGGGGGAGGCAGCAGACAAAAGGAGTTTGTTATAATTCATTGTGTTGAAGTAGGTGAGGTTCCAGGTAATGTGCACGTTTATACTCCTTCCTTTGGAGAATAAGAAACCTATGGCTGAGACAAACAAATGTTTTCATTATATTCTATCACTCTTCTCTAACCCCATAGTACTTGTTAGTTATTTAGACAGGGTTTATTCTTGGAGAGGGAAAAAAAAACTCACCACTTAGGACCATTTCAATAACAGCAGCCAAACTTTCAAGAAGCAGGTTGTTATGGCTAAATAAATTCTGGCATCTAAGACCTTATTAACCACTAAGTCAGGCCCAATAATATTCCTGAAATAAAATTGTGAAATGAAGATCATCCTAATAATTAGAGGGAGGAATTACACTATGGAAAGGTAAGCCAAACTGTGCTGACATAGTCATTGTGTACTCCTTTAAGGATCATGACTGTTGAAGATGAGGGATATTGGGATAGTCAAGGAGAGAATCCTTCCTCCCTGTACTTCTCTGACGTTAAAATAATAATAAAAACAAAGAAGCCCCTATTCTTCCTTTAAATATTCACTATTTTATTCATTCCATGAAGTGTGTGTATATGTACATGTACACACACTCATATAAGAACACACACATATATATTGGTAGATGTATATCTGTATATATGTATTGTGTGTTATATAAACGTGCATACATAAAAACGATATCTTATGAGTAGGTCCGCAATTCTTGAAGACAAATTTTTCATATCTGTGTCCATTTTGCTCCTTGAATGATAAAGAAAAGATTCGTATATAAAGAGAAGTCCCATTTCCCCCACTACCTTAAATATCCAACCTTTAAATATATTTCATAATTTCTGAAACAAAGAACACTGAATTTTTATAAAACTAAGGGAGCAAGAAATGTTCATTATCTGTAATCATGGTAGCCAAGTTGGATAAATTGAAGCAACAAGCCAGAAAGTTTCAAGAAGAAAAGTTAGTCACAAAACAATGTGTGGGGATGAGTACATTGTCTCCTACCTGTTAATATAGTAGCCTCCCTTTTAGGAGGATGTAGTAGTGTTAAGGATACTTCACAGAAGTAGCGTTTCAAAGACCAGATGAGTAGGCAAACTGTGAACCCCTAATTTAAATGACTATAGATGTTTCTAGCTAACAGAGCAATACAAACTGGGTATTCCCCACCCCACCCCACCCCTCACTGGCTGTCTTTAGATTTTCCCCTATCCATATTTCTCTGGCTTATTGCTTCTTCTCTTATGTGCAGTATCTCTATTTTTTCTATGTTTTATTTTTATTTATTTTTTAAAATATTTCCCAATTACATTTGAATCTGATTTGGGCCACACTTTGGAAGTGTTCCATGTCACAGGTGGCCACTGCGTCTTTGGCTCCTCTGATCCATGTTATGATGATTTATGTGACTGCTCCCTCTAGTGGCCCAGAATGCGAACATCCATACCATCTTATCCTGTAACTTTTGCCATCTTCCATTCATCTTCAATGAATTCTTGATGGGAGAATCTACTCATCATGCTGGGAATAATCCTCTAGGTCTCAACATTTAAGTGGATCCATTACAACCTAGTGGGTATTCATATTTCTTTTATTATCTAACAACATAGCCTCTTAGTTTTGGATTCATGGCACCTAGCATGGTGTCTTCTAATAGGTGCTTAGGAATTGTTTACTGGATTGTATTGGCTTGTCCCACATACTTTTCTAGTAATATATCTGTTAGATATATTTTATTGTATTTATGTGTAATTCACTGCTGTTATTATGCTGCAGGCCATTTACACTGACTATATTTTTTTCTTCTTTAGTTTGCATGCAATTTTCATTCTTCAGAGACTATAGTATTCTGTGATCATAGCAGCAATATAGGATCACCAACAGAATATTGGTGTTTATAAGAGCGAGGTCTAGTTCATGAGGAAGCTTTGATTCAATAAAATTGCATTGAAAATTGCATTTTCCTGAAACTTAGGAAAATCAGATTTTCTTAAATGCTCTTCATCTGCCTTTGACCTATTTGGTTCTGAAAGGCATACTACCTTTCTGATTCCTGGACCCAAATACTATACATAAAGTATGACTTAAGGGCCCAAAGTAATATTCCAGTTCTTGGCTTCCATGTTATGCTTTTGGCTCATAATCTTTTAGTCTACTGAAACCCCTATAGTTTTTTCCCCATGAACTCTTGTTTAGTCAGTCATTTTCCATCCTGTAATCATGCAAACCTTTTCTTTAACATGGAATAATAAAACTTGACATCCCTAATAAATGTTATAAGATTTGTCCATAATTCTAGCCTGTTAAAATCATTTTGAAATGAATTCTCTTTTCCAGAATGTCATTTTTCTCTCCTCACATACCTTCTGCATAATTTGTATATTGCTATTTATACTTTCATCTGGGCCAATTACAAAAATTAGTCCGTATTATGACTTAGAAAAGATCCTTGGAGTTCTGTACCGGAGATTGCCTTCCAGGCTGACATTAGTTCATTAATAACTTCTCTCTGGATTCAGTAAGTACTCAACCAGTACTGAAGATACATAGCTTTACTATTATTCTTATTTCTCCGGATTGTCCACAAGGATAACAAAAAGAAATTGTCAGGTGTTTTGTTCACATCTTGGGATACTATATGTATGCCATTTCTTCAATCCGCTACTTTAATAACCCAGTCAAAAAAAAAAAAGGAAACAAGGTTAGTCTGACATGATTTGTTCTTGACTAATACATGGGGGCTCTTGGTGATCACAGATTCCTTTACAAATGCTCATAAAGCATCCCTTTGTTAATATACTCATTAAAGCCAATATGAGTTTAATGAATCTATTTTTTCCTAAGAAAATCATGATATATTTTATTTGTTCTGGTCCAACAGCGCCTCTCTTGTTCTCCATGATCTTTCCAAGATTACTCACAGTGGCTCAGCAAGCATATATAAGGGAGATATCATGACAGGACGGTATTGTAGAGATTGTTGTAAGGTTAAGTCTCAAGAGGAAAAAGAGAATTAAGGATGTTACTAAAACAGGTGAATTGCATAGGAGAGGAAAGAATAAGAGAATGTGTGACATAGGATACACAGGTATAGCCGATCTACCATTATTTCTGCCAACTAAAGGACAGAAACATTAAATTTATACTTCTCAATACATGAAGTCAGATTTTATAAATCAATGATAATAGATGTTAAATGAGAAAAAAAGAAATAATGGGATACGTTAGGAATAAGGCAGGACAATTTGAAAGAAAATAGTCACTGAACTTGAAGAGGTAAACCATTTACCGTGGGAGAGGAAAGGGCTTTATTTTAGGAAGATAACACAAGGTGAGACAACAAGTATTTATGAAATACTGAGTGTCATGCATTGTGCTAAGTGCTGGAGAACTAAAAGGAGGCAAAAGACAGTTCCTGCCCTCAAGGAACTTACATTCTAATGGGGGAAGGAAACACACAAAACAGAGCTGAAAAGATGGAGTGGCTGCAGGAAGGTAGGTAGGTATGGGTTGAAGCTTTTATTCTCCACTCCCCTCTGCTTCTGACTTTTCTTGCTCCTACCCTCCCCCAAATGGAGGTATTAAATGGAACATACCAATGGGAGAAGGCCAACCTGGCAAGGATATGTTCCAAGGTGAGGAGGCTCCATACGCTGAGGGATATTCCTAGATAAGACTGCAATTAAGTTATGGTGGCAAAATCTGGAAAGTCAGAATCAGAGCCAAGAGGTTAAAGGAGAAAAAAAATAATCTAAATCATCTGTATATATATGTGTGTGTGTGTGTGTGTGTATTTATATACACATATGTATAGGTGATTATATATCTACAAATGTACATATATACACATATGTGTGTAATATATACATACATATATGCACGCACACACGTGTGTGTACACGTGTGTTGTGTTGTCATTCAATTGTATCTGACTCTTCACAATCCCATAGATCATAGCACACCAAGCCTTTCTATCCTCTACTATCTCTCAAAGTCTGTCCAAGCCATGTTCATTCCTTCCATGACACTATCCATCTCATTCTCAGCTATCCATTCTCCTTTGGCCTTCAGTCTTTCCCAGCATCAGATTTTTTTCCCCCAGTGAGTCCTGTGTTCTCATAATGTGGCCAAAATATTTAAGCTTTAGCTTCAGTATTTGTCCTTCCAATGAATAGTTTGAATTAATTATTTTATGTATTTGACTGATTTGATCTCTTTGTCTTTCTCTGTCTCTCTGTCACTCTCTGTCTCTATCCATCTCTCTATCTCTGTCTCTCTCTCCATATTATATGTGTTATGATTGCCTATACAATCTGACCTTGTTATTAATAGGATCCCTAGCCAGGATGAGTCTTCATATTATATATGTTTTTCTTCTCCCCAGAATAAATGAAAGTAGAGAGACACTGAGAATGTAAAATAGTTTAATAAAATGTTTTAATTTGCCTTTCCCTTCAAGGATTCAGGATTTTAGGTGGGGTAATTGAAGGCACTCTCAATTTTAGTTGAAATTATATTGGATGGGATACAATTAGATTCATGAGATCTTGATGCCAGTAACTCAGTAAAAGGGGAATCTGAGGACATTAGAAATATTGTAATCAAAGTATACAAAGGCCTAGATAACTCAGAATTCAGTGAACAACCATTTTCAAGAGCTTACTATAAAGCTGAGCATTCTGTTAGGGGCTGATTACATAAAGGCTCCAGTGTGAAATAGCTTTTTCCTTTAAGGAGCTTAGATTGTATAAGGCAGTAAGAGAGACCATAAAATTATTTACAAGAAATATACAAAATAAATAAGTATGAGGTAAATTTGACTGGAAGGAAGGTACTGTCGGCTGAGGAGATCAAGAGAAGGTGGGGCTTGAATGTCTTAAGCCATGCAGATCTTTCTGTAGAGGAACATGAGCATTCAGAAAGACTTGTACATTGGGAAAGTAGTAGAAATGAGAAATTTGCTTCTTAAAACTTTCTTACCATTGAGAAAATGAACATAGTAATAGGTTGGAAAGATGAGGTAGAGAGTGGAACCAAGATGGCAGGGCAAAGCCAGGAAGTTGACTGAACTTTCTCCACTTCCCTCAGAAACCACATTAAGTCTCTCAACAGATTCTGGAATGACAGAACCCACAAAAAGATGGAGTGAAGCAATTTTACAGCTTAAGATAATGTAGAAGAATTTCAGGAAAGTTCTCACTTGGATAAAAGAGGAGAGCAGCTCAGTGCAGATGATGTCAAGGCAAGCCACCAGGAGGTCTTAGCTACTGCACAGATTAGCAACTGAGGCACCTCATTCTTGACTCAGCAGTGAGGCCTCCAGCCTTAGTGCAGAAGGCAAATTGTGGGGCCTAGAATCCTGACCCAACAGGTCCAACTAGGTCAGGCCACTTACAGCACATTGGGGAAGTTGTAAGGACCTGAGGTTCGGCATGGAAAGTCAGTGACCAAGCCTCTGATCCCAGCATAAAAAGCTTAGAATAGTGTTCCCTGTGCTCGAGGAGCAGAGTTCAACCTTAAAAGTCATGAAATAGACTGAAAAATTGAGTAAGAAACCAAACACAGCCTTGACAATAGAGAACTAATATGGCAAAAGGGAAGATCAAAACACAAACTCAGAAGAGAACAATAATGCCCCATTACCTACAGGTGGACCCTTAAAGGGGAATATGAATTGGTCTAAAACCCAAAAAGTCCTTTTAGAAGAGCTCAAAAAGGATATT
This sequence comes from Potorous gilbertii, assembly GCA_028658325.1. Taxonomy (NCBI): domain Eukaryota; kingdom Metazoa; phylum Chordata; class Mammalia; order Diprotodontia; family Potoroidae; genus Potorous; species Potorous gilbertii. The sequence continues at coordinate 73,850,199 of CM053773.1, forward strand.
AAAATAATATAAGAGTTTTGAAGAAAAATTGGGAAAATAAATGAGAATTATGAAGGAAAATTCTGAAAAAATTATCAACAACTTGGAAAAGGAAGCACAAAAAAGGCTGAAAAAAACCTTTAATTTTTGTCTCTTTTAAAAATTAATTTATTTGTTTTCAGTTTTATACAATCACTTCCATAAGTCTTAAATTTTCTCCCCTTCCCTCTTCTTTCCCTCCCTGAGATGGCATACAATCTTACATGGGTTCTACATACATTCTTGTTAAACATGATTTCACATTGGTCATGTTGCATAGAAGAATTAAAATGAATGGGAGAAACCATGAGAATAACCAAACCTAAATAAAACATAACACAAGAGAAAGCAGTAGGGTATTTTTGTAGCCCTTTCTGCATAGTTCCAAATTACTCTCCAGAATGGTTGAATCAGGAAATAGAATCGGGCAAATGGAGAAAAAAAAATCCATTAAAGAAAACAACTCCTTGAAAAGTAGAGTTGGACAAATAGAAAAGGAGGTACAAAAGTTAATTGAAGAAAATAATTCCTTAAAAATTAGAGTTGGGAGAGTGAAAGCAAATGACTCTGAAAGACTTCAGAAATAAGTCCAATAAAATCAAAAGAATGAAAAAATAGAAGAAAATGTAAAATGCCTCATTGGAAAAAAAAACAGACCTGGAAAATAGATCCAGGGGAGATAATTTAAGAATTATTGGACTATCTGAAACCATGATCAAAAAAAGAGCCTGGACAGAATCTTTCAAAAAATTATCATGGAGGGAGCCAAGATGGCGGAGGAGAAAGACTCACATATGCTAGCTCCGAACCCATAGCCCATAATTATCTATAAAAAGAACTCCCAACAAATTCTGGAAGAGTGGAGCCACACAGCAATGGGGTGAAGGAGATTTCCATTCCAGAGAGCCCTGAAAAACTGAGCACAAAGGTCCATTGCACACTGGACAGGAGCGGAGCCCAGCCCTGCCCCAGCCACGTGGCATGGAGAGGAGCGAGCAGATCTGAGCAGGCTTCAGGGATGGAATCTCCAGCAGCCGTGAAGGTTCCTCCACAGACAGACACACAGGTCAGTGAGAGAGACTTCTGCACGGGTTGAGAGGGGAGCGGGGTGTCTCCATGACTCGGCCCCCTCGGGAGGCAGCAGCAGAGGCAGGGGGCAGCCAGAGGCTCCCAGAGCAGGCAGGAGGTCAGCAGCAGCTCCATTACAGAAGGTCTCTGCATAAACCCCCTGAGGGAACTGAGCCTGTGAGGCGGCCCTGCCCCCACCTGAGAACCTGATTTAATCTTACCCTGAATAGCAGCCAGGCCTGCTGCCAAAAGCCCTGAGGCTGGGGAGCAGTATTTGAATCTCAGACCCCAAGCACTAGCTGGGTGGACCTAGGTGGGGGTGGAAAGGACTCTCAGAAGTCAACTAACTGGCTGGGAAAATGCCCAGAAAAGGGAAAAAAATAAGACCATAGAAGGTTACTT
>CM053773.1:73852186-73876373 GCA_028658325.1 Potorous gilbertii
AAAAAGAGGAGAGCTGAGAAAAAAAAAGAAACATGAAGTTTACTCTCATCACATTCAACTAAAGGAAGGAATAAAATGCACACTCATTTTGGTATGAAAACCTATCTTACAATAAAGGAAAGTGAGGAAGAAGGAGGTAAGCAGGGTGGGGGTGATGATGGAAGGGAGGGCAATGGGAGGATGGAGCAATTTGAAGTCAACACTCTTGGGGAGGGACAGGATCAAAAGAGAGAATAGCAACAATGGGGGCAGAATAGGACGGAGGGAAATATACTTAGTCTTACACAACATGACTATTATGGAAGTCATTTGCAAAATTACACAAATATGGCCTATATTGAATTGCCTTCCTTCCCAAAGGGAATGGGTGGGGAGGGAAGGATGGAGAGAAGTTGGAACTCAAAGTTTTAGGAACAACTGTTGAGTATTCTTCTTGCTACTAGGAAATAAGAAATACAGGTAATGGGAAATAGAAAGTTATCTGGCCCTACAGGACAAAAGAGAAGATGGGGACAGGAGAAGGGAGGGATGATAGAAGAGAGGGCAGATTGGTGATTGATAGGGAAAATAAGAATGCTCAGTGTACTGGGGTCGGGAGAGGGAACAAATGGGGAGAAAATTTTGGAACCCAAAATTTTGTGAAAATGAATGTAAAAAGTTAAATAAATAAATGTGTATTAAAAAAAATATCATGGAAAATTGCCCCAATGTTTTAGAACCAGAAGGTAAAATAGTCATTGAAAGAATCCATTGATCACCTGAAAGAAATCCCAAAATGAAAACTCTAAGGAATATTGTAGCCAAATTCCTGAATTATTAGGTCAAAGGAAAAATATTGCAAACAGTTGGAAAGAAACAATTCAAATATCAAGGAATCACAGTCAGGATTACATAGGACTTAGTTTCTATATTCAAGAATCTCATGGCTGAGAATATGATATTCTGAAAGTCAAAGGAACTTGGATTACAACCAAGGATCAACTTCAACTACTTAGTAAAACTGAGCATAGTCTTTCAGGGCAGGAGACAGACATTCAATGAAATAGTTGACTTTCAAAATTTCCTGATGAAAATACCAGAGCTTGGCAGAAAATTTTAAATACAAGACTCAAGGAAAGCATAACAACGCAAACAGGACAGAAAAAAAACAAACATGTTATTCAATAAGAAATACAAATTAAAACAACTCTCAGGTGCTACCTCACACCTATCTGATTGGCTAATATGAGATAAAAGGAAAATGTTAAATGATGGAGGGGTGTGGGAAAATTGGACTAGTAATGCATTGTTGGTGGAGTTGTGAACTTGATCTAACTATTCTGGAGAGAAATTTGGAACAGTGCCCAAAGGGCTATTAAAAAAAATGTTATAACAGGGCTATAAAAACTATATACCCTTTGATTCAGCAATATCACCACAAATTCTTTATCACAAAGAGATAGTTGAAAAGGGAAAAGGACTTACAACGGTAAAATATATATATATATATATATTTATAGCAGCTCTTTCTGTGGTGGCAGATAATTGGAGACTAAAGGAATATCCATTATTTAGGGGTGATTGAACAAATTGTGGTATAATAATGTAATTGAATGCTGTTGTGCTATAAGAAGTGGCAAGTAGGTGGATTTTAGAAAAACCAGGAAAGGCTTGCATGAACTGAGGTTGAGTGAACTGAGTAGAACCAGGAAAACACTGTGGACAGCAATAGCAACATTATATGATGATTAACCATGATAGCTTTAGCTTTTCTTAGCAATACAATGATCCAAAGCAATTCCAGAAGACTTATGATGGAAAATGCTAAGCACATCCAGAGAAAGAACTGTAGAGTCTGAATGCAGAGCAAAGTATACTATTTTTTGTTTTTTCTTTTTCATATTTTTCCCTTTTGTTCTGATTCTTCTTTCATCGTATGACTAATGCAAAAATATGTTTAACATGATTGTATGTATACAATAACAGGTTGCTTACTGTCTTGTGGAGGAGGGAGGGAGAAAAATTTGGAACTCAAAATTTTACAAAAATGAATGTTGAAAACTATCTTTACATGTAATTTGATAAAAAATACTAATAAGGAAAAAAGAAAAAAAAAGATGAGGTAAAGGAAGCTATGTATTTGGTCAAGGTGCTCAAAAAGTGAGGAGAGGAACAGCTCTGGAAATGAAGACATCATTAGCACTTTGTCCCAGTTGATGGAAACTACAGTTAAGAATGTCAAAGGATTAAGGATCTCACTTCCAACATGTATGAAGAACAGGGTATGTTTTTCAGTGACATTCATAGGTCATGCAGTGTTGTGTCTGCCATGACCAAATGATTGTCACATATGTTAAAGCACAAAATGATCTCCTACAAGAGAAGGAAAAGGGGACAGAGAAGGATGCTTTTCTGTTCTCCAGGTTATAATGACACATTTCTTTACAAAAGAAAGGGGTAAAATAGGAAAAGATCAAAGTAAATGGGTCTGAAGAAGCAGAGGGAAATCCTACTTGTGTTGGACAGTCAGAAGGTAAAAGAATGTGAAATCAAGGAGAATGAGAAGGGCCACTAAATATTTGGAACTAAGAAGTAGTGAGTCTCCCTAAGCAGAAGGGAGTAGTTCTTTGTTTTCCACAGAATGATGATGTAGAATCATGTATGCTGTCAATAAAAGTTGGAGAAAAAAGAAAAGAGCACTTGGACTTGGGAAATACTTCCAGAGACACTTAGGAAGTTGTTTGTTTACCCCATAAAAACAATAGGGAACTCTACCATCTTCCAGGGCCTGTATCCAAGATATGACAGAGAACCTAAACTTTTCAAAATGAATGACTAATACCTACTTCTGCTGATTAGCAAGGATATAAACTATATGGCCAGAAGGAATCTGGAAAGCAAGGCCTAATATTTGAATCTTGGACAGAAAAACTGAAAATCTTAGGGTCTCAGCTGTTTTTGTTATCACTGCTGCCAAATGAAGGCAGTGGCTCCAGAATAGAAATGTAAATATGGGAAAGGAACATCTGGTTAAGGTGATGAATCTGAGAATGAAATTTAATTTTCTAGACAACTTAAAATTTAGAAAAGATCAAAATCTAGCTAAGTGATGGAATGCAGTTGTCAATGTCTGGCAACACTGACTTCCCTGGCTTCCTATAAATTCCAACTAAAATGTCATCTTTTACTGGAAGACTTCCTCTAGCCCTATTAATTCTAGTGCCTCCTTTCTGTTAGAAACTGTCTTTTGCCTCCCTTTGGATCCCCTTGTCACAGTGCCAGGCTTGTAGTGGAAGATTTATAAATACTGATTGATAGAGGGAGTTTTGAAAATATGAAAATAATTTTAAACTGAAAAGAAAGGGGGATGGATAAAATTATCTACATATATTCACCATGCTAGATAATATGTTTGAAATTGAAATTCATAGGCTACAAAATTCAATTAAGGAGTCAGCACAAAAATCTATAGCCTCAAATATCTATAAATAAATGCACCAAGTGTTGATACCAAGCAAAATGAATTAGAAAGTCTAATTCAAGGAAGCAAATTTGACCACTGAGCTTTGATTGGGTGAGATGCATGATTTGTAAAGTTCTCTGGAAAAGCATACCTTATCCAAAAGGAACATAATACATAAAAGTATGTATGGCAAGATGCAAAATGGTATTTCATATTAACATATATTATGAAATCCAGAAACTAGAATGGAAAGAATAAGAGGAAACATCTGGATAAAAATCAGTTGATACTGAAACAGAATTGATATCATCATGTCATTAACAAATATTGTGGACACCCTGGATAGAACAAGGAAATATATGGGGAATTTGGAAAACAGTGTCATATGTTTGGATTGCATGGCTTCAAAATATTTGCTAATATTTTTCTATCCTAAGAAAAGCAACTAGTAGTTTTCTGACATAATTTCTTCCTTTTAAGGGTAGAAGAACAAATGGAGGGAATTTCTATTCTGGAACTAGTGTATGGGATGGAAATGTTGTGTACCATGGAGAGAACTCCCCACTCTTTCCTAGGATTTTTGTTTGAGAAGGAGTAGAAAGCCAGGTATGGTCTGGTAAACATCCTAGATTTTAGGGGAGTAGAATTAAAGTAGTTGGAGAAAGAATAGATAGGATTCTATGTACTAAAATTTTATAGGGGAAGTCAACCCAGGAGGGATTGGTAAACTCTGAAGAAAGAAATTCTGAAGGAAAAAGTAAAAGTAAAACAATTTCCAGGAGATGGATCAAAGGTGACTTGTCTAAAAGGACCAATGTAGGAGTACTGGGAACTTACCAAATAGCTTACTTTTATAAAGCACCCCCTTCTAATGTATGCTTTCCAGTTTTAATCTTACTGGCAGTTTAGGTCACCAAGAGGATGAATTCTCTCCAACGATAGTTTATCCTGATCCTTCTCTGTCTTCAGGTGTTTGAGGTCTTGAGGTTTTGAGAAATTGAAAATTTTGACTTGATATTAAGAAAAAGAAAACATTTTCTGAACAATTAAAGCTACTCCCAAAGTAGTATGGGAAATGATGACTTTTCCCTCATTGGAGGTTTTTATTAAAATATCGGCCACTCATCTATCATGTAGGTACAAATGATATTTTTTATTCATAAGGGCAGGATTAGATCATAGGTTCTTAATTTTGGATCTCTGAATATATTTTAAAAATATTTTGCTAACTCTTTAAGTATTTTCAGTTTCTTTTGTAATTCTGAAGTATAGTAGTGAGGCAGTTTCCTAAAACCCCAAACCAAAAACAAGAACAACAAAAAGAACACTGAAAATCTCTCTCTTCTCTACAAGGGGGAGGGCTGCCTTCAAAAATCCAAGACCTTGGCAAGTTCTCACCCCTCTTCTTTCCCTCTCCCAAATACACTTCAAGCAGAAATTATTAAACATAGCCAGAACATTCATTTACTCTAGCAGGGACAAGGACCATAGTAGAATATTCCAGGACCTTCCCTACTCTGCCAGTCTATGGCATGGAATATATTCCTCATGATGGATCAGTTTTTAGAGGGAGTTTGTTTCATGAATTCATGATGAATCAGTCCAGGAAGACATGGCTAATAATCTATCCTTTCTTATTTTAGAAGGCATTCAAACCAAATCCTACATTTGATTGCATCCAAAGTTGTTTTTAGTATTATTCAACTTCCAACAGCCCCAAAGTAGTCTATTATATTATGAAAAAGGAGGGGAATTTTGTCTCGGGGAGTTGTGGCTCACACATATTGCCCAGCAAGACTTTTTTCCCCCAAGTCAAAGATCAACCTGTAGAATGACCTAGTGTCACAAAAATAATGGGTTACTGACACCTCTCAACCTAGAATGACCATTTTTCCCATTTCACACTATGCTCCACCTCTTTTGGAACTGTTAGGTCCTCAGATATTGTGATTTCCAACTATGGTGGCTCTGCAGATTTGTGTGAACTTCATAGACTCTTCTAGAGGGAATGAGATTCTATCTAAGATTCCTGTGCTGCCCCCATAATAGTCAAAACAGCAAAAGTGTCCAGACTAACCTTTGGTCTAGATTTGTAACCTAGAAGGCCAAGCCTCTGAATATCTGAGTTCTGAAATATTGTGAGGTATTCAATGCATAAACAACCCATTCTCATCTTTCTCATAGTGATAGAGATGATATGGGAGGGGCATAATCTGAGAATATGATATGAGAAAGTTTCATTCTGCTCCTGGTTTTTTCTGGACGTTTTGCTAACATAGTGTTTATGCTCCATTTGCCCTTAATTCCTGACTGATCTTCAATCTAGAACTTCTTTACCATGAGAGTGTGTGTTTAGTACACTCAGATCAGAGAAGTTTTGCCACATATAGTCTGTATGTTTGTATAATCAAGCAAGCCTTAGGACTCCCAAACCTGAATAACTGAATGACCTACCTCACCAGGCTTCATGGTCCCTTTAAGAGGGCTTAGAAAGGAGATTCATACAAACCTCAACTACCACGACTCCAGTGATATTCATTAACAAGATGAGTAGGGAATTGTAGCTTATCTGTGATTAGAGAGAACCATGAAATGTCCAAGACAAATACACCTATTTTGACATTTGATCTTGTGTTTTCCTGGGCTGATGATTGGCCTTGTAAAAGGAAATGTTTAAATGGCAATGGAGACTGAGAGAGATAGCATAATTCTAGGGTTGGAAATTTTTTTCCTCCCACAGATATTCAATACATCTTTATTTAATATACTTTAGAAATATACTTGGTTTAATATGTCATTTTCTCCCAATTCACTTGTGAAAAAAATTAACATTTCAAAAAAAATTTTGTTCCAAATTCTCTGTTCCTCCCCTCCCCTCCTTGAGAAGGCAAGCAGTTTGATATGTTATACATGTGCAGTCACGCAAAACATTTCTATATTAGTCATGTTGTAAAAGAAAACAAAACCAAAAAACAAACAAAAATAAACCCAACAAAAGTAAAGTTCAAAAAAGTATCCTTTGATAAGCATTTACACTCCATCAGCTCTTTCTCTGGAGGTGAGACAACATTTTTCATCACAAATCCTTTGGAATTTTCTTGGATCATTGTATTGCTGAGAATAGCTAAGTCATTCACAGATGGTTATTGTACAAAATTGCTTTTATTGTGTGCAATGTTCTCCTGTTTCTGATCATGTCACTGTATCAATTTATGTAAGACTTCCCAAGTTTTGTGAGAACATCCTGCTTGCCATTACAATAATAACCTACAACAATCATATACCACAACTTGCTCAGTCATTCCCCAATTAAAGGACATCCCCTCAATTTCCAATTATTTGCCATCACTAAAAGAGCTACTATAAATATTTGCAAAGATATGTCCTTTTTTGTTGTTTATCCCTTTGGGATATAGATCTACTAGTCATATTGCTGAGTCAAAGGGCATGCATAATTTTATAGCCCTTTGGGTATAGTTCCAATTTGCTCTCCAGAAAAGTTGAATCAGTTTACAACTCTCCTGACAATGCATTAGTGTCTCAATTTTCTCATATCTATTCCAACATTTGCATTTTTCTTTTTCTGTTATATTGGCCAAACTCATAGGTGTGATGTGGTACCTTAGAGTTGGTTTAATTTGTATTCCTCTAATCAATAGTGTTTTGGAACATTTTTTTTCACATTTTTAGAGATAGTTTTGATTACTTTGTCTGAAAACTGCCTGTTCATATCCTTTGACCATTTACCATTTGATGAATGTTATTAGCTTTATAAAATTGATTCCATTTTCTATATATTTGAGAAATAAGACCTTTGTCAGAGACATTGACTGTAATTTTTTTGTGACAGTTATGGTTGCTGTGTATTTCTGTCCACCTTATTTTTTCCCTGTTTATCCTACTCTCTCTCTCTTTTCACCTTGTCCATCCTTAAAAGTGTTTTGTTTCGTACTGCTATGTACCCCAATCTATCTTTCCTTCTATGATCTCTGCCCCTTCACTTATCCCCTTCCCTTCCTCCTTCCCTACAGGGTAAGATAGATTTCTAAACTCAGTTTATTGTGTATGTTATCCTCTCTTTGAGCCAGTTTGGGTGAGAATAAAGTTCAAGCACTCTTCTCACCTCTCCCATCTTCCCCTCCATTGTAAAACCTCTTTCATGAATTTTTCATATAAGATAATTTACCCCATTCTTCCTTTTCCTTCCCCCCTCTCCCAGTGCATCTCTCTTTTATACCCTTTAATTTTATTTTTTTATATCTTAACATTACATTCAACTCACACCTTTGTCCTCTGTCTATGAGTACTCCTTCTACCTTCCCTAATAATGATAAAGTTCTTAGGAGTTACAAGTATCATCTTCCCATGTAGAAATGTAAGCAGTTTAACTTTATTGAATACCTTAGAATTTTACTTTTCCTGTTTACCTTTTTATGCTTCTCATGATGGTTATATTTGAAAGTCAAATTATTTTTGTTCAGTTCTAGTCTTCATCAAGAATGCTTGAAAGTTCTCAGTTTCATTGAAAATCCATATTTTTCCCTGAAGTATTATACTCAGTTTTGCTGGGTAGGTGATTCTGGTTGTAATCCTAACTCCTTTGCCCTCTGGAATGAGATGTTCAGATCCCTCTGATTCTTTAAAGTAGAAGCTGCTAAATTTTGTGTTATCCTGAATGCGGTTCCACAACATTTGAATTGTTTATTTCTGACTGCTTGCAATATTTTCTCCCTGACCTAGGAAATCTGTGCTTTGGTTACAATATTCCCAGGAGTTTTCATTTTGGAATCTCTTTCAGGCAGTGATGGTGGATTCTTTCAATTTCTATTTTGTTCTCTGGTTCTAGAATATCAGGCTAGTTTTCCTTGAAAGATGATGTCTAGGCTCTTTTTTTTTAACCATGACTTTCAGGTAGTCCATTAATTCTTAAGTTATCTTTCCTCAATATATTTTCCAGGTCAGTTGTTTTTCTAATGAAATATTTCATATTTGCTTCTAGTGTTTTTCATTCTTTTGATTTTTTTTTGTTTTTGCTTCTTGATTTCTCATAAAGAAATTAGCTTCCACTAGCTTCATTCTAATTTTTAAGAAATTATTTTCTTCAGTGAACTTTTGGACCTCTTTTTCCATTTGGATAATTCTGCTTTTTAAGGAATTCTTTTCAGTAGATTTTTTTTGCCTCTTTTACTGTTTGATGTTGTCTCTTTTCTAAGGTATTATTTTCTTCAAAAATTTATAGGCCTCCTTTACTAAGCTAGTGATACCTTTTTCATGATTTTTTTTCAACACTCATTTATTTTCTTAGTTTTTCCTCCACCTCTCTTATTTCAATTTGAAAATCATTTTTGGGCTTTTCTAGTAATTCTTTTTGTGCCTGAGACCAAATTACATTTTTTTATGAGACTTTGGATATAACCCACTTAACATTATTGTCTTCTTCAGAATTTGTGTTTTGATCTTTCTCACCAATTTAGTCATTGTCTATGGTCATACTTTTGTTGTTGTTGTTTGTTCATTTTCCTAGCCTATTTCTTGACTTTTAACTATATATATTTATGTTAAAGTTGATCTGTGCTTCCAGCATAGAGGGGACAAAGTCCGAAGTTTTAAACTTTTCTTTCTCCCATTCTCAGAGCTAATTCTGGGGACCTTTAAGTTTTCAGTTCTTCCAAGTTGGTATAAATACAATGAGAGGTCTGGTCACTGCTCTCCTGGCCTATTCTCTGGTTTGTGAGCAACCACAAGCACTTTTTTTTCTACCCTGAAACTGGGTTACCATGGTTCCTTCTTGCTTGCTGTGCAAGCTCTGATGTGCTAGTGCTCCTCCTCACCCTGCAACTGGTCCCAATCTAGTATTGTGACCTGGATCCAGTTATGGGTGATGCAACAGGTCCTTCACTCAGTGCCAGCAAGGGACCCCGTAATTTCCTTTTGACCAGTTGTCCAATCTCTGACCATCTATGGGCTGAGTACTAAAAGGTACTGTTACTTCCACTGATTCAGTTACCCCCTATGCCTGCTGCTTTCTTTCTGGAGTCCAGCCTGCACTGGACTGTGCTGCACTCTCATGCCTCTGCAACACATTGTTCCTGCCAACCTTCTAAGTTGTCATGAGCTGGAGAATTGTTTCATTCCATCCTTCAGTGGGTTCTGCCTCTCTAGAATTTATTTTGTGATGTTATTTAAAGTTGTTTGGAGGAGAATTTGGGAGAGCTCAGGTGAGTCCCTCTCTTTTCTCCACCATCTTGACTCTGTCTGGGGTTGGAGACCATTGAAAGGAAAGTCAACCCTTATCACTCATCTCTTTACTTCGAGAGAGAGAGAGAGGAAGATATTTTCTCTTTGTCCATTTCTGTCTCTCTTTTTATTTATGTCCAGTTCTCAGATTTCATGGAGTATTCCACTATCTCCTGGGCTTCATTATTTAAAGTTCTCAGAAGTGTTACTAATTTGTTTACCCAATGACCAAATTCCTTTTAACTCTATCAGAGAAAGGTCTGTCATACTTCATAAAAGGATCACCAAGTGCTAACATGACATCAATACTCCTGACTACACTGGCCAGGGCAGAGGGGAACAATGTCTTTCCCCCTTATATCCATAATGTGGTTTAGTAATTGTAAGAATGAACTAGGAAATCATGTGTCTTTTAAGCAGGTTTAAATAATTTTTTACCTTATTTACATTTTTAAAATATATTCATAATTCATTAGAAACTTCAGTTTTTATTTTCTCAAATGATGAGGGAATAGTTTCTTAGCTTAAGTATAATATTAATTATTACAGAATCATCTAGTGTTGTCCATATCATTAATACTTCAGTGTTTTAAAGGATTCTCAGAGTCATTGATTCTATAATACCCTCCATTAGTGTTGAGAATAATCTGATGCTTTCCTTTCTTTTGTATTTCTTACCCATACCATCCCTTAAACTTTTAACATGGTATCCATTCAATGTGTATAATATCTACCTGTCTTTACTCTCAAAACAAGATTGTGTATTGTTAATGTATTCTTGCATAATGGCTTAATGTATTTTTGCTTAAGGGAAGATATTTTCCATCCATTAATAGGCCTGTATGACCTTCTTAGGTCACAGGGAAACCTGAGTCACATTAATCTGTCACATGGAACAGGAAGGGGTGGAGCAAGAAGGATGGAATAGGAAGAGGCAGAGCTAGAGTAGAGCTGAAAGGAAATTGGTCAGAGCAGTCATAACTGGGGGAGAGAGAGAAAACTAGATTATCATGAATGGGAGAGGTTTTTTGTAATTTTGTTTAAGGAAGCCTGTTTATAATTTGTTTAAGGGAGTTGACAGAGGGAAGGTTTGGGGTGGTGTTGTCCTCTCTGTTGTTTCTGTATATAGATTTCTTTGTTACTATGATGGATTTGGCTTTCTGGTGTTGGAATTTGATTTTATGGTGTCAGAATAAATGCTTTGATTCTGTCTTCCATGTGAAGAGTGGAGAGTCTGTTGTATTTTGCAATTCAGAACTGTACTGGTATATATTCATAGCCATGGTAGGCACTGTGAATATCGTATTGATGCTAACAAATGGTGATGAGTATGGGGTCACAAAATATCAGATGTCTATTTGAAGACATTAAGGCTTTAGAGGAAGAAATGGATATCCCAGCATGGGAGGATTTACGTTATTCCTCCCAAGCAGGAGAATGGGCTAAAAGCACAGGAACCTGTGAAAACTGGGAATTGAGGCTGTGGAAGGGAGAAGGACTCAGAGATTTAGGAAGATGTTTGCAAGGAATACCAATTGGAACAGGGAAAGAACTGGCATGAGTATGGAGGAGAGGCTGGACCTTGCAAACAATTATTGAACTGGTCTTTGATCTTTGCAGGGTTAATTTCCCACGCTTTGCCTTTCATATGCTCATTTAAGTGTCAAATTTTTTTTCCTGTATCATAATATCATTTATGCAGTGAGTAAGCTGTACACAAGCTTACTATAATTCATCTAAATGTTCAGCCACAATCCTATGACGAATAGTGGGGATATGCAGATATCCCTGTGGCAAGCATACAAAAGTCTGTTGTTGTTCCTGCCAAGTGAAAGCAAATTGGTCCCATTCTTTAGAATATATTGGGGTAGTAAAGAAAGCATTGGCTAAATCAATAACTGCATACCAAATCCCATCATATTTTTGGATCCTTTCTATTAAGGTAATAGCATCTGGAACAGCAGCATACAAGGGAGGAGAGACCTTATTCAATTGTCTATAATCCACTGTCATCTTCCATGTCCCATCTGACTTTTGTCCTGGCCAGACAGAATTATTCCAATGAGTGGTTGTAGGGGCTAACACTCCTGCCTCAATATATTCCTTTATAGTATTGGTAATTTCATCTTGCCCACCTGGCCCATGATATTGCTTTAAGGTAATTACTTTAGAAAATTCGTTTAAGTGATTGGGTCCATTTTTATTTTAGCCATTAAAACTGTATTAATTCCTGCTCTGCTGATGACAAATTGATATCTCCCTTCAAGAAAACAAAGTTATACCTCTCGCTATATCTATTCCAATGATATATTCAGGAATGGGTACAATTATCATGGTATATTCTTTCTTAGGTAAATGTTCAATTTTCATCATTAGTTTGACTTGTCTGACTGATATTTCAGCCCTTTCCAGTCTTGTGATGGTGATAGGAGTTCCATGTTTAAACTTATAATGGTTTCCATATATGAGAGGTCTCTGCCCCAGTGTCTAGTAGTGCCCTAGTTACAATAGTTGATCCTTTTTCCAATATATATTCAAAATTATATTGATTGTTAAATCTTATCTGTGTATTTCTTTAATCTGAACTGGGGCTTGGCCAATTTCCTATTCTCCCTGAAGGTGTAACAAACTTGGATACAAGGATTCAGGAGGATCCGTAGGGGCAGTTCTTATTTCTCTATTCTGTGTTGTACCAAGCCCCTTTTCTCAGTATATTTTGAACAGTTTATTAGTTGCAATACCATCCATGCTTCTAAAATCTACCCCTGCTCTCAACAGAGTAGTAAACAATTCTTTTCTTGTCAGTCTCTTTTGACTTTGAATCTGCTGGCTATTTATTCTTCTCTCTCAAGGAAATTCATCTTTTCCCTAGTCCTCTAAGTCACTTAATGGTGAAATCTTGTCCAGAACTTCTGAAAGAGGGCTCCCTATTTCCCCACTTATTAGAGTCAGAACTTGGTGCTTCTAAGCAGGAGGAGTCATCTTCACTCTTACACTCCTATGGGAAACTGCTAAGGTGATAGCATAGTATACGTCTACTTTTCAGATCACTATGGCAGTCTTAATTATATCCTCTGTTAAGTTTCTTGTACAGTCCCTAAATGAATACCTGGGTCTATCTCCACTAGGCTACATAGAGTCGGTAGGATACTGCCTACTGCCAGCTTCAGCAGCCAAAGCTAACCAATTAGTCCTATGGCTACCTCCTTGCATATTGTAATCCCTAAAAGTTTGCTGTGCACCTATAAATTTTGGGGCAGATACAAGATGGCAGAGTAGAAAGACATATATATTCCAGGGCTTCCCCCATAGCCCACAAAATACCTGTAAAGAATGACTCAACAAATTCTAGAGCAGCAGAAGCCACAGAAGGACAGAGTGAAAGAGGTTTCCAGCCAAAGGTAACCTGAAAGGTCCACAGGAAACGTCTATCCCTTGGGACACTGAGCAGAGTGGAGCCCAGCCCTGGCCATGTGGCACAGGGAGGAACAGGACCAGAACAGGCCTCTGGGGCAGAATCCCCAGCATAGAGGGTCCCACATCCCTCAACACACAAGTGACAAAGAAAGCTTCAAAGGTCAGTGTAAGAGGACTTTCCCAGCTGGGCGAGAGGGGAGCAGGGTCCCCCCAGCACTGGCTCCAGGTGGTGGTAGAGGTGACAGCAGCAACAGCAGCAGGCAGCAGGTGGCTATGGTGTCCACAGAAGCAGCTGGGATCCATTGTCTGAGCAGCTCAGCTTAAAGTCTTGGGAATTGAGCAGGGGATCTGAACCTCAGCCCTCACTGATGACCCTGCCCCCACCCAAAACCCCCGGAAGAATTGAGCAGCAGATCTGAATCTCAGCTCTGAACCTCCTTGGGAAAGGAGGAGCATAGGGCCCTCCTCTTGACAAAGGATTCAGAAGTCAAGTAACTGACTGGGGAAATGCCCAAAAAAGGGAAAAAAATAAGACCATAGAAGATTACTTTCTTGATGAACAGGTATCTCCTTCCTTTCTGATGAGGAAGAACAATGCATACTGTCAAAGGAAGTCAAGGCTTCTGCCTCCAGTACCTATAAAATGAATACGAAATTGGCTCAGATCATAGAAGAGTTTGAAAAGTGAGTCAGCAGCTTGCTAAAGGAGACCAAAAAATGCTCAAGAAAATAACACCTTTAAAAATAGGCTAACTCAACTGGAAAAAGAAGTCCAAAGGCCAATGAGGAGAAGAAGGTTTTAAAAAGCAGAATTAGCCAAATGGAAAAGGAGATTCAAAAGCTCACTGTAGAAAATAGTTCTTTAAAAACGAAAGTGGAGTTCAGGGAAGCTAATAACTATGAGATAAACCAAGAAGTTACAAAACAAAACCAAAAGTTTGAAAAAAATAGAAGATAATGTGAAACAGCTCATTGGAAAAACAATTGACCTGGAAAATAGATCCAAGAGAGACAACTTAAAAATTATGGGACTACCTGAAAGCCATGATCAAAAAAAGAGCCTAGACAATATCCTTCATGAAATTATCAAGGAAAACTGTCCTGATATTCTAGAACCAGAGGGCAAAATAAATATTGAAAGACTGTACCAATCACTACCTGAAAGAGACCAAAAAAGAGAAACTCCTAGTAATCTTGTGGCCAAATTTCAGAGTTCCCAGGTCAAGGAGAAAATATTGCAAGCAACTAGAAAGAAAAAATTCAAATATTGTGGAAATACACTCAGCATAACACAGGATCTGGCAGCTTCTACATTAAGAGATTGAGGGGCTTGGAACAGGATGTTCCAGAAGTCAAAGGAACTGGGATTAAAACCAAGAATTACCTACCCAGCAAAACTGAGTATAATACTTCAGAAGGAAAAATGGTCATTCAGTAAAATAGAGGACTTTCAAGCTTTCATGATGAAAAGCAGAACTGAATAGAAAATTTGACTTTCAAACACAAGAATCAAGAGAAGCATGAAAAGGTAAACAGGAAAGAAAAATCATAATGGACTTTCTAAAACTGAACTGTTTACATTCCTCCATGGAAAGATAATATTTGTAACTCTTGAGACTTTTCTCAGTATTTGGGAGGTGGAGGGATTATACACAAACATACACACATATAGATGGAGAGTATAGGTTGACTTGAATTAGAAGAGATGACATCCATAAAAAATTAAATTAATTTAATGGGTGAGAGAGGAAAATATTGGGAGGAGAAAGGGAGAAATGGAATGAGGCAAACTATCACTCATAAATGAGATAAGAAAGGAGAAATATGAGAGGAGAAAAAGGAGGAGGTGAGAGGGGAAAAAGTGAAGCTTACTCTCTTCACAAATGGCTTAAGGAGGGAATAACATGCTCACTAAATTTGGTATGAAACTCTATCTTACTCTACAGGATAGTAGGGGAGAAGGAGAAAAGTGGGGTGAGGGGGATGATAGAAGGGAGGGTAAATGGGAGAAGGGAGCAACTAAAAGCAAACACTTTTGGGAAGGGACTAGGTCAAATGAGAGAATAGAAAAAAGATGGAGACAGGGTAGGATGGAGGGCAATAAAGTTAGTCTTACACAACATGAATTCATGGAAGTCTTTTGCAAAACGACACATATATAACCTGTATTGAATTGCTTGCCTTCTCAGTGGTGATGGATGGGGAGGGAGAGAGAGAAATTGGAATTCAAAGTATTAGAAATGAATGTTGAGAATTGCTATTGAATATAATTGAGAAATAAGAAATGCAGGTAATGGGGTATAGAAATTTATCTTGCCCTGCAATATAAGAGAGAAGACAGGGATAAAGGAAGTTTGATGTGTGATAGAAGGAGGGCACATTGAGAGAAGAGGTAATCAGAATGCAACATGTTATGGGGTGGGGGAGGGGAGAGGTGGGGAGAAAAATTAGAACTCGAAATTTTGTGAAAATGAATGTTGAAATCTAAAAATAAATAAATAAAACTAAAAAAAAAAATCTATAAATTTTAAGCAATCCATGTCATCTATTGATACTCCTCTGGCCCCTTCATTACTGATTCTCACCATCCAAGACACTAACGATTCTCCCATTCTTTGGGTGAACTGATTTGAAATATCTGTGACCTTCTGCTGAGTAAAATCCTCAGTTATCTCTCTAAACACTGTGTTCCCTCCTTGGTTCTCTTGTTTTCACCTTAATATGGGGCATGCTTCTGCTTGAAAAGTCTCTCCCTGTAACATTGTTTCATTTCCATTCCACACACTCTCCTGGCAATTGTCACCATGGCAATTTTGCTTGTTCTGTACAAAAGTTGTATGCACACTTCTTCTTGCCAGCCTTCTACTTCTTCTTCTGAGCTAAATGAACAGCCTTTTCTTCCACCTGAGATCTAGCCCCTCCAGCTTGCTCTTTTAAAGGAGAGTCTGAACACTGAGAATTCCCATGCAAATGAGTTAACTTTTTCCATCTGATTTTTTCCTTTAGCAGCTTGTCCCTGATTTTACATATAATACAGTAACCTGTTAATAATATCCACCCTTTCCTACACAGTCCTGCCAATTCTTTCCTTAGTTTTATTGATATTCCTTGCAAACACCTTTTGTAGTGTCTCTGTCACCCCTCTTCTAATCTCAGTTCCCAGTTTGCACATGGTCCAGTGCTTTTAGTGCATTCTCTTGCAAGGAAGGAATAAGATAAATCCTCCCGTCTTGGGATATCCATTTCTTCCTCTAGAGCCTTTCTGCCTCCAAATAGAGATTTTACATCTTGCAATCTTGTTTGTGGTGCCAAATGCATCACCAAGGCAATATTCAAAGTACTGAGGGTGACTATGTATATGCAGGTGTAGTTCTGAATCACAAGGTATAACAGACTCTCTATATAGAAGACAGAAAAAAAATATTTATTCAGACACCAGAAAACCAAATCCCCATACCAGAAAGCTATCATAGTAACCAAGAAATCAATACAAATTAACATAGCAGGAGACAAAGTCATTCCCAAGCCTCCCTTTCAGCTCCCCCACAAGCTGGGGCCTTCCCACAAATAAACAATCACAAGCCTAGCCTAATTGCCTGTGTCCTCTCCTCCCTCCAGTCTAACTGCTCTCACGAACTTCCTCCCAGTTCTGGTCCACCCTTCCTGTTCCACCAGTTCAGCAAGCTCTTCACACCATATGTGACTTAGGCTTCTATGTGATTTAAGCTGGTCACATAGGCCTGTTAATGAATGGGAAAGATCTTCCTATTTATATTACCATTACACCAGTGTATGGAAACAAAGTATGTGCTTAATAAATATTTGTTGATTTATCAGTTTAATAAAGATTTTATAGAAATGAAACATAACCATAGTTGACCACTATTGATATAATCTCATTTTTTTTAAACTAATAATACCCTTTTTAAAAAAGTAATCCTTTGGTATTTTCCTGACTTTTATCTGTCTTGAAGGAAAATTCTTCAGAGACCTTCAAATTTTCTTACATCCAATATGGATTTCCTCTATGATTATTTGGCAATTCCAGCAACTTTTCCTCTCTTAACTGTGTTTAATATCATTTCACCTTCCTTATATAGCAAATCAGTGACTGAGATATTCAAATCCAATTGTGGCAATTCTGTTATCATAGATGAAGAAAATATTTTGTTATAGAAATCTTGACTAGTCTGCATCATTTTAACTTTTGCTATATTTCTAATTTCACCTTTAAATGTTCATGGGATTATCTGACATAATTGATTCTCACATCTAATTTTCTACAAACCTTTTTTTTTTGTCTCTCTACAGCTGATTTTGCTCTTCCCTATTTTCTTCCACAAGGATTTGATTTGAAAATAAATTTGTATTCTCAACTGGTGTTATCATTGGCTGCCATATATTTTTGCATGAAAAAATTGTCAGTTATTTTTGGCTGAGGTGATCACTGGGCTCTTTTATGCTCCTTATTGTGTTGATTGCTTTATTTTGGTTAAAATTCTGAAGGAAAAGGTAAAAGTTCAGACTGACATTTATTTTCCTTTACCAATTTACCACTTTTCCTTGTCAGTGGCTTGTATAAATAGGTCAAGTTGGAGCTTTTGTAGTTACATGCTGTGTTATCGTCTTATCTTTTTGTATCCTACTTAATTTAATGTTGATCTTGCTGTGGCAAATGGATGGTCTGAGGATAAATGTGGCTCCTTTTCCATTCCACCTAGTCTCCAGTCTTCTGGCAGAAGTAAAGAAAAAGCATTCTATCACACTAAATCTCCTGCCTCATCTCCGCCCTCCTTTGGGAGGCTTATGCAGCATGAAAAGGTTTATTATTAAGAAGCTTACATTATGTAGGGAGAGAGATGAAGTAAATATATAATAATAAAAAGATTAAATATAAGAATAGACACAAATGAACTGAAGGTAGAGAGGGAAGGCACTAGTAGTTGAAAGGATCTTGAAAGGTTTCATGTAGAAAGTTGTACATGATGAGACATTTTAATAGGATTTTTTTGTATTATTGCTCTTAGGCTCAGGGTCCCCAAGTAAAATGGGTGTAGTAATACCTACCTCGCAGTGCTATTGTGAGGATCAAAATATGTAAAACACATATCACATATGTGAAGCATTTAGCAAATCTGAAAATACTATTTAAATTCTAACAATAATAAACACAATTATTACACCTTACATTGATTTATGTAGTGCTGTATGATTTCCAAAGTGTTGCTACATTCATTACCTCCTTTGATTGTCACAATAGTCCTATGAGGTAGGCATTACTTCTTTACAGATGAAGACACTGAGGCTTAGGGAGGTTATGAAAAAGATCATAGAGCACATCTTAGATTAAAATCCAGTCTTCTGATCCCTTTCTAGTATCTTTTCAGCGGCCACAGGTTAATTCTTTGTGTACATAAGCAAAACTTTTCATTCATTCTTGAATTAAATGACTGGAATTGATAATGGAATTATATCCCATTCATTTCTACATGGAGAGGAATATAACGTGACATGATATGATATCAAATGCATAGACATTACATAATATAGAATATAAATGGTCATTTAAAAAATTGAGACATTTTATTTGTTATTCTGCTAATTTACCTGATTCTTATAGAGTCCAGAAGGGGGCAGCAAATGATTTCTGTAGATCAATAAGAAGTTGTCTTGTTAATTTGTTTTTAACCATTTAAAAATATCCTTGTATTGTCTAAGTTCATTTTCTACTGATTTTTAAAATTAAGGTTTAATATTTAAAACAGCCATGTTGTTACCCACTAACATGCTTCCTTATAAAAACAATGCTTTTTTTGTAATTTCTGTTTTCTCCAGAGTCTAGATGTCTGGAACTATGGAATTTCAAATTCTAAACTCTGATTTGTAGAGACAAAAGGCTAACATGAGATAATCCTATGAGCCCCTTCTTAGGTGACCCCATTAAAGGGAGATTTCACTTTATGGCTAGGCAGCTTCTAAAGCCATAAAGCTTTGGTAAACAAAATTTATGATACAGAAGGAACTAACTGCTCTTAAGGATTTCAAAACACATATATTTTTTCTTGTACTAGTAATGGAAATCAAGGCATCTTTCCAAATTTGTTGTTCCTCTTATCACACATATTGATTTCAAAAGTAAAAACTATAGGACTATTTAGTTTAAGATGTATGAAGAACCCAAATGAAACATAAGGATTGAATGACTTAAAAATTGTTATTAATAGTAGATGTTATATTAAAAATATATGAATTAAACATAAGTATTATTATTAAATACTAACTGTGTTTCTTAAAATTATCTTTAATTTCAAAATGAATGGAACTAAAAAAGTGATTAATATTCATTTTGATGGTTTCATTTATTTTTGATGCAAATGATGTCTAATGGATTAAAAAGGGTGATGCAGCAAAATCATAGCTAAACTTTAAGAATAAGTCAAATGAATTTCTTTTGTACTGTTTGCACTGATTCTTGGTCTTTTCAAAAGATCCTTCCTGTGATAGGACAGTAAATTTATCTTCTTCAAGAAAATACAAATGAAGTAAGCATACTGTTTCTATAAAAGCTTTTAGTACAGTACAATGTTTCTTATAAGAGCAATATAATTGTCTTCAATTATATTCAACAATCACAAATATTAAGTGCCTACTATATGCAGGGCTCTCTGCTAAGCAATTATATTACAATGGAAAAATGGTACAACATCTTCCTTCAAGTAATTAGCGTTCTTGTATTTTTATACTAAATCCAGAGTTAACTTTGTGTGTAGCTGAAATAGGCTGCTACCTTAAGAGGTAGGGTCATAGGGGTTCTAATAAAAACACCCAGCTCCAAATTTCCTCCCTTCCCCATTCCCGCCATAGTTCAGGAAATTTTACTGTTACATACTCATTCCTACAAGGTTAAACTGTTGTATCTCCAGAATGTCCAAGTGAAAAAAAAGCAAAAGCCCCTGGGGGAGAGAATGTATTCAATCATTATACCCCATAACATCTTGGCAGGAATTAGTATAACAGATGGTTTTCCATGAGGAAATCTAGTTGGGTGCAATACTGTGGAGCAATTAAAAATAGGATGGTAGTACAGGAAAACATTTACCTGGGGATCTGAGCCTATTGTCTTCTCTCAGACCTCCCCATCACTTAAAAGGACTTATTCAGCTCAGATTTTTGTTTAGAGTTTTAGATCTCAATCCAAAACTTGTAGCCCACTTTGGGAAGGCATATAATAATCAATATGATTCTCTTTCAGCAGGGAAAAATCATAGTGATTTTTGACGTAATCTATTGTCTCTCTCCTCTCCTTGAGTATAATGCTGGTTACTGCCATTCTCCATAATCAAATGCATAAAAATCAGAAATCACCATGATAGATCACACTTTATCTTGTCCTTGCTTTTCAAAAAGAATCAAATTAAACCAAAAATATAAATAAGCTTAAGAGACAGGTAAACTTTGGGCTTAAAATATGTTCGAGAGAGAGGGAGAGAGAGAGAGAGAGAGAGAGAGAGAGAGAGAGAGAATGCAAGCAAAAAGGAGGCACAGAAAAAAACATCAATATCTACCTATTCATTCAAATAAACAATTCAGCAATAATCAGTCTGGCTTGTCTTAGTTCTTATCATTAACTTCCATCTGTTCTCCCAGCTATGATGGGGAAATATACTCCAGATTGTTGGCATATATTTTTTTATTTATTTTTCATTAATATATTAATTTTATTTGTTTTTAGTGTTCTACAATCACTACAGTATAACTTAGATTTTTTCCCCCTACCTATCCCCCACTTCCCCCCTCCCTCCCTGAGATGGCATACAATTCTATATATGATCTATACATACATTCTTATTAAATTCATTTTCACTTTAGTCATGCTGTGTAGAAGAACTAAAATGAATTGAAGAAATCATATAACAAACAAAAACATAATACACACACACAAAAAATGATATGCTACATTCTTACTGGAATGAATTTAGAAGGAGAGCTCCATGAATTATTCTATCACTGCAAATATCCTGGATATTCACTGCATATAGACAATGAATTGATCCCAGAATTAAATAGGAGGAAGATGGACTGGATTATATTTGGAAAACCACATTTTCAATAATCCTATGCTGTTTCCTGTTGCACAAACTTATCTTTTAAATGCAAATTTCTCCTAATAAGGATCTATGAGTATGATTTATGGAATGCTGTTAACTTTAAGGAATCAGAATGGTGAGTTATCTAAAAGGCAATGGAGAGAACTATGGTTAGTATAATTATAAGAGTATATTGCCAACAATAAAAAAAATATATTGACAAAAAGTGATCAAAAGGTAACATCAAGGAAATGTATTATGGATCATGTACTAAAGATCAAAAGAGAAGAGATTATCCAGTTGCTGCATTGGTACCCACATAATGTTGAAAAGTTTAAATGAAAATCTCTAGTATGTTGGGTAGATCATCTATGGAAAATTCATGAGAGAGCATAGACAGGAATTTCATAGGATAAGAAGGGTTGCAATCCATACCAGTAGAAATATACCTACATATGCATGAGTATCCTTAGGATCATTAAGCTGTTGAATTATGGGAAGCAAAAAAGTGAAGATAATTCTCATGTGAGGTGACATAGTACCCTGATCATCCTGAGTACCACTCTTTTTTATCATCTTTTTTTCTTGTAGAATGTTCCCCCTTCTATTATTTCATTTTTTGTGTGTAGCTAAAACTTAAAAGTAGTATTAAAAAGAAACCAAAAGAATAGATATCTATTGCAAGATTTTAAAAGGACTGTGAAAAAACTGAAAATATTAATGTCCAATGTTATGAAAAGAGTTAAATGAATTTGAAACATTGCTATAATGCAACAAAAATAAGAATGAGACATACAGACACACTTGAAAATACCATGCAAAGCAAAACAAAGAGAATGAAGAATATATTATTATAACATTAGTGGAAATGAATAGACAATGAATCTTGATGAAGACTTAGAGAAAATAATTGAGAAGCTGTAATCAAATATTATGCATTGAAATTATTTTAATGCAAATAATTACAAAACAAGGGTAAACCATTCTTGTATTTATTATTGAGAATAATACCTCATTAAAACCATTTATTCTGTGTGGCCCCATTTAATTCAATTGATTGATAAAAAATACTCTCTACGGCATTTCCAACAAATGAATACCAAGCTTTCACTTGAAAACTTCCAGTGAAGGTAAATCTACTACTTACAGAGGCACCCCATTCTACTCTTAGATAGCTGTGGCTATCAAGGAATATCTACATCCACATCCACATCTGCATCCTCAGCCTTGTCTACATCCACGTGCACATATACATGCACATCCACATCCACATGTACATGTATATCTTCAGCTATGGTTATAGCTACATTGGTATCATCTATAATCTGTATTGATATGTATGTCTATATACATACACACATATGCAATTCCTACCTCACTCCCTATATTGAGTCAAAATGTGTCTGTTTTCAACTTTTGCCATTTATTCAATGTCTTGTCTTCTGGGGCCAATTAGATAAATCAAATGTCTCTTCCTAATGACAGTTTTAAATATTCAAATATAGATATCATGTCACTCTTAAACTTTTTCTCCTAGAAATTAGACATCCCCAGTTCCTTCAAGGAATCCTTATATTACATGTGACCACCATGGTTACGCTGTCTATGAACCAGTTAATCCATATCCTTATTAAAAGATACCGAACAAGTGCTTGAGATGTATTTGAACCAGGGCAGAACATATTAGGGTTCTCATCTCCCTTGTTATTAAGAACCTGTTATTGCTTTGGATCGTTGTTTGTTTTTTACTGCCACATCACTCTATTGACCCAATGAGTTTATGGTCTTTTCACACCACTTGATCTCTCTTCTTTTTTGAATCCATTTGAATTGTAATGTAGCCTACACCTCTCTCTCTTGTCCACATGAAGGGTATAGTATGTTTATTAAACCGGTTGAAATCTAGTTAAACTATTTGTACAGCATCACTCTGGTCTGTTAAGTCAATATTGCTCTCAATAATGGAACAAGATTTTGATTCTGGATCTCACACTTAGCACCTGTGCAAACTTGGACACGTTATCCTCACTTAACCTGGGGTTACTTATCTGCATAATGAGGATGATCATACTTTCCCTGCCTACCTTCCAGGTCTGCAAAGAGGAAAAACATCTCATTAATCTGAAAGTGTCATGTCAATGTGAGCTATTATTACCGTATTATCCCCTGTCCCACGGAGGTGTTCAGACAAAGGCTGGAAGATTAGCTGTTTGTGGTACTGTAAAGATGATTCACGTTTCAAGTAAGAGTTAGACTAGAAGACCTGGAAGGTCCCTTTCAACTCTGGGATTCTGTGATTGCTTATGATATGAAGCACTACTTAGAAGGAAGAACACGAAACTAACAAAGCTAGAACACTATCACACAAGCAGACGGAACATTCTTTAATCCATATTAAAGTTAAATATTCTTTAATATGGCATTAACATTGGGTTTGTAGACTGCCAGTAACGTGGACAAATAGCTGAATGATATTTATACAAGTTTTCTTAGCTACTGATTCTTTACCTATTAAGTCATGTTGATTATAAAGGCTAAATATAGTTTTTGGCATATCATAATTGTACCTCCCTTTTAACCTTTCATGAAATAAAGATGCACAAGGCAGTCAGAGAAAAGCAGACTTTGTTGAGTCTGTTTAATTTATTATCTGAGATTTATTTAAATCTATAAACTGGGAGTAACAACACTTACTCCTCCACCTCCACCTTTCAGGGATATTATGATGATTAATTGGATCTAAAAGCCTATAACACTCTCTGAAAGAGGTATTAACAGAGCCATTTAGAGGTTTTTGGTTATACAGCAGTCTGTCTGCTCATCAAAATTCTAGTTTTCCTAGCCTATACCTGGTCCACATTTTCAGGTCCAGGCCAGTTGTACATAGGAGGATTGGGGAAGAAAACTAGGGGGAGGAATGTATCACATGGGTGAGTCTCATGTATGAGGTAGGTTTAAGCATCTGAAATCAAAGTTGCCTTCAGAATAGTCCTGGCCCGCTGAC
>CM053773.1:73876873-73893648 GCA_028658325.1 Potorous gilbertii
ACATCTATATATGTAACATAAGCATAAATGATTATATGTAAATATATTTTATTATTTACATATATCTTTATATATATTATATACATATTATTTTTATATATAAAGATATATCACATATGATATAATCACCTGTCTTTATACATAAAATATTTATAACTATAAAGATTTAAAGATATATAGATCCCTTTATATATCTCTATATGTCTATGTAAGGACAAGTAAAATAGGATCTTTTGCTGTTTTTGTTTTAGTATAATTAACAACTATAATACCTCTATTTTCATGTAATTGAGGAGGATCTTTCCCTCCATTCATGGGCCTGCCCATCGTGGGAAGTTGATTAGGGGAGCTGTTTTGTAGGAGGATCCCAACTACCTTTTGGGTTTTTTTTCTATTGAGGCACTGGGTTGGAGGGTTATGCCCTCTGGCTCTAAAAAGTGTATAAATACTCTGAGAGTGAGGTTTTAATTTGGAGCTTACTGACAAGAAATGTTTGTTTGGACAGGAGAGGGCTCTGGGAAGCTGCTAAGGAGTTGTCTTCCCCCCCACTCTCCACCTTTGAGAAACCCAGATGTTCCCTCTTTGGTAAAGATGTCTGTATGTTAATGGTCAGACATTTTGGAAGCACGTCTGTTGATTTTTTATTTCTATGAAATTTTGATTTCAGATTTGATTTGATTTTGATTTTCTGTGATACCTGTGCTTAATTAAAATGTTTGTTAACCCCTCAAAGGTTGCCTTTCCTTTTAAAGAAGCAGATTAAAGAACCTGTGATAACAGGTCCCCCTGTGTATGTTGGGGTGCTTACTGATACAGTCTATACTTATTATTTATGCTTATTCTTATTTATATATGCACTTATTCTCTCCTCTATTAGAATGAAAGCTCATTGTGAGTAGGAATTGTTTGATTCACTGTGCTTGTATCCCCTGTGCTTGGTACATAGTAGATGTTTAATAGATATTTGATTGATTAGGTAAGTAGGTGGAACAATGTGTGACAGGCCTCAAGTCAGGAAGACCTTAATTCAGCTCTGGTCTCGAACACATGCTAACTGTGTGATCCTGGCAAGTCGCTTAACCTCTATTTGCCTCAGTTTCTTCAACTGTCAAAAATGAGAATAATACCAGCACCTACCTCCTAGGTAAGGATCAGATAAGGTAGTATTTACAAAGCACTTAACATAGTTCCTGGTACATAGTAAGTAGGTGCTTAATAAAAACTCCTTCAATCAGTTCATCAATCAGACATTTAATGAACATCTACTATGTATCCAACATTGTGCTAAACTCTGGGGCTACAAAAAGAAGCAAAAAAAAGTCTCTCCCCTATGGAGTTTACAGTCTATTGGAAAAGACATATAAATATTTCTAAAGCAAACTATCTACAGTACATAATTTAAAGAAGGAAAACATTGTAGTTAAAAGGGGTTAGAAAGCCTCCTGTAAAAGGTGGGACTTCAGTTGAAACTTCAAGTTATGCCAGGAAAGTCAGTACTCAGAGAGGAGGAAAGTGTTCCAGCTTTGAGAGGTAGTCAGGGAGAAATGCTTGGAGGGGAGAGGAGTGTCTTGTTTGTGGAAAGGCAGTTATGGGAGGGATGGAAGGTACATAGAGATTCAATATGTACACAAAAGTAAATAAAAAACATAGATAAAATATTAAAAAAATCTTCAAGAGGGAGAAAATGCTAAAAACTAAATTTTTGGAAAAGCCCCTTGTATAACAGGTTGCATCCAAGCTCTCTTTGAAGGCAGCTCAGGATTGTATAAGTCAAAATTAAAAAGGGAATCCATTCTAGATATGGGAAACCCCTTGTACAAAGGTTTGGAGAAGGAAAATGGAATGTTGTGTGTGAAGAAATGCTATGTGAAATATAACTAGGAATGTAAATTTTTGGGAGGTAGATTGTTGGGTACTTTAAATACTTGCATCTATGGCTGACTGCCCTGGCCCGCTACTTTCTGAAGGCCAGGTGTGTTACATTTTACTCCTTCTTCAGGGTTCCCCACTACCCTTTTAGAACAAGACTGTCTAGGGTATTGGCAAATGGTCCTAGCGAACACTGATGATGTTCCTGTATGAGGGGTGGGGAGAGGTTCCCCTTCACCCCACTTCCATTTAATCACTGTTAGCGTATCTTTTCAAAGCAATATTTATTTCAAAAGATATAATGCTAAATATATAAACTTACTCAACAAATGAGGCTCACTTTTTCTACCAACTCACCCACATACCACCTCATAGTCTAAGGAGAAGAAGAGATTAGGATAATAGTTTAGTTTAATTCCTATAAAGCAGAGTTTTAAGTTCTATGTCCCAAACCTCCTTTCTCATATTCTTTCAAGTGCTTGCTAATAGTTTGTGACTCTTCTTTTGGGCACTGTTTGCTCATATCCTTTGACAACTTACCTACTGGGGAGTGATTTTTTTGACTTTTTGGATACAAAAACTTTTCTCTGAGAAATTTAATAACATCTATATTTATACATATATACATACATAAATATATGTATACATATATAACATTCCATTTTAGTGCATTTTAAAGATTGATTTTGTTTGTACAGAAGTTTTTTGGTTTCACATAATCAAAATTATCTATTTTGTCTTTCATAATTGCCTCTATTCTTTGTTTACTGAAGAATACATCACCTATCCATACCTGTCAGAGTCATATAATCTGCTTCTCTTCTAATTTTTTATGGTACGATCTTTAATATTCAAGTCACACATCCATTTTGAAGTCATTATGTTGTATCATTTTCAGTCATATTCATGTCTTTCTGACTCCTTTTGAGATTTTCTTGGCAAAGATACTGGAGGGGTTTGTCTTTTCCTTCTTTAGCTCATTTTACAGATGAGGAAACTGAGTTAAATAGGTTTAAGTGACTTGCCCAGAGTCATGTAACTAATAAGTGTCTGAGGCTGGACTTGAACTCAGGAAGATGAGTCTTCCTGACTTGAGGTCCAGTATGCTATCCACCGAACTCATTATGAAATACAGTATAAGATGTTAAGTCTATGGTAGATTGCCTTTTAAGGATCTTAGAATGTGGTTAAAATATCCAACTGTTTAAAGGGGCCTACTGTCTTTGTTTTTGACCAGATAAGTGGTAGATATCACTTACTTAATTGAAGAGGATGTAGTAGTCCAGAAGAAATTATGACAGCCTAATTTAGGTTGGTGAGTTAAGGAAAGGATACAGAAGAGAGTAATGTTATAAAGACAAAATTGACAGGTTTTGACAATTGATTAGATATGAGGAGGGAGTGAGAGTGAAGAGTCAAGGATGACCCTGAGGTTGTAAACCTGAGTAAACCTGTTGTGATCAAGAGCAATGGTCATGAGATTATTTTCCCCTTTAAATCTATTTTTCCTTTGAACTTTGACATTTATTTGCAGCATTGCCATGAATATATGGCCTCCTATATTTACAAATCTAATGTTATCTTTAACTTCTCTTTCTCCCTTCTTATATTTAATCAATTAACGAATCTTATAAATTCAATCTCTTCAACATCTCTCACATGTGATTTACCTTTCCCCACCATTTGCCACCTTCCCAGTACAGTTGCTCATCACCACCCTTCTTTACTACTGCAATGTCTTCCAAATAGGTCTTACCTCCATTCTCTCCTCTCCCTAATCCATTCTTCACATTGCTACCAGAATATTTTTTTCCTTATTCATGGATTTGGTCATGTTATTCTCTTGTTCAGAAATTTTTAGTGACTTTCAGTCACATAATATGTATAATTAAAATTCCTTTGCCTGGTTCCACAACCTGATGCCTTGTTCTGTATTACCAGATTTTCCTCCTATTACTTGCTACAATGAACATTTCCACATCCAAAATGGATGAATCTTTGCTCCTATACGACTGCAGCACTCTCAGACATCAATGCTTTTACTCAAGGTAGTAGTCTCCTGTCTCTCTAATTTTTAGCCTGTTTTCTCTCTCTTCACTAATTAGTTAAAATACAACCTAAATGCCGGCTTGTCCAGGTGGTCTCCCCCTCCCAAGTCTCCTGCCCCTACTTGGTAATCACCTTCTTCTCTGGACTTCAAACAGCTCTTTATTTTAACATTTTATAACTTGTGGTGTAATATTGTCCATCATAGCTCTCTGTTGAGTGTCTTCATCCCTTCCTAGAGTGAGCTTCTTGATTCAAGGACTGCATTTTATTTAAATGTTGTCCTTTCTTTAGTGCAAAGCATTGGGCTCTGCACGCAGGAATTGCTTAAAAAATGTTGCTTAAATTTATTTGAATTGGACATTAGGTTTGTCATCTCTTCTAGATATTACAGTTGTCCGGAAAGTGCAGTTTATTTCCACTAAGTGAGCATTTCCTCCTAAGCTATATTAATGTTTAGTAATTTTCTGTACCATATTATTATGAAAAATCCTAAAACTAGCCTCTTTTCTAATATGAGATTATATTTTCAGTTATTTAAAAGTATATATATATGTATATATATACATATATATATACACACACTGTTATAGATGTAGAGATATTCCCCATCTCAGCTCCATCTATTATATATTTAAATTTAAAACTAGGCATCAATAATATTGGCATATGTATATGTACCAATTATTTTTAATGAGCACATCATGAACAATTTACATATTGATAGAATGTAGATAATTATTATGAGAGTCATCCAAGTAAAAATGAGACCACAAAGCCTGGACCTAGAATAAAAGTCTAAATTTAATTTCTAGCTTCTCCATTTACTATATACCTTTGGGAAAATTATTTAAACTTTTTCTGAATTTTAATTTCTTCATCTGTGTTTATTAACTTTATGTTTATGTTGTAGATATTTGATAACTAACATGATATGGTGCTTATTTTGTACCAGGCACTGTGCTAAGTGCTTTATAGTTGTTATCTCATCTGTTCCACGCAATAACCATGGGAGGTTATTTTCATTTACAGATGAGAAAACTGAGGCAAATAAAGCTTAAGTGACTTGGCCAGGGTACACAGTTAGTATCTGAGGCCAAACTTGAACTCAGATCTTCCTAGCTCTCGGACCAGTGCTCTATCCACTGCACCACCTAGCTGTACATATGTTTTGTGTTTCTTTCAGTGTGAGCTCTTTGTGGTTAAGTAAGTATTCCTTTCTACCTCATATTTGTATCCCCAGTGCATGTCAAAATGTTTGGCACATAGTAGGCACTCAGTAAACATCTGCTGATGTACAAAATATATAATAAAAACCAGCAGTAGCATGTTTCTCCTATTATTTCTAAAAAACATTTTATAAAAAAAAATCAGGAGCCTTTAGAAATTATTTATTTTAAATTGTCATAGGGAGGAGCTAAGGAAAATAGGAAAAAACAGAATAGTTTATAATTCTTAATTGCCTTGCAAACAGTAGTCAACTGATAAATACTTGTTGAATTGGATCATTCCATCTAGATCACAAGAGGAATGTTTGTAAAGTGGATTGTGAGCTGACTTTTCAGGAACATTTGGGTTCAAGTACTGCCTATGCCAAGACACTCTTTAAGACCCTAAGTTTCAGAAGGAGGACTAATTGTCATTAATATGGGACATTAAACTAGGTCCAGTTTTTTTTTTAGGTTTAACTATACAGCAAGGAGTAAAAAGTGGAATTAAGATAAACTTCAAAAATACTATGCATCGTCTCATTCCTAAACTTGAATGCCCTTGTAATCAGTGATTGCTTATTGTTGAAAGAATTGTCTGTGGGGCTGGTTGTGATGGAGATATTTTCTAACCAGGTCAAAAGAAGCTGAACATATGTCTGAACTTGTTGAGACAAATATTCTTCTTCCCTCCCTGACTGATTTTACCTTCAAGGTCAAAGCAATATAATGTAAGTGTTTGACTTTTTACAAGTGTGTGTGTATGTATCAATTGGATTACCAGGATGCTGTAACATTTTTTCTTTTCATCAAACATGTGCCTATAATTTGTATGGTTTATACAAATAGATGATACAGACTGAATTTGAAACACAATCTTGAACAACTAGTAAGAAGTTATTGTAGTTAGGAGCTATTTTTATGACATTGGTGTTTTTTAATTAGTAGAAGTTTTATCGTTGTGAGAAACTTTTCATGTAGAAACATTCTCCATTGAAGCAGATGGACAATTTATTTATAGTCCTGTTACAGAGAGTTGCTGGGACAGTGAGACATTACTCCTTTAAAAAAAAAAAGACTTCCATTCCCTATCCATTATGTCACTTTTGAACTAGATATGGAAATTGAATTTTTGTTTTGTTTTTGGAGGCAAATGGGGTTAAGTGACTTGCCCAGGGTCATATAGCTAGTAAGTGTCTGAGGCTGGATTTGAACTCAGGTCCTCCTGACTTTAGGACTGATGGTGCCGCCTAACTGCTCCTAGATGTATATAGCAATATAATTCTAAAAACTGTTAATTGCCTACTGTTCACAAGATATTGTGCTAGCTATTAGGGAGGCATACAAAGACAAAAATGAAGCAGTCCTGGACATGGAGGAGCTAATAAACCTACATAAAGATTATTTGTGCAGAGGGTAGATGGTTGAATGGAAACCAGAACATAAAATTTAGAATCAGAGTAGCTGCTTTGAATTCTGCCTCTATTAACTACAAGACTGAGCAAATTATGTACTGTCTCTTGGCTTTGATTTCCTGATCTATAATGTTAGTGGGGTTACACTAGGTAACTGCTAGAGTAGCTTCTAGTTCTAAATCCTAATATTTTATGAAATCTCCTTGAGAGCAGGGACAGATGTTTTACCTTTCTTTGTCACCCCAGAACTTAGCACAGTACTTGACGCAAAGGAGACACTTAAAAAATGTTTGTTGCCTGACTGTGAGTGAGAGACAAACTACCGATGTGTGCTAATTTGATGATATACAATAAAGGAAAATCCCAAACTTACAAAATAGAGAAAGGGAAGTGATAATTTCTATTACAAAAGAATTCTAAATTTACAATAATAATTGCAACATTTCTTTAAATTGTGACCTAACCTGGATTTTTTTTTATTTATAGTCATTTGACTTTAAACTACCTTTTCAGGAATGCATCTATGAATTTAAGAGAGATTTGTCTGTATTTTTCTTCTTTGTATATGCATTTTCTATTTTAGATCATCAGTACTGAAAGATTAATGACCTTTGCCTATAAAACTGCATCTGACATACATATGATTAATCAGGCTCTTTTGATGGTAATGATATACAATATGTTGAAGCTCCCTGTATGTTGGTATAGTTTAATCAGCTTCCCAGAGAAAAAAATCAAAGAATGGCACTTATGGAGAAGAGTGGGCGTTCTACTTTAGCATTTAATAGAGTCTACTCTGTCTCTTGGAGAGAAGAAGAGGCAGATGATGAAAGTAGCCAAATTTATCTTTTTCATTATACAAAGTAAGCACAATGGTGCCAGATATAGGACAATAGCTAATGGGAATAGTAGGATCAAGGGAGGTTTTTTTTTTATTAACTATGGTTGAGACATGGGCATGCTTGTAGGCAGCAGGAAAGGAAATAATAGAAAGGGAGAGATAGATTGAAGAAAAGTGAGAGTAGAGAAGAAGAAAGTGACATCACATTTTTGGAGAAGTTAGAAAATGGGAACAAAGGTACACATAGAGAAGTTGACTTGTTAAGATAAGTCACATTTTCTTCTGAGACCAGAGTGAAGGAGGAAATGGGAGAAATCAGTGTAAAAATGGAAGACAGAACAGATTTCAATTTTTCTGGCCTGCAGAGTAAATGAAAGAGAGGAGTACAAGATGAAAGGTGACTTCAGGCAAGATTTTGGAAAACCTTCAGCCAGAGGCAGTAGTTTATATTTTATTTGGAATGAAATAGAGAATCACTACAATTTAATTTGTAGGTTAGAAAAATGGTGTGGTCTTGCCTGATTACTTGGGTAACATTGTGGAGGACGATTGGCCAGGTCAGAGTGGAGGCTATTAGAAGAGATAAAGGTTTAAACAAAGGTGAGGGCATTGATTGGCCTTGTTACTTATCACTTAATTATATATTCACCTCTGTGGCCATTTGCCTTTGCTCTCATTTAAGGTCTGGACCTCCAATCAGAATATGAACTCAAATTCTCCAGGGTAGATTTTTTTTTTTAATATCTTCTCCAATCTTACCCTAGGCAAGTGGCACAATACCGTGTGTGCTATGGTCTTTTGTACTAGTGTTAAGTTAATAATTAGTCTTCTGTTGACTAAGGAAAGGAAAGGACTGAAAATTCATGCTCAGAGCCATAACTGAATTTGAATATAAAAAAAGCAATGTGCCCTTCCCTTAGTCCTTATGTACTTTTCCTTCCTAGTGATTGAGGTGATCCAGGCATGAACTGCTATGAGCCCCTGAATGGAGGAGGGGCAGCAGCTAACCTGTCTTTCTCCTAGCATTCATATGCCCCCACAACACATGGCAGTTTTGTTCTCGTTTATTTTTTTTTCTTTCCTTGGTCTTAGGTGAACAAGTATTCTGAGCGAATTAGTGAGACCTGGAGATGTCACAAATGCATTAGAAGTCAGGCTGGTCAGAGTTAGTAGCAATAGTAGGTTGGAGCGAAGTATGATAAGGACTGATAAGCACAACAGCCAAACAATCTATTTGACCCAGCCCCATTAGAAAGAGTATGTCCTGTCTTAAACTATCTTAGTTGACCAAGAGGAGGGGCTTGTCCATGGCAGATACCATATGCCTCAGTGAATGTAGTGGAAACTCTGGGAAAGAAGAAAAGGTGTGACAGAGTCAGGAGTCACAAAATAGACACCTCTTTTGCTCTACATGTTCCCAATATGTGTCTTACTACTTTTTTACTTTGAGCTGAGTCTGCTCAATCACCCTAATGACCTTTGTATAAGGGGAAAATTAACCTCTTCGTTTGGTGGATTGGTAGATTGTTTTGTAATTAGCAGTTCGTTGTTGTTTAGTTGTTTTCCAGTTGTGTCCAATTCTCCATGATCCCATTTAGGACTTTCTTGGCAAAGATGCTGGAGTGGTTTACCATTTCCTTCCAGATAAGGAAACTAAGGTAAACAGAGTGAAGAGACTTGCCCAGGGACATATAGTTAGTAAATGTCTAATACCTGATTTAAACTCAGGAAGATGAATCTTCCTAACCTCAGGCCTAGTGCTCTATCCACTAAGCCATACTTTTTGATCATATTGGAGGCACACAAGATGGGGGCTTTTAAGAGTTAATATCAGAAGCAGTAACTTCTCAGGGTTAACTGGAACACTGAGAGAAATAATGAGAACTAACAGGAAAAAACAGGAATCTCACTTGCTAATGCAGTGGTGGTGTGAAGCCCAGAGGGGGTACTACAGAGTTGTAGAGATAGAAAGGCTAATTAGATACTATTTAATCCTTCTCCATGTTTCATAAATGATAAAACAATAACTGGCATTTATATAGTACTTTAAAGATTTATTTCATAGATGAGAAAACTGAGGTTAAGTGACTTGTCCAGGATTATATGATTATAAAGTGAATGAGGCTGGATTTGCATGCAGTTCGTCTTGTTGGCTGATACATTTCTTTATCATCTCACCACCCAGCTGCCTCTAACATAGACTTTGCATAGTTGCCTACGTGTTGTCTCCTTTGTAATATTGCGATCTTCAGAGCAGGAACTGTGGTTTTTGGCCTATCTTTATGTCACTGAGGCTTAGCACAGTGGCCAGCATTTAACAGATGCTTAATAAAGCTAGTTCATTGATTGATTGACTGTGTGTGTGAGTGTGCTTGGTTTGCTGGACTCTCATTTCTTTCTGGTGTTCCCATGTTCAGGAAGGAACAAAGGGAAGAAAAAGAAGTCTAATACCCCCCAAAATGTGTTTCTTGATTTTATATGTTAGCATGCTTTGGGCTTCATTTAGGAAAATGGTACTGATGGTAAGTTCTTCATTTTGCAAAGGCTACAAACCAAGACCAAAGTAGAGGGAGTGTTGGTGCCTGATTTTCTGTTTGCAGATAATTGTGCACTCAATGCAGCCTCTGAAGCTGAGATGCAACAAAGTATGGATCAATTCTCTGCTGCCTGTGCTAATTTTGGCCTAATAAATAACACCAAGAAAACACAGGTGCTCCATCAGCCACCACCAAACCATCCATGTATGGAACCATTGATTACAACAACTGGAGAAGTTTTGAATGTTGTGGATAAATTTGCTTACCTTGATAGTGTACTTTCCAGGGATGTACACATTGATGATGAGGTTGATGCACCCATTGCCAGCTATCTCAGTGTTTGGGAGACTCTGAAGAAAAGTTTGGAAGAGAAGAGGTATTAGACTGACTACCAAACTGAAGGTCTATAGACACACTGTGCTGACCTCATTGTTGTATGTTTGTGAAACATGGACAGTCTACCATTGCCATGCCAGGAAATTGAATCCCTTCTATTGGAACTGTCTTAGGAAGATTCTGAGGATCACCTGGCAGGATAAGTTACCAGATACTGAAATCCTTACTCGAGCTAAACTCCCAAGCATTGGAACTATGCTTCAGAGAGCACAACTCCAATGGGCTGGCTACATTGTTTGAATGCAAAATATATGCTTGCCAAAAAGTCTATTTTATGGAGAACTCATATGGGGCAAGCAATCACATGGTGGTCAGAAGAAGCGATACAAGAACACTCTCAAGGTCTCTCTCAAAAACTTTGGATTTGATTGTGCGGTATGAGAGACTGTGGCATAGGACCACTTAGCATGGCATGCCCACATCAGAAAGAGTGCTTTGAACAAATCAGGATTGGGATAGCACAACATAAATATAGGATGGGCAAATTTGGAGTATCCACCCCAACTATCTGTGCCCAACCTGTGGTAGAGCCTTCCACGCTCGTATTGGTCTGATCAGCCACAGTGGGATGCACTGAAACTTTGCTTTATCATGGTGATGTCATTTTGGTCCTCTTCAAAAATGAAGGACAACAACCAACCAACCACGAACAAAGACAGAGTTCCAAGGATCTTCACCTTCCATAAAATGAACAAGCAAACTAAAAAAGCCAGTCCTTTTCATGCTTTGGAAATGACTTCTTGTTCATTTAAAATGTTTATGTTGTTTTGTTTTGTTTTTCCTAAAATGGAACTTAATTTTAAGTTCAATGAGATGTTTGTGAAGGTCTGATCTCTTAAGGAGGCAGCTTAGTCTACCAGCCCACCAAGTGAGACTGCCGCAGGGGCCCCAGGGCTAGGCATGCCAGGTCTGGTTTTCCTGTTAACAGCAAAGTTAATTAATTAGGAAGACTGCTGTAAAGCTCACTCTCAGTGTAATTTGGCAAACCTTTTTTTAAAAAAATTTACTTTCCATCTGAAAGTTTCCTTTTTCCATTTCTATTTTGAATCATTTCCAAGAAAACTTTCCAATTCCTTAAATCTTAGGTGTAAACAGAAGCAAGAGAAAAAGTTACTGAAAAAGAAACTACTGATCCTCTTCCAATTCTGCCATCAAGATGTCCCCAAGTCATCCTTGAAAGATTACATGAAGTTGTAGTCTGATGCTTACTGAGGTGTATCAATGTAATTGCACTAAAGCCTATCAGAAAAAAATCAAAGATTACAACATTGAACTCCAAAGCCCACTACAACATATCAAAATAGTAGGCAGCAGAAGATATTGCTTTCCAGCAGAATGCGTTTGGTTTGCAAAGTGTGTAAAATATTGTCATACTCTTGCATCATTTTCTGATATTATATTCAACAATTTTCTGAAATGGTTAGTATCCCTTTTAAATGAGATAATCACCAGCCCTTGAGCTGTAATTCACAAAAAAAGTCTATACAAGGAATGTTTTGCAAAGGACAGAATCCAAATAAATCTACTGTGTCCCACATATCACCAAACAATTGCTTTTTCAGCTTCCTAATCCTTATCATCATCATGCAAGGCAGAAGATATGCAACTCAAAGTCCATTCTATTCTGTATCTGAATGAGTAATTGTAATCACAACTTCAAACTTCTGAAATGAATAATACATTTAAAGGCAATTATAGAAGTAAATACCCCCATTGTATCACTTGATTTGTATTCAGGAATAGCATGACTAGTCCTGTTATTTCATTGGTAGAGGGACTGATAAGGAAAGTCTACCAATTCCACTTTCTTTCTTCAAGTACTCTGAAATGTATGGTCCTGGAAAGATGCCTGAGGCACTAAGATGCTGCCCAGTGTCCCAGAGCCAGGATATGTCAGAGATAGAACCTAAATCCTGGTTTTACTGATTCTGAGACCATCTTTTCTCCATTATAATACAACACCTCCTATATAAAATATAAACAATCAACACAAAGTCATTTTGAGGGAAGAAGCACTAGCATCTGTTGTTATTCAGTCATTTTTAGTCATGTCTGACTCTTCTCAGCCATATCAATTCCTAGCAAAGATATTGGAGTGATTTGCCTTTTCTTTCTCCAGCTCATTTTATAGATGAGGAAACTGAGGCAAAAAGGTTAAGTAACTTCCTCAGGGTCACACAGCTAATAGTATCTGAAGCTGGATTTGAACTTTGGTCTTCCTGACTCCAGGCTTTATCCACTGTGCTACATAAGGAAGGATTTATATTGGATATGGACCTTAAACTAAGTTCTGAAGGAAATTAGGGATTCTAAAATGAGAAAGAAGTGCAATTGTTTGGTGATATAAGTCATAGAAAACAGTCAGTGCAAAAGCCCAAAGTTTAGAAATGGAGAGTCCTGTTTGAAAAACTGCTAGGAGGAAAGTTTGACTGGACCATATAGTGTATAGAAGGGAGTACTGAAAAAGATAGCCAGACAAATATTGCCAGACAGACAAGTGAACCTAGAGGTAATGGGAAGCCACTGGAACTTACTGGGTAAGGTAAGTAGAAATAGCTCAAGGGATGGTGATTGATTATCTCATTTCAAGGAACTGCTAACCATTTCAGAAAATTGTTGAATATAAAATTGGAAAATGATATAAAAATGTAACAATATTTTACATACTTTGCAAAGAAAAGTTACCCGTAAGCTTTGGGGAGACCAGTGCTTCATCCTTCAGAATGATCTTAGCTATTAATCTAAATTAAAGTAATTCACAATAAAATGTAAATTTCTGTCATCTGAATTTGCAATTTTAAACAGAGATATTACATTCTGTGAATTTCTTATTATTAAACAGTGTAGTCATAGAGACTATGATTTCATTGATGTAGGGAATGCCAAGGTGAGGAAAATTCCTCTAATAATGAAATCAACATCTCTGCAATTTATTTAGAGAACCTAGAGAATAGGTATCAAACACATGCATTAAGCCTGTGGCCCATATTTCTTCCAGTGTTGACAGATTAAACCTGATTAATCAGATTAAAATGTAATTGGGTAATAGTTAGCAAAATGAATGAAAGTACAATTAACCATAGATAAGATTAAAACTAATTAAACATACAGGTGGCAGTGATATTTATATATGATTTAATTTAGTGCCACAACTTTATCCTCTCTCCTTCTATTTGAATTTAACACAATGACCTAGAATACTAAAAACCTTGACCAGGGTGCATATGTTTTCTATGTATCTGAGAGTCATATGTTTTGTATGCGTGAGAAGCATGCTCACTCTAGAAAGAACAATATTTGTGAAGCCAGGAAAGCTCTTATTTTATTTTACATGTTTTACATTCCTTGTGAATGGGTAACTCCCTAAAGGAGCACATTTTCTCAGACAAATGCAAGACTATTTATTTCCTGTTCCTGTTTCCAATTTCCCCCCTTGTTCTCTAAGATGCGACTTCCTGGACCACCTCTTCCATGTTCTTCTCCTTGATATGTTCCCCTTTCTTCATCATATATTGCATGTGCATTTAAATTAGCTTTCTCCTCCTGAAAATGTGTTGAATAATATTAAATAGCTCGTTAAGCGTGAGTACCAGCTTCTGACCTTTTACTTAATCAGAAGTCTAGTTCTACTAGGTCACAGCTCCAATTAGAGCCAGTCCCCTTTGAGTTACAATCCTGTTATCACCCTTGCAAAGCTAGGAATAATTTTTTAATCCTGTGGAAACAGAATTCCTTCTTTTGTTTCTCACATACGTGTTTGAGATTGGACTTGAACCCAGATCTTTCCAATTTTAAAGCTAGCTCTCAATCTTTTGTGTTATGCTACCTCTTTCTGAAGAAAATGAAAGTTGATTGTACACTTAAAAAAAACCCACCTAATTTTTTATTGATACCTTTTGTTCTTATATCACATTCATTTCTAAAAATACCATTGCCTATTCCTTACACAGTGAGTCACAGTGAGTCACAGTGAATGAAAGATAAAAAATTGAGAGAAAAATAATCAGCAAAACTGACCAATACATTGACCTTGGGTAACTCACTTTATAAAATCGCCAACTCTGTCATTCTACAGATAAGTATACTCTTGAAAGAGTACTCACCAATTACTGAATTGAACCATCAAGTGAAATTCCTACCAGGAATTTTATCTTTTGGGAGGCTGTAATCATCTCTTTTAATACTTCTTCTTTTGTTCTTTCAGATTTTTACTTCCTCCCTTTTCTGTTTTTCTCTTATTTCACCTTAGTGGCAAGAATAAAGAAAGGGTGAGTTCAGTACAGATGACTTCAGATTCAGTAGGGCCAAGTGTGTTACTTTCATTACTAACATATTATTTCATTGTCAATTAATTTTTGTTGCTGTATTGGGGAACAGAGGAAGTTGGACTTCATGTTGGTGTTATTTATTAACAGTGCTTTCCATGACTCAGAGAGTGGTGTAAGGGAATTAATGTTTCTATGGAAATTAGTTAGTAAGCTACCTTGAGCTCTTGGGGGGAGTATCAACACCATGTAACCTCTCTATAGCTGTTAATTATAAACTATGATTAAGTAACTGTACCCAAGGTCATAGTAAATCAGAAATGGAGCTGTGAATAAAATCTAGACTGTTCAAACTTTCCTACTTGTACTCTCCTCACACTAAGCTTTGTATGTGATTACAGGGTTGTGGTGTTGCTAAATTATTGCATTGATATAATAAAAATATGAGGGAAGTTACAGACTATCTAGAAAAATGTTTATTGTGATTTGTGATATGTGTTTGGCATTATCTTACCTGAGTCAAAAGGGACAGCTAGGTGTGCAGTAGATAGAGCACCAGTGCAGGAGGCAGGAGAACCTGAGTTCAAATCTCACCTCAGACACTTGACACTCTACTGGTTGTGTGACTTTAGGCAAGCCCCATAACCCCAATTGCCTCATCCTGGGTCATCTCCAGTCATCTTGATGAATATCTGGTCACTGGATTCAGATGGCTCTGGAGGAGAAGTGAGGCTGGTGACCTGCACAGCCCTCCCTCACTCAAAACAAAGTCAAGTGCAAGTCATGTCATCATTTCTCTGATGATATGGTCTTCTTTAGCAACGAAGGATGAGCACACACACCTGAGCCAGAAATACATTGATTGGTCATTGAAATTGGAAATCAGTAGACCAAAGTGATTAGAATTTTGCCTGTGAGTTTTTCTTGTTGATAAAAAGAAAATATCCATCCATACATGCATACACACACAAACACATATACCTATAGTATGTGTGTGTGTGTGTGTGTGTGTGTACGCATGAGATAAACATTTTCAAAAGTTATGCATTTTCCAGTGTACTAGAAAAGAGTTTGACCAAATGCTTAAAGGTGATATAATATCTTGTAACTCTTGAGAACTTAGTATTAACATCTTTAATTTTTAAAAATATTTTGAGGAATAAAATATATTTCTCTTATTCAAGAACTACATATCTCCTTTATTTTTTAGTTACTTTGTACCTAATAATAAAAACTTATCTGTGTCCCTATACTTTCCCCTTCCTCTACTTTCTCTATCACTGTAAAGGGCAATATCATACCCCCATTCCATCAGGCTTGCAATTTAGGAGTTAGAGAAAATTGATAAAAGTGTTTATATCTTTTAGGAGATCATGACTTCACAAATCTATTGCAGATTTATAAGCCTCCAGATTCTTACATTATCCAGACTTAATCTCTTTAATAATAATCAACTGTCATTTTTATAGTGCTTTATGTTTTGCAAAGTGCTTTACAAATATTATCTCACTTGATCCTCACAACAACCCTAGGAGGTATCTGCTAATATTTTCTTCATTTTGTAGATGAGGAGGTTGAGGCTAAAAGACCTAAGTGACTTGCTCAGGATCATATAGACTGTAGATGTCTTAGGCTGGATCTGTATTAAAGTTCCTTCACTCCAGGTCCAGCATCTTATCCACTGAACAGCCCAGCTGTCTAAATAAAATAAGTTTAAAAGTTTGGCTTAAAGTTAAAGGAATAGTTATAGAGAGGCTTTTCAAAATCAACTAAGTAAAATGTCTCATGGAAGGAAACCTCTAAATGTTTTTTTAAAATTTATTTATTTAACTTTTAACATTCATTTTCACAAAATTTTGGGTTCCAAATTTTCTCCTCATTTCTCCCCTCGCTCCACCCCAAAACACCGAGCATTCTAATTGCCCCTATCACTGATCTGCCCCCTCTTCTAACATCCCTCCCTTCCCTTGTCCCCATCTTCTCTTCTGTCCTGTACGGCCAGATAACTTTTTATACCCCTTTACCTGTATTTCTTATTTCCTAGTAGTAAGAACAATACTTGACAGTTGTTCCTACAACTTTGACTTCCAACTTCTCTTCATCCCTCCCTCCCCACCCATTCCCTTTGGGAAGCAAGCAATTCAATACAGATCATATCTGTGTAGTTTTGCAAATGACTTCCATAATAGTTGTGTTGT
>CM053773.1:73894148-73996084 GCA_028658325.1 Potorous gilbertii
GGGTAGTCATCATTATTTCAGAAAAATGAAAAGCTGAAATAGATTTAATCACAAGAGAAAAATAGGTAAATTATCTATGTGTCCTCCATATTATTCAATATTGTATTAAATTATTTAAAATAACTAGATAGTATAAAATTCCTGAGAGTTATACATGCCAAAACAGACACAGCAACCATAAAAATATAAAACACTTTTAATACAAATAAAGTTAGATCTAAATAACTGAAATAACATTTACTGTTCAGGGGTTGGTAAAGCCAATATAATTTTTAAAATGACAATTTTATATAACAAATCTATTTAAGTAATGCCAAATTAAACTATTTTAATTACTTAGAAAAATAATAACAAAGTTCATTTAGAAGAAAAAAAGGTCAGGAACTTCAAAAAAAAAGGGGGGGGTAAGATTTAAAGGAAACACATTCAGTAGTATCAAACCTTAAACCATATTATAAAGTGAGAGCATTGAATGCTTCTGATTATTTAGATTAATTTTTTCCTGTATATGAAGCCAAGAATAGAAGGAATGAAGAAACCTAGGGAAAAATTTTCGTAGATAATGTCTCAGAATGTGATTGGGATGGAATATTGCTGTGGTGTAGGAAATGATGAGCTGGTTGATTTAGAAAAACATGGAAAGACTTGGACTTAAGAAAGAAGATGCTATCCACCTTCAGAAAAATAGGTAAGTAGAAGTAAGCTTAGTATATATGTGTGTATGAGTGTATATGTATATAGATGTCCATATTTATAAATATCTATGTTTATATGTGTGTACACATATATATTTAGATATATATACATATATATATACACATACATACATACACACACACACACACATATGTTGGTTGGTTGGTTGTTCGAAAAGGATCAAAATGACATTACCATGATAAAGTGAAATTTCAGTGAGTCCAAGTGTGGCTGATCAGACTCATATGAGCTTAGAATGTTCTCCCACAGGTTGGGCACAGATGGCCTGTGTGAATGTTTGGGGTGGATACCCCAAATTTGCGCATGCTGCATTTACTTTGTGCTGTCCCAAATCTGCTTTGCTCAAAGAGCACAGCACCCTTTCTGATGTGGGCACGCCATGCTGAGCAGGCCTGTGCGATTGTCTCC
Source organism: Potorous gilbertii (assembly GCA_028658325.1). Classification (NCBI taxonomy): domain Eukaryota; kingdom Metazoa; phylum Chordata; class Mammalia; order Diprotodontia; family Potoroidae; genus Potorous; species Potorous gilbertii. The sequence goes on from CM053773.1 coordinate 73,895,274, forward strand.
CATGTTGCACAGTCAGAGCCAAAGTTCCTGAGAGCGACCTTGAGAATGTCCTTATATCGCTTCTTCTGATTACCATGTGATCACCTGCCCCATGTGAGTTCTCTATAAAATACTCTTTTTTGAAAAGCATACATTTTGCATTCAAACAACTTGGTCAGCTCATTGGAGTTACACTCTCTGAAGTACAGTTTGAATAAGTGGCAGTTCAGCTAGAGCAAGGACTTCAGTGCCTGGTAGCTTATCCTGCCAGGTGATCCTCAGAATGTTCCTAAGACAGTTCAAATGGAAGCAATTCAGTTTCTTGGCAGGACACTGATAGACTGTCCATTTTTCACAAGCATATAACAATGAGGTCAGCACAACAGCTCTGTAGACCTTCAATTTGGTAATCAGTCTGGTACCACTTCTCTCCCAAACTTTTCTTCAGAGCCTCTCAAGCACTGAGCTAGCTCTGTCAACGCATGTATTAACATCATTGTCAATGTGTACATCCTTGGAAAGTACACTACCAAGGTAAGTGAACTTATCCACAGCATTCAAAACTTCTCCATTTCTTGTAACCAATGGAACACCTGTGTTTTCTTGGTGTTAATTATTAGGCCAAAATTAGCACAGACAGCAGAGAATTGATCCATATTTTGCTGCATTTCAGCTTCAGAGGCTGCATTGCGTGCACAATCATCTGCAAACAGAAAATCATGCACCAACATTGCCCCCACTTTGATCTAGGCTTGTAGCCTTTTCAAATTGAAGAACTTGCCATCAATATGGTAGTTGACCTTGATGCTATGTTCATCCTCATTGAAAGCATTTGTCAACATGGCTGAAAATATCATGCTAAAAAGCATGGCAACAAGCACACAGCCCTGTTTCACTCCACTGCTGACTGAGAAGGCACAAGAGCTTTGTCCACTATGTAGAACATGGGCAAACATGCGATGATGAAATTGACATACATTGGGCAACCAAATTTTGACAAAATTTTCCTTCAGTCCTCACGACTAACAGTGTCAAAGCTTTGATCAGACCTAAAAAACGTTGGGTATAGACCTGTGTTTTACTCCTGGCATTTCTCTTGGAGGTGTAGGGCAGTAAATACCGTATCAACTGTTCCTTGGCCCTTTCTGAGACCACACTGGTTCTCAGGTATATGATCATCTTCCAAGGTAATGGTCAGTCTGTTAAGGAGAATTCTAGCAAGAATTTTGCCAGCAATGACTAAAAGAGAGATATCCCCCTGTGATTGTCGCAAGATTTTCTTTACCTTTATAGAGATGGACAATGGAGGCATCTTTGAACTCCTGGTGTATAACCTCCTCTTGCCATATAACCTAGAAAATTTCAGTCAGCTATTGTATAAGCAATGGTCCCCCTACCTTGTAAATCACAGCTGGAATGCAATCAGCACCAAGTGCTTTGCCACATGAAAGGAGCCTAAAGACCCTCAAAATCTCTTCTTCAGTTGGAAATTCAGCTAAGGAGAGATTGACTTCAACCTGAGGTAAACAGTCAATGGCCTCAACATTGATTGATGATGGTCTGTTGAGAACACTATCAAAGTGTTCAGCCCAAACCTCTAGGATTATGTCCTTATCATTAATCAATATGGTTCCATCACCACCGAATAGTTGTGAGGCACAACAGATTTTTCATCCATAAATAACTTTCAGGGAATCATAAAAGCACTTTGTATTGTTACTATCAGCATAAAACTGAATTTCATCTGCCTTCTTACTGAGCCTCCATTTCTCTAAGTTTTGCTTGTACTTTGTTTTTGATGGAATTAAGTGTTGCTTTCTTAGAGGTAGATGAACTATCCTGCTGGTAAATCCTGTGGAGTTCTCATTTTTCATTTAGCAGCTTCTGAATTTCCCCATCATTTTCATCAAACAGTATTGGTGTTTATGAGTGTTCTGACTCGGATGAGCAAATGCAGTGCTGTACACCAAATCTTTGAAAGCTGCCCATTCCTTTTCTGCTCCACTGCTGCCAACTGTGTGTTGGCTCAACTTTCCCTCCAAGTTAGCAACAAATTTTTCACACTCAGAGAAGAGCTCTAATTTGTTGACATTAATTCTTCTGGTAATCATTTTGCCTTGGGAGTGGCACTTTAGATGAATCTGAGTATTTAGCTTGGAAAGGATAAGTCTATGATCAGTCCATCACTCTGCTCCACACATTGCCTTTGTCACTCTCACATCTTGTTTGTCTCTTCTCCTTACAATCACACACACACACACACACACACACACACACACACACACATATCTATGTACACATACACCTCTAACCACACTTAATTGTATCCTTTGGGGGGTAGGGGATAAAGTTAAAAAGTACACAGCAGAGAACAAAAGAAAACATACAAGGAAACAAACAAAAAAACTAGACAGTTTTGAAAAAATGTGCAATACTTATTAAATAGATCTTGAACTGGAAATTTATTGTTTTATCTTGAATCCTTTCTTATGTACTGCTGTGTAGATGGCAATGCTATCTTTTTCTTTTCTTATTTTGTACTTAAGTTTAAAATTTTTTTAAAGAAACAAAATAAGGCTAGAGTGAAAAAGAAGATAAATGAGAGTCAGGGACACCTGATGGTATTAACCAAGGAGACTAGAACAATTGTAACACTCTCAAGAAGAGAAGTTAAAAGGAGTTTAGGGGAAAGGTAATGAGCATCTTTATTTTGCACATAGTGAATTTGAGATGTCCAGGTGGAAACATCTCATAAACAGGTCATGATATAGAACTCTATTTAAGGAGAGAAACATTAGATAGAAGGGTGGTCTCAAAGTCAAGAAGACCTGACTTTGAGTCTCATCTTTAACACTTAGTTACTATGAATCTATGACCAAGTCACTTAATTTCTCCAGTCCTCATTTTTCTCATCTGTAAAATGGGGCTAATAATATCTGTAAGATCCATATCATGGATTTATTATGAAGTTCAAATAAAAAAATAAATATATTAAAACCTCTTGAGAATTTTCACGTACTATATGTCACATATTTCAAAAAATTCGTGTATTACATATTATTATAAATTGATTTATGGTTCACAAATAATTGAACACTGACTACTAATGAGATCATCAAGAGGAAGTGTGTAAAGGAAAAAGAGAAAAGCATCCATGACAGAGTCTAAATGATGACCCCATCAAAAAGAGATTTAAAACATTCAGAAAGATAAGAGAAGAACCAGGAGAGAGAGCAATGTTGACGGTGGAGAGAGTATCTAGGAGGAAGAATGTTAGATATTTTCAAAAGCTTATGAGAGACCAATAAGAATGAGTTTTGTGGTTAATCAATTGAATTTTCAAGGTATTTAGAAATATCCTAGTTCAACTATCCATGTACCTAATATACATGAATCTCTCATTAACGTTAATGAGGGTTATTCATATGTTTCAACTGAGAATGAATAACTCAAAAGACAGATGAAGTATAACAATTAGATCTATTAGGTCTGTGTTCCTCATACTTATCATTGTGGAGATATAATGCTAAGGTGATTTTAATACCTGTGAGGCAGTGATAATGATGATGATTCAATCAGCATTATATTTGTGTTATCTATTCTTCCAAATTTTAATTAATTATCCTTGTAACCAAATATCAGTGATGCATATAATGATATTAGCAAATGTACAGTATTAGTCTAAAAGGAAATAAATTATATGAAGTTTAAAATTACCAAAACGGTTATTGCTTTAGAATAGATTGCTCCCATTGGGTCACATCCTAAATCCACTCCTAGTGAGGGAGAGGGGAGGAAAGCAGTGATGACTATTTCATAAATTCAGCTAGAATAAAATTATTTGATCCCATAAACCTCAGGTTATAGAAAGCATATCTTGCCAAATCATCAGAGATGTTATTTTAAAATTTTACTGCTCTAGTTCTGACTCATAACAGATAATGCTAATCAAAGTCTCTTCCTTAATATTTGTAAATAATTGGTCACTCCAAATTTTCATAGATCCTTAAAAATTATTCTCCATCAAATGTTTATCTTTGTGGAAAAGTTATTGTAACATTAAAGTAATAACATTTTTAATACCACCAAGAAGATGGGACCTGATTAGATTTAAAATTTGAAAGGGGTGGAGCTTGAATTTCTTGGGAAAATGATTGTATAGTCTAGGATTTAATTTCCCTGGAATAGTAGAGGTCAATTTTTTAAAATCTTTAGGCTTGTTGTTCATATAACTCAAATACCCTAAAAATTGACAACTTTGTTTCTAAGCATACAATATATTAATCTTGCTTTATTTATAAAACTTTCCATTTTAAACTAATCATGCTTACCATTGAGATACATTTGAAGATATATTTAAAATATCACAAAGACACAATGTTCTGTGACCTTAAAGGGCTGTGACCATAAAAAAGCAAAAAGGATGAGGCAAATTTTTAAAAAGTAATTAAAGATATATACAGGAAGATATAGAAGTTCATATACACACAATCACACTAAGAGGAAAAAAATATTTGTAAGAAAATTGTTAAAATTAAGAATATTTCATTTAACCAAAGGAAGCTTAGTGGAAAATATGCTTTTAGTATACTTTTACAAAACTTAATGGAAATGACTTCCAGTTTGCTCACTATTTATCTCCCATCTGTAGCCCAGAATCCCCTCAAAAGATTGAGTCACATAAATTGGAAACAGTCTCAGTGCTGACCCAAAAGGGCTATTTTCTTGTTTTGTTTATTATATCTTTTACTAGAGTTTACTCCATGGAAATTTCTAGACACAGTTTCAGTACAGCTTATGTTAAAAGTTTCTCCAATTGTGGTGGATAGAAGCACCACTTTTTGTAAAAAGGACTCATGATAATTAGTGAAACCTGTTGCAGGGGTGTGTAAGAATTGGCTATAAGTGGAATCCATCATTAGATTTTCAGTGTGGATATTCACACCTTAAAAATCAGCAAATGCTGTAAATCAGGATTTGATTTATTGTTTTATTAATGATCTAGGCTTAAGAAAGTAATGGGAAAATGTTAACAATGCTGATTAAACTTAAAAGTATGTAAGTTGTTTGTACATAATTGTTTGCATGTTGTCCTCCATTAGACTGAGTCCCTTAAGAGTAGGAATTGTTTCACCTTTTTTTACAGCCCCAGTACTTAAGACTGCCTGGTACACAGCAGCTGATTAATAAATGTTTATTGACTAATTGATCTCAATATTCCTTCCTGCCCTAGTAGCATTATGTGTATATGTCTGAATATATGTGTATGTAAATGTATATATGAATATGCATTTCATTATAATTGGTTTTCTTTCTAACCTTACATATCTTATACTTTAAAAACATCATTCTGAGAAAGAGTCCATAGGCTTCATCAGACTGCCAAGGGCCCATGTCCAGACAAGGTTAAGGACCCTTGCAATAAATGAACACAAATGTGCTCTACTTATTGTTCTTTGCACCTGAATGAGAACTTTCTCCAAAGAGAGACTACAGGCAGGTATTTAAGCCTGGATTAGCCTCCTCCCCTTCATTCCTAAATTACCAGGGCCAGAAAATAAAATATGTAATAAAATTGAAGACAGAAATTCAATTTGCTACATTCTCACCAATGTAAATAAACATTTGTTCCAAGCATAAGCTAAATGTAGACAGTTGCATAAAGATCTTGAAGCTTAGCAGAATCAACAAATAGTACAGAGAGAGGTTGTAAATGCTGCTGCCATAGAAAGTGATCAATTGGAATGTATAAAGGATGATGAGGTGCCTATCATAAAAAAGGGACTAATTGTAAGTTATCCTCTGGACACTAGGATCTTAGGGAATTAAACCCAGGATGAAATGATTAATAGGGGTTTGGAGTGGAAGTATACATCTAGTGCTGCTACCTCCACAAGGAATGTCACTGCTGGAGAGAAATGGAGGGATATTTGCAGAAATCCTTAGCATATACCACCCACTAAGAAGTTGGTCTTCTGTCTTTACTGAGTTTTTCTCTAAGAACTTTTAGTGGTGTAACAGAAAAATGCTGCTAAATTTTCTAGGGAAAAAAAATGACATTGCCTTTAGTTTATTTACTTCTCACAGGTTCTCCTTTTATGTAGCGGGGGGAAGGTTCGGGGAAGCACACCAAATGAACAACAGTATTAAAAACTCTAATGGCTTACCTCTTAGAACACTGGGAGGAAAAATACTCAGACAATTACACATGCCCTGGATTACCAAATCAAGTGGGTGTTTAGGAAGTGAGAGCAGAGGGAGTGCTAATGGTTCATAGAAAATGGAGGGTTAATCACTTCCAAACTTTTTTACAACCTTTCAACACCCCCCCAAAAAAATTGTGCAACAGATAGAAAGTGATCACAATTGAATTCAGAGAAAGAAGACGCCCCTGTAAATTAGGATACTGTTTAGACTATTTGCCATTTTCTAATATTGTAAACTTTTTTCTATTTTCCATGATGTTTCAAGTACCACTGACCATAGCTCAGCAATCATACCATTTTGCTCTTTCAAACCTTAAAGATGATATTCAGCCTAGCCAGATGACTCGAATTCATCTAGGGCAAAAGATTACTCTCTTACTATTTACTTGTTTATCTTAAGCATTAACTCGTAAGCATTTTTATTCATCATTTTTAGTGTAAAGTATGTTCTTATTGACAGAGAAGAAAAAAAATTGATCCTGTCTGTTTTCAATTATAATAATCCCATCCACCCCCAACAAAAGACTCTATTTTTTTAATTTTTGCCATCCTTCTTTTTATCTTGGTAGAGCTATAAATACATATACCTTATTATTCATAGCTTCCTTGCCAGCCTCAGTTCATTCTGAGCTTTAGCATTTCTGACATTATTTTTATAAAACCCTACCACACTCATATTCATTCTCTATTGTGTAGCCTTAGTCTATCTTCTTTACAAAAGATAGTTGATTTCTGACCAACTTATTTCCCTTCCCCCTCCTTAGTTGATATAGTCACAGAAATAAAGAGAAATAACAGAAGCAATAGCATATTGATATATTTGCAAAGGCAAAAATGTTTTTAATATACTATTATCTTTACGAAATGTGAAAGTTTCTTCTTGATTGAATTGGAAGAGGCCAGGCAAAGACTGGTCATGCCCCTGAGGTTTTTTTGTAAGGTTGAACTTACTAACTCTGAGTTTAATCAGGAGCTAGCAATTGAGAAAAGGTCAGCCACTGAAATTCCTTTTCATCTCTTTTTGGAAGGAGAAAGGAAGGGAAGGGAAAATAGAAGATATTTCTCTCCTTGCCCATGTCTACAATGACATTGTGTATTGTGACTACTCAGGTATTCACTCAGGTCTGAGAGGCCCAAAAGACACAAATCCATCAGAGAATAAAGACACACACTCTCTGGAAAGGCACAAAGAAAGTCAGCAACTTGAAACAAGGAGCAGCCTCAAGGAGCATAATAACCCTAGGAAGCAGAGAAGAGAGTCGGTCTTGTTACAAGGCCTGATAAGGAAGAGTCCAATTGCAAAGAACAACCATCCCTGGGAGCCCAGCTAAACAGACTGCCCACTAGAGATACTGCAACCCTAAAGGAGCATTAAGACTCCATGAAACTTGAGTTGCCTTATACATATATGTTTCCTACCACTATGACTCATTACCATTGTATTTAAATTTATATTGTTTTCTCACAGATGCTACATGTATTTGTTGGAGAATACTGCAGCAGCAAGTACCTGGGCATACACAGGAGGGCCTGGTGTACAAGTCCTTAGATTTGCTTTTCTAAAAGAAAAGTAATTTTTGAGGGGTCAACAATCTTCTTTAATCACAAATATCAAGAGAGAAAATACAAGCTGAGAAGTAAAGACCAAAAGACAAGGCTTCTAAATGTCTGACCATAAGCAATACAAACATCACAGATCAACAGACAGATCCAACAGTCTGACCATTACATGCATACATAGTTACCAGAGAGACAAGCACCAACATCTGGGTTTTCAAAGGTGAAGGCAGAGGCTCCTTAATGGCTACCCAGAGTCTTATCTGGCACACCAAACTTCTTCCAAAAATTAAGCCCCCAAAGCAATACCTCACCTCAAGAGTATAAGAAACTTTTCAGAACCTGAGGGCATCACACTCTTGTGACCCAGTGCTTCATTAATTAACAAAAGGTGTGGATTTTTCTACAAAAAAAAAAAAGCCTCCCCTAATCAAGCTTCCCTTAATGGGCTTTACATGAGGCCTATTAATGGGCAGGGAAGAGCTTTAACTCTTATATAACAAGCCTCCCCTAATCAAGTAATTCTCATTAACATTACATTAACATCACAAATACTTCCCAGGTTTATAAGGGGAATGTCTGTACAATTCATACTATATTATTCTATTAAATGCCATTGCTTTGATTTAATTGTGTCTACTGGCTATCAAAAATAAGTTCAACAGCAGAGTTATGGTGATTGATTATAATTTGAGTGCAGACCCACAGGGTGCTCTAAAATTTGGGAGGAGAAGCCATTCTCTAGGAACCCACCTATGAATATAATTGCAAGTCAGGAAGTGGTGACATATGCACATTCTTTTAATTCTAAGTAGGATGGTAAGGTTACTATGCATCCACGGAGGTTTGTTTTCAAATAAATTCCTTTTTTTCCTCCTCAATATAATTGTTTCCATTCATGCCTTCAGAATTTTTATTTTTAAGAAGCTCACATCACTTCTGGATTGACTTTCTCTACAGTCAGTCAGTCCATAAGCAATTAAGAATGCCAAACACTATGACAAACTCTGGGAATACCAAGGCAGATTAAAAAAAATCCCTAATATCAGAAAGTTCACATTCTAATGGGGTAAGTGTACTATACAACTATATATGTAAGAACAAGAGATAGATATAGATAGAAGATAGATAGATAGATGATAGAAGATAGATAAATAGATAATAGAAGATAGATAGATAGATAGATAAAGACTGAAGTGGACATTATTCCTCCCTGGGCCTCCTCGGCTGAGAGATATCTGTTAGGTTACTGGGCAGGGTTGGATAACCTGCTTAGTAACAGGTTTTTTGTTGGGCCCCTATCAAAATGTTATCCCCCTTTGGTTTGTGAAATATCTGATGAATTGTTAACAGTCATTTTTTGTTTAATTTATTTGCATGGTTACAACCTATGCCCCGCCTAATGTTAGACCCCCATTGCCAGGCAACCACCTTCTGCTGAGCACCCCGCCTTCCTGACAACTATGACAACCAGTCTTTGATTGGGTCCCTCTCCTCGCACCTGTTTTCTGTTGGGGTCCTTTACCTTGCAGTACCCTGACAACCCCACTCTGTTTGGGGGATTCTTGCCTAACAACAAGCCCCCTCTTGCTCTGTCAGAACTCTGTTGTGGAAACCACAAGGCTGTACCGAGTAGCACCAAAATGCTTAAAATGCACTCACCCACCTCTGTTTGGGGCTGTCTCCTCTGGGTCTCTACATGAGGCAGCTGCCAGCCTGGCTAATAAATGATGCTCTCGAAATGCCTAATTGATTTTGCCTGTGATTTATTCTCGATCTGTCCATTTCAAGACAGATGATATAGATATAGATAGATAGATATCTAGATTTGGGGATAATCACAGAAGAAAGGCACTAACACTAAATAGGACTAGGAAAGCTATTTGGAATTTGGAATGTTACAGGTGGAATTTTAGCTGAGGTTTACATGAAACCAGAAAATAAAAATAAGAAAAAACATATTTCACAAATGAAGAACAATCACTGAAAATGCATAGATTATAGAATATGTGAAGGTATAAGAAACCTGGAAAGGCAGAAAGTAACTAGGTTATTAAAATTTTTTAAAGCCGAACAGAGGATTTTGTGTTTCATCCTGGAGCAACAGGAAATCATTAGAGTTTATTGATTAAGAGAATAATATGATCAGATTTGTACTTTAAGAAGTTCACTTTGAAAGCCTTGGGGTAGAAAGTAGCATTTTTGTTCATTTTAGTTCTTCTCTTTCCTCCAAATTCTTTGGAATCTGAAAATCTAAGGTATATGTCTCTTCTATCACAAACTAGAAGAGAGTGGTCACTTCATCCAAATGTTCTTAACATTCATATTGCAGCATTGAATTCTTCTTAGTCAGTGATAATTAAAACCAAAATACAATTTCCACTTGCTGGCCCTGTCACCTCTTAAAGGATGAAGTCATCACTAAGACAAGTCAAAAAGATATTATCTGCTTTGATTTTGCCAGATTAAAAAGAACTGGTTAATATGTGGAATATTTTAATTCTTCTAATATAACTGCATAATTTTTCTCTGCCAGATTTGTCATCTATGTCCCAAATTATTCATCTATTTTTTTCTGTTCACACAGTCTATATTATAATCCAATGACAAACATGCTGTCATGACAGACAGCTACTCCTTTATTAAAGTGATCTTCCTAAACTGGATGTTTGACCAAATTAGCACTCTGCTCTAAACTCCAGTGGTTCATTCTCACCTCTAGGGTCAATATAAAATCTTCTGCTTGGCATTCAAACCCCTTCATAACCTGTACCCCTAGCCCCTGCCCCATACACATGTCCATTTCTTTTCAGTGTTACATACACAGAGACACACACACACACACACACACACACACACACACACACATGACTTCAACCTAGTGACACTGCCCTCCTTGCCAATCTTAATTAATAAAAGGAATTTCTTCAGCATGGGCTGGAAAATGGAAGAAAGGAAGGAAGGAAGGAGAGAGGAAAATAGCCCTTAGAACCCAGGATTGACAGCTAGAAGAACTATTAGACCCTATGAGACAACTAGGTGGCACAATGGATAAAGTGCTGGGCCTGAAGTCAAAAAGATGAGAATTCAAATCCAGCCTCAGACACAGATAAAGCTGTGTGAACTTGGGTGAGTCACTTAATTTCTGCCTGCCTCAGTTTCCTCAACTGTAAAATGAGCACCTACCTCAGAGGTTGTTGTGAAGACCAAAGTAGATATTTGAAAAGTGCTTAACATAGTACTCAACACATGGCAGGCACTATATAAATGCTTATTCCTTTCTCTTCATCTAATCCAAACTTCTCATTTTACAAATAAAGCTGTCATTTACATAGATGAACATAGTAAATTAAAGTCATGAACACAGTAAATTAGTCAAAATTCTCTTGCCTTTACATGTCACACTGCATCTATATGACAGTGAAGGTTTAACAAAAGGCAGAAAAGGGTTTTGATCATAGAGCTCAGAAGTGATACCTATGTGCTCATTATAGCTACATTTACTTACTTCCTAACCCTAGCTTCATTCCTTCCTTTCTGTCCTTGAAACTAACATGTGTCATTATTTCCTTCACACCAAATGCAGATTATTTCAGGTCCCTATATTTTAAGTTAAAAAGAAAGAGGCAGGATAGATTTAGACTTTTTTTCTGAAGAGATATAGCAGCTTTCTATCTCTTCCTCTTCATACAACATTTGAGCAGCTGAAAGACTTCCTAAATTAATTTAATTAATTAATGCTATGCAATAATAATTATAATTAATGATAATTCACTGTTTTTCTGATGGTGACCACTATTCAAAATTATAGTAGCCAGTGTGAAGGTTCCAAGGAAAAAGAAAATGGATGACCAAAGAAAGAACATGAAAAGAAATTCTTCATAGAGAAGCCAAGTGCCATTTTTATAGCATAATCCTTATATTTAAGTATATTTCCTCAGGCTACGGTGAATGAAAACAGAGAGGTGGCAAAATGAATAGTGCTGGACCTGGAAACAGACAGACATGTTCCTGAGTTCAATTCTTGCCTCAGATACTTGCTAGCTATTTGACTCCGGGCAAGTCACTTTACCTTTTTTGGCTCATTTTCCTCACAGCTGGAAAAAGAAATGGCAAACTAGTCTAGCGTCTTTGCCAAGAAAATTCCAAATGGACATGACTGAAAAAACTGAAAACAACAAAAAGGAGAATGGAGAGCCTCAAGTGAAATATTCTCTGTGTTTTCCAAGCCACTTGGATTGAATCAATCATGTTTTTAAAAGTAGAGTAAGAGATGATAGAATCTACCTTTTTAAAGTTTACTTGCAAACTAAATCTGGTGGAGACCAAGGATCTTCTAGTTTTTGGAGTCCCACTAGTAAAAAACAAAATTTTGCTTTTAAATGATGATTAAATGTGATTAAAACACATGGATAGCAAACTAAAATGTATATATAACAAACAAAAGAAGTGAATGAATTAATAATTGATACCTATCAAAAGCTATAGGGAGAGGAAAAGGAAGAAAATCAAAGGAAAACAGACATGTAGTGAATTCTTCTTATAAGAAGGGTAATCTTCTATCCACCTCTGCATTTAGAAAAGTTGAAGAAGCTTTCAAACAGTAAAGAAGCAGGACAAAAAGAAAACTCTCTTTCCATGTTCAACCAGAGGAAGAAGAGAATAGAACAGTAGAGGTGGAGCTAACCTTGATCCTCTGATGAACCCAGAGGAAAGAAAACAAAGTTGTAGTAGAGCCTAGGGGCTTCTCCTCAACTGGTTGATCAAAAGTAAGAGAAGTAAGCTAAGAGAAAGGTCTTCAATGGGTCTGTGTCCTTAATTACCACCTAGTACTTCTAGTTATAAGCAACTAGGTAACACATTGAATAGAGAATTGGACTTGGAATCAGAAAGACTTTTCTCCCTAAGTTCAAATCTGGCTTCAGACAGCTATATGACTCCAGGAAAATCATTTAACCCTGTTTGCCTCAGTTTCCTCACCTATAAAATAAGACAGAGTAGAAAATGGACAATCAGTACAGTGTTGTTGCCAAGAAAACTCCAAATAGGTTCATTAAGAGTAAGACACAACTAAAAAAGACTAAACAGCAATAAATTCTGGTCAAGCTAGATGTTACTAGTTATATTTCATCTTTCTGGGATGCAAGAGGACATCTATCAAGTGTTGGATAATATTTATTTCTTCCTAAGTTCTCAGCTCTGTCTGTGAAATTGTGTTCAGTTGGAGTCTGCTGCATTAATGAATGATCCAACCTTTATCTCTGTCTAGTCTAGATGAATCATTGGAAATTACAGTTTTGAATAAAGATATTTAACAGAAAACCACCCTCCTCAGTCTGTGAGTCCCTGGGAGTCATTCCTGTGTTGGTTTTAACCAAGTGAGGAAGGGATGTGTGATTTTATACATATCTCCCATAAAGTGTCAATTGTCAAGGTTGATTGAGCTGAGATGACCTCATAAAAAATTAAAGACTATTGTATTATATTGTTAAGTTTTACTGTTTTTAATTTCCTGAATTTAAGTTTAGTTTGAGGTAATCATTTTCCATGGCCTGCTAGTTTTTTTAGTGTTTAAAAAAATATATGAACTATCTGTCCTTCAAATAATCATTCTCAATATATATTTTTTTTATTTAAGAATATGGAAGTTCCATTTGTCAAATTTTCAAAGAAAGGAAATATGTAACTTCATATTATCTTGCTTTCCTCCATTAAAATGAGATAACTACTCAAGGAGAAAAAATAACAACACACGATAACAAATTCAATCCTCCATCTGGCTTCTTTTACCAATCCTCTATAATACAGGAAATGGCTTCTACTGTGGTTTTTCTGTGGCTGCAGTACATAGCTTGTGAAAGTGGTTCAATTATGGCTACATCCTCTATAATGGTCGGGCCATAATAGGTGGAATGCTATTTGACCACAAAGGTTACCCAATTTACATCCTTATAGCTTGTAAAGGAGATTCTCAAAGATGGTAGCCTTTAAGCAAATTCACCATAAAAGTCATGATATTTCAAGTGAATGAATGAAACAAAAAACTGTTTATAGTATTTGTCTATGATAGTGGTATTAAATTCATGTAAAAATGCATACCTGATACCTGTACACCTGCGTATTGATTTAGAAAACCACAGGTTAACATTAGCTATGTTGTATTGTGTTTTTATTTTGTTAAACATTTCCCAATTACAGGCATACTTCATCTTACTGTGCTTTGCTTTATTTTACTTCACAGATATTATGAGCTTTGGAGTTTTGTTTGTTTTATTTTGTTTTGTTTTACAATTTGAAAGCTTGTGTCAACCCTGGGTTGAGAAGGTCTGTCAGCATCATTTTTCCAATAGCATGTGCTCACATTGTGTTTCTGTTTCATATTCTTTTAAGTCTCCAATATTTCATTTTTTTCATTATTATTATATCGATAATGGTGATCTGTAATCAGCGATCTTTAATTTACTATTGTAATTGTTTTGGGGCATCACAAACCATGCCCATATAAAATCGTGAATTTAACCAATAAATGTTGTGTGTTCTGATTGCTCCATTGACTGGCCATTCCCCCATCTCTCTTCTCTTCTTCTGGCCTCCCTATTATCTGAAGCACCACAATGTTGAAGAATATTACATAAACTTAGTTGATAAAGCAGTGGCAAGGTTTGAAAGGAGTGACTCAAGTTTTGAAAGAAGTTCTGCTGAGTGTAAAATGCTACCAGAGTATCACATTCTACAGAAAAATTTTTTTGTGAAAAGAAAAGTCAATAGATGTGGCAAACTTCGTTGTTGTTTTATTTTAAGAAATGCCATCACTATTCCAACTTTCAGCAAATACCACCCTGGTCAGTCAGTAGCATTAATATCAGGGCAATTCCATCCACAATACAAGATTCTGACTCACTGAAGGCTCAGATGGTAGTTAGATTTTTTTAATAACGAAGGTTATTTTGAATTATGGTATATACATTTTTAAAGACATAATACTATTGCATACTTTATAGATCAGAATATAACATAAACAGAACTTTTATATGCACTAGGAAACCAAAAAAATATGTCTATTGCTATATTTCCTTTATTATACAATAACTCTTAGGGTATGCTTGTGTATTTTAATTTCTTCCACTGGGGCTGGAGTTTGGCACATCAACAAGACCTCGATTTCATATATAACAATTATCTATTCATGGTGGCTATGCTTCATATAGTCATGAAAATAATTAAATTAGGTGATGAAAACCTAATTGTCCACATGCATATTCATCTTTCCATAGCCCAGAGTCAATATCTAAACTCAAAGGAAAGGACAATTCATTGGATGCCTATAATACCTTTACATAGTTTGTTCGTGGAATAAACAAATGGATAGATGAAAAGTTAAGTTCTTAAGGAAATTAATTTTAAGTGATAAAAACAAGATTCTTATCCTTATGTTTACAAAGGCTTTGAGATTGTCAGAGGGTAAGTACTTACGTTTTATTGCCTAAGTTTTTAGTTTAGACACAAGTCAGTGATAAGTAGGTAGGTAGATAGATAAATACATACATACACATATACAGAGAGGCAGACAGACATATAGATAGAATGACAGACAGAAAATCTACTCTTGCAACAAAAAATACTCTTGATTCTCCTAGATTAATGACAAGTTACTCAAGTTATACAGGGTAAATGCTGATTTGTTACTTACTCCTCATTCTCTTTGAGTATATACAATGAAATGAAATTTTTTCCCTCTCCTCCAAATAAAATTTAATACAACAAGTGTTCTGAAAAAGAGGATAAGCTAGTACCTAAGATTTTCCCTGGTTACAGTAAGCAACATTATCTACTTCATTAACCCTAGATACCCAGGATATTTTTAAATTATGCATTAGTCCTGTGCATATCCTTTCCTGGCCAAAGCATTCCTTGGAGATTCCTCAAGAACTATTATCTCTTTCATCTTTACAGATTAACAATAATTCTGCCCATACAACATCAAAATATTTTTATGATGCTACTTGACTTCAATCTCTGGAATTATATCCTATTGTAAACTTTGTCATTTTATGTTTCCTAATTATTCTATTATTTTATTCATATACCTATATATACATATATTTAGCATACATATGGCATATGTATATCATATTAGGATATATGTATCATATATGTAATATTTACAGATAAATATATGGATGGGTATATATTCAATTTTTATCATGCTAGAGATTCACTAAAATAAAACTCTGATGTCTCATAGCAAAATGAATATTTCAGTAGAGCATTAAATTCTATAGATTCAGTCAAGTTATAAAGGCCTTGAAACTGGGCTAGTGACAGACTATGTGACTGTCATCCATGAACTCTTACCTAATACCAGAACATTGGCTACTAGTTGATGAATTGGAGTCTATGAAATGGAAGAGATATAAAGAAGGTGTTTTATGTATATGTGTGTATGTGTGTGTGTGCATGCATATGTGTTCAATTCTAGGCAGACACCATGTAAATAATTGAGAATATGGATCTAATTATCATATTAATTTAACCTGTCGGACGATAAATCTTAAAAATCATAGCATATCAGAGCTGAAAGGGTCTTGAATTTAGAGATAATTAAGGACAAATTTCTTGATTTATAAATGAGGAAACTAATATGAAAAGTCACAGAGCTCATCACAGAGAGAGCTGAGGCAAAGAACCAAGTGTCAAATTTCAGTGTAATTTTCTTGTTATAAGCAAACAAAATATTCATCCTGTCTCTCATATCCTTTTTCTCTAATTCTTAATGTCTCTCTCTCTCTTCATCAAATATCCACTCTCCCATCTCTTACTAATGCATCTCTCCAAGGTATATCTATCTTTGGGATCATAGATTTTAATTGAGAAGGAAATAGACATTTTGTTCTGAATGTAAGGTCATCTAATCCCCAATAACACTGTAAAATTGAGAATTAATTGTTATTGGATCCTTTCCATGGTACTTGTCTTTTTAAAGATGACTCATAAAGGTGAAAAATTCTAAAATTCAAAGGAATGATCTATAATGGTGGAGTGAGAGATGAATTAGTTTGTATATTTGATCAGGTGGTTTTGGCCAGAGCCCTTTCAAATCATCCTACAGGTGACTATCTACTCAGCATACTTCTCAGATTAGTCCTGTCTATTTTATATTACAAAATGCTAAAAAAAAAAAGAGTATCAGATATGCTTTCATTGTATGTATTGTAGAACAGCATAAGATTGGGTAATTACTTGTGTCAATTTCCTTTGGAACTAAATTAAATATGAGAAAAAATACTAACATTGTAGAAATTGAATAATTATTTACCTTAAATATAATACTTAAATGTTATTATGTTTACTCCTAGTGAATAAAGAGTGTTACTCTTAGTGTCAGCTTCCACAGTATTTGTCCAAAATGAAAAGATTTCGTCAGAATTAGCTCATCAACTTTCCGATGTCCCATTCACCCATAATATCATACTTGATATGACTTTTGAAACTACAGAACAGTAAAAGCCTTCCTCCTACTTTTATGTCAAATTATTTGATAAAATAAAACTATCAATATTCTTCCATTTGAGAATAGGGAAGTATTTATTTCTAGTAGACTTCTCACTCTGCCTTGATTGCAACAGATTCTTACAACCCTCAATATGGGAAAATTATGTTTCTACACAGGGAAGAAGGAGAAGAATCAACACAGAAATTGAGGAAATGAACAATCAAGGGAAAACTAATATGATGAGGAATAATGTGGAGTAAAATAATTTTAGAATTAATCTCCAGAAAAAGAAAATAATTCAATGACAATTATATAACTAGGGCCTCAGAAATATAATGAAATTGATTCATGAACTCCAAAATTAGTTTAAAAGTCTAATAAAAGAACTGGAGAAAGAGATATTGAATAAAATAGAACAGATACCTTAATAATTTATATCTTACATTTATACTTTAATAATTTATACCTTAATTAATACCTATATTAATACCTTAATAGTTTATAGTAGATTGCAAAACTATAAGAAACCACTGAACATTTGGCAGCAATGGAAGGGGTGGGGGCGTAGTATAAGTGGAACTCAAAAGTTCAATGAACTTTTTATTCAAGCAAAGTCATTAGTTGGAAAACACTTAAGGTATATATTATCAAAATAGCAGTCTTGGGTTGGGGGAAGGGCATGAAAAAAGATAATCAAAGAGTCAGCAGGTTTACAAAAGAGTATAATGGAGGAAAAATTCTGAATATCCCATTTCAAGGAATAATAAAAGAATGCTTCTAAGAAGTATTGAAACCTGAGGGTAAAATTCAATTTGATTAAATCCAATAGTCATCACTAGAGAGAAACCCCAGCGTTAATAGAATTAGAATTATAACTGCCAGGATTCAGAGCTCCCAGTGAAAGAAAAAAAATGAATGCAAGCTACTAGGAAGAGAGAAATGGAGGTACCTCAGTTAAAATCATAGGACTAACTATATCATCTACCAAAAGAAGGTAATGTAATATTGGAATGATACACTAAAAAAACAAAGGAAAATGTCTTCCACTTTGAGAGTAATACATCCTGTCAAGTTTATCCTAATCCTACAAGGGTAAAGTGGACCTTAAATAGAACTAATTATTTGTGAGTATTTCTGGTAGAAAAACAGAAACAGGCAAAGTATTTGAAGGCAATCACAATAGAGAAAAGAAACTTAAGAATGGCAATTCAAAAGGGTTAAGTAGTAATGAAGCATTTATAACATAAAATAGAAAGAAGAAGTTATTGTCTTCAAAGAATTCATCAACTCTAATGGTCAATGAGAAAACAAAAAAATAGCCGTTTGAACAATCAAAATACGTTTTTTTTTAAATGAAGCCTGACTAGTGATA
This sequence comes from Potorous gilbertii, assembly GCA_028658325.1. Classification (NCBI taxonomy): domain Eukaryota; kingdom Metazoa; phylum Chordata; class Mammalia; order Diprotodontia; family Potoroidae; genus Potorous; species Potorous gilbertii. The sequence continues at coordinate 73,913,881 of CM053773.1, forward strand.
TGGTTAAGTCCACAAAATTATGGGGAGGTTTACTATAAACAAATTTAGTAGACTATAAATATAGAACTAAAATGAACTCTGATTTAAAAAGTGCTTCAGTACAAATTTTACAAGTACTTTTACTTCGGAAGCAGTTAAATGACACAGTGAATAGAGTGTTAGATTTATAACAGACCTACACAAGAATCAGAATATATTGAGTTAAAATCCAATCTTAATCACTTATTAGCTGATGACATGGGCAAGTCACCTAATCTCTCTGTGCCTTATTTTCCTCATCTGTAAAATGGGGAAAATAATAGCACCTACCTCCTAGGGCTGTTGTGAGGATCAAATGAAGTATTTGCAAAAACCTTTGAAAATGCTAAGATATGGAATAAATGGCAGCCATTATTGCTACTGTTACTTTTTCTGTTATTATCAATATTTATTCACATAGCATTCATTATTCACATAGAATAAATAACATGTCAAATCATATTTATATATTGTTCATGTATTATTTATTATTTACATAGTATTCCAATAAACTTGTTGAATTTCTTACCTCAAAACATGATACTCAGAAAATATTCAAAAAGTTTAAGAAGAATTTAAATAAAATTATAGACAATTGCTCCACAAAATGTTGGGGATAATTTTATGGAGGATGTACTTAATATCTTGACATTTTCTGAAGACTCAAAAATATTCAAAAAAATAAAAATCTCTTAGTGCCAGGATCAGACATCAACAACTAGGCTGAAAAGACTATAGTATATCTTTTCTGATGATTTCTATTCAAATTAATCTTAAGTTCATGTGATGAATCTTTTATCTGAATCTGGATATCTCTGTAGTAATGTCTATATCCATGATGGGACTTTAAATTCTGTGAAGTCAAGGAGTGTATCATCAATATTTTGTTCTCTCTCCACTAAATACTGTATGTTCTGTACAAAGTAGGTGCCTAATAAATATTTGTTGAATCATTTATATGAAGTGGTTAATGCAGGTCACCTGGCAGCTTATAGAGAAAGTTATTATCTTTTATAAATAAAAGTATGAAGGCATCATCTTTAGAATCTATTGTATATATCAGTCCCTGGACTAAAGTCTCCATTACACTCACGGTCAAACATCAATACTAGGTATCCAACTATGTTTGCAGTGCCATAATCATGCATTGGCATCACAGTTATGTGTAAAAAAGGATATTTTTATCTTTTTAAATAAACCCAGAGGGATCCCTTATGAAAATATGAAAAACTGGGACTTGCTGAGAATCAATACTCCCTTTAAGAATAAAACCACATAATGTGTATGGGTTGAACATTTGCCCTGCCCCTTGAGGAAATAGAGTAAGTCTTTGCACTGAGTAAAAAGAAGATAGAGATGGGAATGGTTTTGAGAGGGAGGACAGATGAGTTTAAGATGAGAGTAACCATTTGAGCACATTTGATCTTTGTCTATATTATTTGTTTATCCTCATTCTACTTCTACTAAACATCCACATTTTAAATCCTTTAAATCATTCACATCTTTCTCATGCCAAAGGTAGTAAACATATTATAATTTAGCACAGTTAAATGTTGACGGGTTAGTTCACAAGCCAACAAAACATTATTTTGTTTTATAGTTTGAAAGAAGAACATAAAGTACTTTAAGAGTAATTTAAGGCATTTGTTAAAATGTCAGAAATTTAAAACTTGATATCTTGGTGTCTGGGGGAGGTTATAGAGAGAAAACATCCATTTTAGCAGAACAGTTGACAATAAAACTGTTTTTATACATAGGTTACGCATAGGAAGAAATCTTAAAAATATGTGTGGTTTCATTCCAGCATTATCCAATAGTATTTCTTAATTGCTTATCATCATCATTAGTTCAATACTCCTATGGATTCTTGATTTTATTATGAATGAGTAAACTCCCTCCAACAGAGCAGATCTCAGACCACATCCATGGCTCCATGAAAATCCATATAAAAAGAGGAGTATCTGGAAGACCTTACCATTGCATTTCCACCTCTAGCAAGTATATCTCTTTGTTGTATGATTGACTCGACAATGGTAATCAGATCATTCATGAACATATTTTTTTCTCTGAAGTTGCATCTATCACTCTTATAGTTCTTATATTTTACTTCTCTCTAATCTTGTAAGTACCAAAGTCATATGCTGGCATTACAGTTAACTGTGGAATAAGAAAAAGTGTTTTTTAAAGTAAATCCAGAGGGATCCCCTATGAAATATGAAGGCACTACATTTTACTTCTCTGCAACCTAGTGACACTGGCTTCATCACAGTTCCTTAAACAAGACAATCCAGCTCTTGAAACTGTGCATCTTTACTAACTGTCCCCCATGCCTGAAATGTTCTCCAAACTTAATTCTACCTCATCAGTTCCCTGACTTCCCTCGAGTCCCGTTTAAAGTTCCACCTTCTGTGATTTCCAGGAGCCAAGATGGCAAAGTAAGCAGGAAATCATTCAAACTCTCCCAAATTTTTCTCCAAATAACTATAAATAGCATGTCAAATGAATTCTGGAGTAGTAGAAACAACAGAAAGATGAAGTGAAACAATTTTCCAGCCCAAGACAACTCAAAAGATCACCAGGAAAGGTCTGCCTCATTCAGGTAAAAAAGGAGCACAGTTCATGGCTGGCAATGTCCTGGTAAGCCAGCACTGGGTCCCAATGCTGGTAAGTGACTGAGATCCCATTCCTCAGTACAGTAGCAGGCAAGCAGCCAGCACCACCTAACTCTCACCTTCTGCAGCCCCAGAGTAGCACCAGCCCCTTGAAGTCCTCGGTTTGTCATCAGACAAGAAACCAGATCCCTTTAGCCTTGGCATAACACCAGACCAACCCATGTACCCTAGCACAGCACCAGGTCAGTGGTCAGGCCTTGTATGCCCCCATTGCAGTACCAGATAAGCAGCCAGCCATGAGACATCAAGAATCTATCAAAATTGAAAGAATGAAATAATAGAAAAAATTAAAATGCCTCATTGAAAAAACAACTATCATAAAAAATTGATTCAGGAGAGATATTTTAAGAATAATTGGAATACCTGAAAGCAATAATAAAGACCTAGACATCACGCTTCAAGAAATTATCAAAGAAAACTGCTCTAATATTGTAGAACCAGAGGGTAAAATAGACATTGAAAGGATCCCCTGATCACCTCCTGAAAGAAATCCTAAAATGAAAACTCCCAGCAAAGTTACAGTCAAATTCCAGAACTCTGAGATCAAGGAGAAAATGTTACAAGCAACCAGAAAGAGATAATTTATATATTATGAAACCACAGCCAGGATTACACAAGATTTAGCAGTTTCTACATTATAGTACCTGAGAACATGGAATATGATATTCAGGAAAACAAAAGAGCTAGGATTACAACCAAGAATCAACCACCCAGTGAAACTGAACATAATCCTTTTGGGGACAGGGAGAGGTTGAGGGGGGTGGTCATTCAATGAAATAGAAGTCTTCCAAGCTTTCCTAATGAAAAGACCAGAGCTGAACAAAAAAACCTGACTTTCAAATACATGAATCAAGAGAAGCATAAAAACAGGAAAAGAAAACATAAGGGATCAAATAAGGTTAAACTATTTGCATCCCTATATGGGAAAAAGATACTTGTAACTCTTAAGAATTGTAATACTATTAGTTCAGTTAGGAATAAGTATACACAAAGGATGCAGGCACAAGGCGACTGATGGAATGATATTAAAAAAATTAAGAGGTGAGAAAGAGGATTACACTGGGGCTACAAGGAAGGGAGAGGTAAAGTGGAGTAAATTATGTCATATGAAGAGGCATGAAAGACCTATTACAGTGGAGGGAAAGGTGAAAGGAAGGAATGGTGGGCATCACTTGAACCTTGCTCTCATCAGAATCAACTGAGAGAAAATAACATACATAATAAATTGGGTATAGAAATCTATCTTACCCTGTAAGTAGGTAGGATGGGATTGAATGAAGAAAAGGCAAAAGGAAAAATGGAATGGAAGGAAATACACAGTTGGTAATCATGACAGTGAATGTGAATGGGAAGAACTCACCCACAGAACAGAAGTAGATAGCAAAGTGGATTAAAAAACTATCCTACAGTATGTTGTTTACAAGAAATACTTGTAAAAAAGAGATTCAAACAGAGTAAAGGTAAGGGTTTGATTCTATTATGCTTCAACTGATGTAAAAAAGAAAGCAGAAATATAAATTATGCTCTGAGATAAAGCAAAAGCAAAAATAGATCTAAAAAAAAGAGGAAACTACATCTTACATCATCAACAATGAAGTAATATCAGTATTACATATACATGTACTAAGTGGTATGGCATTCAAATTCTTAAGGGAGAAGCTAAGTGAGTTATAGGAAGAAATAGCAAAACTATAGTAGTGGGGGACCTCAACTTTCACTTCTCAGAATGAGATAAATCTAACCACAAAATAAATAAGAAAAGAAGTTTAGGAGGTGAATAGAATTTTAGAAAAGTTAGACATGATAGATATCTGAAGAAAACTGAATGGGGATAGAAAAGAATTTATGTTTTTTTCTCAGTTGTGTGTGTCAACTACACAAAAAGGGAAAGATGCCAATGCATTGGGCATAAAGCCCTCACAATCAAATGTAGAAAGGCAGAAATATTAAATGCATCCTTTTCAGATCATAATGCAACAAAAATTATACGCAATAAAGGGCAACGGGAAGGTAGATTAAAAATAAATGGGAAACTAATCCTAAAGAATGAGTGAGTGAAAGAAGAAATCATAGAAACAATCAATAACTTAATTAAAAAGAGTGACAACAATGATCCAACATAACAAAATTTATGAGATGCTGCCAAAGCAGTACTTAGGAAAAAATGCATGTCTCTAAACTTTTGCATCAATAAAATAGAGAAAGAGCAGGTCAATGAATTGGTTATACAACTAAAAAAAGTAGAAAAAAATCCTCAATTAAATACCAAATTGGAAATCTTGAAATACAAAGGTGAATTTAATAAAGTTGAAAACAAGAAAACTCTTAAGCTAATAAATGAAACTAGGAACTGGTTTTATGAAACAACAATAAGATAGATAAGGCATCAGTTAGTAATAACTAAAGAGATAGAGAGCATTGCAAATGTAAAATAGTTAAGTTTTGGTTATATTAAATATAAAAGGTTTTACACAAACAAAACCAGTACAACAAGATTAGAAGGAAAACAAAAAGCTGAGAAACATAGCAATATAGCAAATGTCACTGATAAAGACCTTGTTTCTCAAATATACAAAGCATTGAGTCTAATTTATAAAAATACAAGTCATTCCCCATTTGATAAATGGTCGAAGGATGTGAACAGGAAATTTTCAGATGAAGAAATCGAAGCTCTCTATAATCAGATGAAAAAATATTCTAAATCACTATTGATTAGAAAAATGCAAATTGACAAAACTCTGAGATACAACCTCACACCTATCAGATTGGTTAATATGATAGAAAATGAAAATGATAAATGTAGGAGGGGATTGAGAAAACTGGCACACTAATTCACTATTGGGATAGTTGTGAACTAATCCAACTATTGTGGAGAGCAATTTGGAACTATGCCCAAAAAGCAATCAGGCTATGTGTACTTGTTAACCCAGTAATACCACTACTAGGTCTCTAACCCAAAGAGATTAAAAAAGGTGAGGAGGGTGCAGTGAGGTGGGTGAGGAGGATCTAATTATACAAAAGTAGTTTCAGCAGTTCTTTTGTGGTGGCAAAAATTGGAAATTGAGGGGATGTCCACCATCTGGGGAATGGTTGAACAAGTTGTGGCATATAAATATAATGGAATACTATTGTGCTATAAGAAATGATGAACAAGCAGACTTCAGAAAAACCTGGAAAGACTTATATGAAATGGTGTTGAGTGAAGTGACCAGAATAAAGAGAACATAGTACACAGGAACAGCAACATTATATGATGACCAACTATGAATGATAGCTCTTCTCAGCAACACAGTGATCCAGGATAATTCCAAAGGACACATGATGAAAAATGCTATTTACATCCAAGGAAAGAACTGATGGAGTCTGAATGCATATCGAGGCATACTATTTTTACTTTATTGTTTTTTGGTTTGTTTCTTCTTTCACACCATGACAAATATGGAAGTATGTCTTATGTAATTGCATATATATATATATATATATATATAAAACCTGAGTTATTTACCATTTCAAGGATGGGGACATTGAGGAAGGGGAGAGAAAATTCAGAACTTAAAAATTTTAAAAAATTTAAATGTTAAAATTTGTCTTTACATGAAATTGAAAAAAATAAAATAACTATTGAAAAATAAAAAAATAAAGTTCTACCTTCTTCAAGAAGAATTTCCTGTAGTTATGTTTAGCTAGACAGATAGATAGATAGATAGATAGATAGATAGGTAGGTAGATAGATAGACAGATAGATAAGATGTATAAAACTTGGTAATAAAGTGAATGTCAGTATTTCAGGTCATCTGGAGAAAATGAGTGGGGTTGGAGTACGACTCTTTAATGATTTTCTCCTAAAGGTCAGCCCTGTCTAAGAACCTGAGTCTGACATGATTTTGTTCTTGTGTTACTTCTTTTCAGCTTCATGGATTCTCTAAAACCTTCAGTTTCCACCTCTTTCCCACACGTTCCCTTTCTCAGATAGCAACATTAGGGGTCCAGAGTAGGTGCAATTAAGTCACTAGTATGTATGGATCATGCAAATCAGGGGCTACCAATAATCTATGTCCTGTGACAAATATCCCAGCAATTCCTAAACACTTTGAACATTAATTTAAAAAAACACTGATTCAGTAATTCCACTTATATCTATGGTAATGAAGAAACTTTGAATTTCATAGCCATTTTTATTTGTGAAAAAACACTTTATGTCTATAATAGTTTTCAGAAAAAATGTTATACATCATTTGTTAGAAATCTTCCCTTGGTAATTGGCAATTCAATTCAACAAATATTTATTAAGTACTTGCTACGTGGAAGAAAATATGCTAGACTCAGTGAACAAGAACAAAAAAAATTACTACTCTCAAGGACTTTATATTTTAATGGAAGAGATACAGCTTGTACTCAGTGAGGAATATTGAATTAAGGAAGGATATTCTGTTAACAACTAGGGGATAAAGAAAGTTTTCAGATAGAATATGAGAAGTGAGCCAGATCCTAGCAATTCTAAGAAGTGGAAGTAAAGAAGGAGTACATTCCAGGCCTGGGAAACACCCTGCACTTACACAGAAACAGAAGATGGAATGTCCAGTCAGGATCTAGGGGAATATTGAGTAGGTCAATTTGTCAATTGTTACACACAGGTAGGATGTAGCAGAAATGGAATTCATACCTAGGTGCTCCAGTTCCAAATAAAGCAATCCTCCAATGGCATGTTTGCCTTTGGAACATACTTTGATTTTGCTGTTATTGTTTAGTTGTTTCAGTCTGTCAGACTTTTCATAACCCCACATTCAGGTTTTTCTTGGCAAAAATGCAGCAGTGATTTGCCATCTCCTTCTTCAGCTCATTTTACAGATGAGGAAACTGAGGCAATCAGTGCTAAATGACTTTGTTAGTGTCTAAAACCAGATTTGAACTCAGATCATTTTTACTCCAGTCTGGCCCTTTATTTGCTGAACCACTTAGTTGCCCTACACAAGTTATTACATTGCAGAGTATTAATATTTTTCTTAAATATGCATACAGACTTTCTTAGTGTCTGAAGTCATATGACAGTTAAGAGTAGAAGTGATTATAAAAACAGAACAAGAATTAGCTGTACTTCTCTGAAGATTGTGTGTGTTTGTGTGTATATGTGTGTGTGCATGTACTGTTCCCCTCCATTGTCTATGTGGTTCAGACTACAGTGTGCATGAAATGTTGGGGGGAGGGAAGGAGTAGCACCTGGAGTGAGGTAATGCTATTCAGTACCTGAGGCAATGCCTGTGGTAATAGTCAATGTAAGGAGACACAAACGAACACAAGGAGCGCCAGTGGCTGCCCTTTGCACTGCATTGCATCCATCATACTTTCTGAGCCTGAAGAGCTGTTAGACTAGAGTGTGATTGGTACTTTGTCCATCCAGGAGCCCTGGTAGCAGGGGTGTTCAGCTTTCCTCTTCTTGGATGAATTTCCTCCAGTTCTGGACCACCCTCAAGGAATTCATCTTGACATCCACTCAAAAAGCCTTCTCAGACACTGTGCTCCACATTGGTCTCTCCCTACCTACTATCTGTCTTATCTGCACCCTATAGGAAGTGCCTTGCAAATCAATTAACACATATTTGCTTATTTATGTTCCAAATGTAGATACTCTATTGACCACTAGGGGTACAAAACCGCAAGGAGTTTATACTGTAACAGAGGAGACAATGTGTGTATACATAGATGTGTACAAGACATATACAAAATGCATACTATACTGGGTAACTATAGAGGAGAAAGCAAGTGGGATGAGGGAGAACCTTACTCAGAAGGTGGTGGTTTGAAGTGAATCAAGGAAGCCAGAGATTACAAAATGTGGAAATGAGGAAGGACAGCATTCTATGCAGGAGAGACTACCAGTGCAAAGGCATGGAAATGAGGCCTGATGCATGATGTGAAGAACAGCAAGTAACCATGACCTTGGAATACCAGGAGATAAAATATGGAAAGGGACATGTAATAACATGCCAAACAGAGAGAGAACTTAATGTTTCATTTTTTGTACGTCACTTTTCTTTGGTTAAATAAATTATTACTGTTTTTGAATTTAAATTTAACTGAAGTAATCATTTTCAGTGGTGAGGATTTTATACTTTGCTCACAGATGCAAGTTAGCTAATTTCCTCCTTTTTGTCCGATAGTGAATCCAGAAAATGGTATATGAATACAAGTGCATGCCATTCACATCTCCTCCAAATCAGAGTCCATCATTCCTTTTCACTTATTTGTCATTCATCATTTCTTCTCACTTTTGAAACACTTTAAGGAGCTTCTCTAAAACTTTCCTAAACAATAGCATGGTGTTCTAATAAGAAGTCCCTTTAGTTTTTAGACAGTAAATTGACTTTAGACCTCTTTGTCTTACATGTTCACCTTGCCTGTTTAATGACAAACTCTAAGGACAAGTTCTAGGACACCTCCCATAGCTTCAATATTTGTCAACATTTGTTTAACCTAATAGAGCAGAAAATTAGTAATCCTTTCCTTCTAGCTTGTCTCACTGTTTTTTGAAGCATAGTCTCTCTTCTTTTAGATATCTATAGCTCCTGGGATTTAAAATGCTGACAAGAAGAAGAAAACAAAATTGTGATATTTAAAATAACTTTCAGAACAGTACCAACTCACTGGAAAGAATGTTAAATTTAGAGTCAGAGACCCTAGGTTCAAATATGGCTTTGACAGTTACTACTCACATAACCTTGGACAAGTCAAATCTACTCTCTGAATCTGTTTTCTCATCTATAAAATTAGATAGGTTGGACTGAATGCCCTTGAATGACCCTTCAGACTCGAAGTCTATTTTCCCTACACACTGTCCTACTCATAAAATCTATTGAGGACTTTAAGCTGTGAAGAGTGTTGATTATGATATTGTATTCTTAAATCAAAACAACTCCAGAGAAAGGTTGAAATGGTGCTCCATTTCAACTATAGATTTGTAAACCCTTGGCTGTTTCTCTAACCCGTTTGATGGGTTTTGGGCTTTTATCCAAGAAAAAAGATCTTGAAGGTCCCTTCTAACTTGAAATCCATGATTTAGTATGACCCAGGAAAATAATAGATTTTTGCTTGAATTCACCTTTGGGTACCTCACCAATTAGATTTTTTAAAAATAAATTTTACTGACATTTTTTGTTGTAACATGACCAAGAGTGGCATTAGACCCAACCATAAAGATTTCGTTGAAAGGTACAAGAAATTAGCCATGATTGAATAACTATCAACAATGACTACATTTCTTATGCATCTTATAGAATCTGTACAGTTTTTATTTCTTGGATCATATGCAATTCAAGCACATACTTTCAAATTCCTTGTAACAGTCACTGGTAGTCTCAACTCAGCACCAACTGAGTGTTAGTATGTGATATTAATGGTATGGTATTAGTAATAGTATTAGTGATCACATCAAAATCAAAACATACTTGTTGGAATTTATGAGCTCAATGTTGATTATTTTCAATGTGGATTGTAGATTTTCTGAAAATGGTCATTTTCCATGAAATCCATTCTGTAGCCCATCTCACTTTTTCTGGAGAACATTTTTGATGTCTGGCATTCTTCAAGGGTAATTTCTCTCAAAATATTCATAAAAGCTTACTATGTGTTGTTTCACTTCTGATGTTTTATGCATCTAGAACTCTTCTGTAGCTCCAGCTAGAACAAAATGATGCCTTCTCTGTCCAACAACTTCCTTGATCTTTTCCAAACTGCCACTATTTTTTGCTGCTGTAAGTAGGCTTCTATGTTTTTCATACTGTCCTTTCTAGTGTATAGGATGATGTTCATATTCTCACTTTTTGACTGAACTTGGATACCTGTTTCAATTTGTCTATTCATTCTATAGTGACTTTTGCTTTTGAAAGGTAGTACCTAGGAAAAGAAAGAGGACTGGCCTTGGAGTCAGGAAAATCCCGGACTCAAGTCTGCTCTTTACACATCCTGGATGTCAATACTCCCAAGAAACACTATATTACTATAAGTTAGAAACAAATTGAAAGTCTGTATCAATGGAGGAAGTTTCCATAACTAAAATCACAAGACCTCTTTCCCTATTTTGCCCCTAACATTCACATAACAGAGAATAAATATATGCAACATTAATTAGGAAATAAATATAAAGCAATTTCATTTTGTTTGACTTTTTAGGGTAGCTAAATTTTACCAGATTCCATTATATTCTGTACAATAGCACAAATGAGCAATTAGCAGATATTTCTTGCCTTCACATGACTAATAAGCTCATCAAGAGGACCTCCTAGGAAGAATGTATTGGAGACATACAAAAAAACTACTCAAGATGAGTTGATATAGATAGGTTGTCATCTGCTATATTGGAACACAAATTACATTGTTGGAGGGCATGTTCATATTCATGAGATTATAGATGCATTAAAATATGAAATGATGAATGTGCTGTTTCATCCTTCCAAGACATACTACATCACGAGAATAATCTTGGTAAAAAGATAAACTTTTGTTTTAGAAGGATAGACGGATAATTGGAAATGCTGTGCTAACTTACAAGTATAGTCCAGCCTACTCATTTCTTATTATCAGGCTACATTTTCCTTTCAATTTTATAGCCACCTCCATTTCTTATAGACCTATGCTTTTGCGTTCTCCTACTATACACAGTCAAAGACAGAGATAAATGATTTCAACTTTTATAAATAATAATCCTCTAGTGGTGTTTTCTTGGAATTGCAAAATATAGAACTTCTTAGAAATAGGAAGGCTCAAGGGAAGGAAATGTATATCCTGGGATGTGAGGATTTACTTTATTCCTCCATGGTCACTGATATTTTAAATCTCAAAAAAATTGAAGAATCATTAGTATCTTGGATGTTGAGAATTCGTGATGAAAGGGCAGGAGGAGTATGGATAGATAGCACAGATTGTTTGAAATTCATAGGAATCAGAATCGTTTTGTACAAGTTTTTAGGAATTATCATCCTTAAGGAGGTAACAAAGAAAGTAATCTGTTAGCTTTAGCTGCTAGGGATACAATAAGCAGTATTCCACTGCCTAGTGGAGATAGACCCTGGTATTTGCTTAGAGACTATATGAGAAAGTTAAAGGAAGAGGTAATGAAACTCCAATAATGGGCAGAGATGCTGAAGTTTATCATCTCACTCTCTTAACAGTTTCTTACAGGAATATAGTAGTGAAATCTGCTCCTCCTGCTTATAAGCCCCTGATTCTGACTCCACTAATCAGGGAAATAGGGCTCCCTCTTTCAGAGTTATTGAGTAAGATTTCACAGTTAGATGATTTAGGGGAATGGGGAAAAGATAAATTTCCTCAAGAGAGAAGAGAAAAAAGCCAGCAAATTCAAGGTCCCAATAGACTAACAAGAAATATTTAAGAGCAAGGATAGATTTTGGAAGAAGAGATGGTATTTAAACTAATGAACTATATAAAATGTATCAAGAAAAAGGACTTAATATTAAATGGAATAGGGAAGTAAGAACTGCCCTTATCAATCCTCCTGAATCATTGTATCCAAGTTTGTCACACCTTCAGGGAGAATAGTAAATTAGCTAAGCCCCAGCTGAGACTGAAGAAATATACAGACAAGATTATAGACCTCATATCAATTTAACCATATGCTGAAAAAATTGATCAACTATTGCAATTGGGCATTAACAGACACTGAGGAAAAGGCATCTCTTATATATGGAAACCCTGCAGTAAGGTAGATAGGAATTAGTGCAGTTCCAGTGGGTTCATGGATCCCAGAAGCATGGTTGATGTTATATTTACCCTGATTCTGGTTATTGTCTCCTTATTCTTTTCGGCCTTAGTTTGTTCAACTTATTTGCTAGATTAGCGCCCTCCACTTGTAGATAACTGACTGCTTAAGTTGGATGTCACCCTCTGTCAAAGGCTATAATACATCACCTCTTGACCTGACAATGACCAAATTCTGGACACGAGATAAAGAACTGATACCTTGAATAGGACCTCATGAGGCAGGGTCAGTTATACATCCAATCTTAACAAAAAGTAGTTATAGAAGAAAACCTATAGAAGCACCCCTTACACCAAGTGATTTCGGGTCCCATTCATTTGAGGGGGGGAATGATGGAATGCTTGTGCTCAAGCCTCCACCCTAATATGTTGTTTTATGTGTTAAATAAACTATAAACACAAAATATGTGTTGTCTCTGTTATATTGTTGTGAAGTTATATGGATACCAGTTACCCCTAAACTTCCCTTGATCTATTAATGGACATGAAAGATCTTGGGGCTGAATGTAATGGTAAGGGAATTTGAAGATCTTCCCTGGCCCTTAATAGGCCCATGTGACCTGCTTTGAGCTTTGGCCCAGCCCACAGCCTGAGTTACATGGAGTCAATGGTAGGAAGAGCTCACTGAATGGATGGAGCAGGAAGAGTGTAGCAGGAAGAGAGAGCTGAGGCAGAGCTGAGAGAGAGAATAAGCAAAGCAGAGCAGCTGGTGTGAGTGAAAGAGAATGATTTTGCCTAAGGCAGCTTGTTTGGTGGGAGGCCTAATGGGGAAAGGTTTGGGGATGGCTGTGATCACTTTATTGGTGATGTGTACAAACTTTGTTGTTACCATGGTGGATGTGGCTTTCTGGTATTTTAATAAATATCTTGGTTTCATCTTTGGGGAGGGGGTTTATATTTTGTGAATTTACCCTGGAATTATGCATGCATATACATAGTGGCTTCTGTAGGTATCACATTGGCACTTCACCAGGTTGACTCACTTCTATCCATGTTGAGCAAAAGTAAACAGATCTGAGTTTTTGTGGTTGGTCTGTAGGCCATAGGAACAGGAAAGTTAAACTCTTAAAAACTCTACTACCAAAGCCTATATAATCAATTCCAACTCTGACTCATAAATATTGATTCCAGTAAATAACTATCATTAATTAAATCATCTAAATTTCACACTGCTTTGTCAAATGGTGGAGAGCTTGGCTAAGAAGGATGTGTCAAATCACAAAGTAGCCTCTCCAAAAGATAGTTGTTACACTAATCACTTTTTCTTCTTGCCTTAATCTGAAGATCACTATACCAGAGGTTTCAATGATCTCCATTGTTATAGCTTACTCCATGACGCCTTTCTCTCATGTCCCTGCCCTTTGTTTATTTTTGTTTTATTTTGCTTTTAATTTTAGTCCCTGCTTTCCTTTTTACAAACTAACATGAAGTATAACAAAATCCTACTGTTTTACTCATTGTTGGTGTGCCTGCTTTTTTTTTGTCTGTGTGAGTTTCCCTCCAAGTCCCTAAAGCCATTGGTATGGGATAGGTTTGTTAGTAATATTCAAAGCATATAAAATGTTTTTAAGTTAATACATTGCTTGTAATGGGTTTTGTTTGGGGTTTTTATTTTGTATGTGTCTTGCAAATTCTACTTCTCTAGAAAAATTCTACATCTACAACTCTAGAAAAATTCTACAACATCCTTCAGATTACACCTATCCAGTTGAATTATTCTACATCTCTGGGACCCAAAAATTTAAGCTCAATTTCTGAAGCTATTTCAAACCAAATTTATTTTTAAGTGATTTTACTGAGAAAACAACCCCCAGGGGAAATAACTATTTTATTTCATCAGAATTTTTAGAAGACACAAACATGTCAGCTGCCATTCAAGAAATCATAAATTTATTTTTTGAATTACACTTCACTTGAAACAATGCAGCTATTTTCTTCATACAAAGTCAATGCTATTTCCTTATAATCTAATACTATAATAATAGTATTATAATAACATATTATAATGTATTATAATATAATTATAATAATATATAATATAATTATAATAGTCCTTCAAGACCCAGTTCGAATGCTTCCTCCTCCTTAATGTTATTCACTTGTTGACTCATGTGGGATTAACTTCTTTCTCTTTTATGCTCTCAAAATATGTTGAACCTTCTTCTATCAATTCTTGCATTCTGTCTTATACTATAATTATTTGTGTATATTTTCTTTATCACTAGAAAAGATATTTGAAAGGAGAGACTGTTAATGTTTTATCTTCATACTTCCAAGAGCAGTACATTGTATTGCATGATGTAGGCACTTCTCAAACATCTGTTATACTGAAGTGAAACCAAATAAAACAATAGATTAATAAAAATGGCAAGTTGATTTGCAGAATGTGTACCAGAATTCTCACTCTAAACTTGAGATTCTTCAAGAGAAACAGCATCTTTCTCTTAGTTTATCTCAATGAAGATTTTTGCTATCAGTGGAGAAATCATTGTGACTATAAAGACATTTCAATTTAGGTTTAAGAAAAGTACATAAAACTGTCTATAAATAGTTAAAGGTAATTCATACAGGATTTGTATGAAGTCATGCAATCTTCAGTTTGAAAATATAATGAATTCCCTGTCACGAGAGGCCTTCAAGCAGAAATTGAATGATCATTTGTCAGGGATACTGGAGTTAATTTATGTTCACATCATGATTTGGTTTAATGATATCCAATATATTCTTAAATATTGAGATTCTACTATTCTATCATTCTGTTATTTGATTTGATTCAATTTAATAAATATTAAATTTCTATGTTCAAGACACAATGATGGAAACTCGAGATACAGTGACAATATAATAGTTAGTACCTGTCCTCAGGAAGCTTATGATTTACTAGTCTGATGCCCTTTAGGTAAGTCAAAGCAGGTTTTAATATCTGTCATGCTTAATTTAAGGTCTTCACTTACCAATATGAGGTCTTTTGTGCTAGGAGTAAGTTAACAGACAAGCACACTTTTGATGAATATCTATATCTTGGTGTTGAGAGGCAGTGGGTCAAGAATATTATATTATGCCCAGGAGACTATTACCAGAAGAAGTTGCCATTTATTTAAAAAACAATAAAAAGATGAGTTGGTTTTTGTTTTTATTTTCAGAAAAATCTAAGAAGAGATCTGTGTCCATTGCCACTAAGGAGGCCATAAAATTCCAGAAATCTAGAGCAAAGGAATTTGGGTATTTCTAGCATTAGGTTTCACTGTCATTTGGATTATGAAAAAGATATATTGCATTGAGTAAGAATCCATTTTCCTGAAATTTCTTTTTGAGTAAAATCTCACATATGTCCTGGAGGATCCTTCAAATTTATTTGGGTAGAAAAGAATCCTCAACTGAAAGCACTTAAAAGCACTCTCCTACAGCAATCTCCAGATGCTGTTCAGGTGACTACACTGTGAGTTTAAGATATGGCTAAAACAGGGATAACTCTAAGATTTCAGGGCCCATGTTGAGATTTGACCTGTAGAATAAAAGAACTAATAGCAGAAACATACTAAGAGGCTGCTTTCCAAGCTTCCATCTGGAGTCTTTTTCTAGGGTTTATAACAAGGGCATTATGAATCTTGTTGTTGGATTGCTTTTTTAATGCTCTATTAGTTTAACAGTTAAAAAAAGGTCAAAGTCCTCTCTATTTCTATATTAGCTAATTCCATAAGGGTAATATGAATCATATAATCAAATACTAATGATGCAAATGCAAAGGAATTTTTTCTGGCTTGACTGTAAATCAATTAAGCAAGCTAACTCAAATATCATAATTCATCCTGTGGAAAATCCTTCCTCAACTTAGTATGATAGGACACAAAATACAAATAATTTTGTGGTACAGTAACACAAGCAACTCTTCAGCCTAGTTTACCTAGAATAGGCACACATACATCAAGTGGTAACAAAATTCCACCCTCAGATTCATTGGGGTAGTGGGAGATTCTTGGGATTTAGATTTATTGGGATACATATCTTCTGAACATAAAGGCAATCACGATGCAAATAGAAATACTGAGTTGTGTGGAGACTTGAAGAAAGGTCTCTACTGAAAGACACTGTGTTGCTTGGTCTTTCAGAGAAAAAGCATTGATGAAAAAAACAGACATAGATATGTAACCTTGATGACAGCAAGATGTGAGAGAGCCGGGATGGAGAAAAATAGAGGCTTATACAGCTGTGAAATGTGTAAGGAGTAATAACGAAGCTCAGAAACTTTAGGTGGAGGATCTTGCCTTTTGGCGATAATATGAATCATATGGATAACACAAGTTTCTGGGGAAGGGTGAATCTATTAAAAGGGAATATTATTTAACACCCTCTGGAAAAGAGGGAAGAGTTTTCTTGACAGAGTTCTCAGTTATGAGTCTTTTCTATATTTGTAAATAGATATTTGACATCTTATTAGCCTGAGCACTTGCAAGTGAGTTTAGAGTCTTTACGGAAGAGCAGAAGCACAAAATATGAATATTCCCAAGAACACATTGGGTTGGAGCTTAAATTCAAAGTTATCAAGTAGAAACAAAAGCATTTATAAAGCATTTACTACATGCCGGGCATTGGGCTAAGTTCTGGAGATAGAAAGACAGAAACAGTATCAGCTTTCAGGAACTCAGATCCTGATGAGAAAAACAACATGTAAGCAAATACGTATAAAGATATTACACAGTAAACTGGAGGAAAGTAGATAAATAGATCTAACAATCTTTGGAATAGAAATGATAACTGAATCCATGGGAGCAAATGAGGTCACCAAGCATGACAGTATAAAAGGAGAAGAGAATCCAAGAGGCTTGGGAAAAACTCACAATTAGTCAGCATGACCTGAGCAAAATAAAAGACGGAGAAGGCAGAAAGAGTGGTCAGAGAGACACAAGGAGAACTAAGATAGAAAAGTGTCATAAAAAGTTAAAAGAGCTAAAAGGTTCCAGAAGAGGGTGATCAGCAGTGATTTATGCTACAGTGAAATGTGTAAGAGGACTAACGAAGCTCAGAAACTCTTAAGTGGAAAAGTAAACCTGCCTTTTGATGATATTATCAGTCAAAGGCTGTAAAGAAGCCAAAAAATATAAAGACTTATGTGTGAGGTATGAGGTTACTATGTGTCCAAGGCTGTAGGCTGTAGAGAAGTCAAAATGCATGAGGACCGAAAAAACACCACTAGATTTCTCAGTTAGAAAGTCATTGGTAGAGATAAGGTCAGAGCTGGACTACAGAATTTGGAAAAGAATAATAGGAAAGAAAGTGGACATAACAGTTATAGATGGATTTCTCAAGAAGTTAAGTCATGAAATGATAGAGAAATATAATGCCATAGCTGGTGAGGATAGATAGATCAAGTGAAGGTTTTTAATTGTTTGTTTCTTTAGGATAAGGGAGACATAGGAGCCCATATTCCCTGTTCCAAGTCACAGTCAGTAGAAAGATTAGTGGGAATGGGAATGATAGAGGAGGCAATCTGAAGGGAAAGAGGAAATAGAAAATGTGATTATGAATCTATTCTATCAAGTATAAAAGTATTGCTTTGTTTCATTGAGAGCCCTTTTGAGAATATGTAACATAAATTTGTTTTGGACCCAGTCAGCATCATATCTAAATTTTCTCCATCTCTGTTTAGTATCACATGAATAAAAATTATTTAATAGGAATTCTAAGAAATTGAAGTAGTCATTTGTCTAGGATTTGGTGAATTGTGACTCCTGTTGTAAAATTGAAAACTGATTTTAATTCTATTTTGCCAAGACTTAATCAAACTAAAATTGATATTCCCTTTAAAGATTCCTTCGCTTATAAACTTTACCTACCACCCACATCTCAGAGAAACTTGCCTGAAGGTCAAACTTTTGTCTTGTAATTACTTCCACCTTTGGGGTGTATGGGGTGTTCAGGAAGAACTAGTACCTTTGGTGTAAGGTCTTGTCATGCTGTTTTTCAGTGCTGCTCAATCTACCTTTGATGTTCACCTATCATTCAACTCTCACTTGTGGCTCCAAGAAGCTGTAGCATGCACAGAGGTCACATCCCAGTAAAACTATCTGAGCACATGGGCTAAAAACAGATGGTCCCAACCCTGTTAGTGAATTAGGCAGATGTCTACCCCCAGCACGTGAAGCCTTTTTCTAATGGAATGGTTGGATGAGAACACTTCATTCCAGTGGTGGTGAAGATGGCTGACGCAGGCACTTATGGAATATTTTGAGCTTGGTCAGACATCAGGAATGCCAAGGTCATCCACTGTATCCCAAGCCATTACCAGTCTTCTTGATTTTTGTCTTGCCTCTGGATATAGATGACTCTGGAAGAAAGAGTGAGGCTGATTACTTTCAAGATTCAAATCCCTCTTTATGCAGAAGACTTTGCACAGTCCCCCTGGCTTCTAGTGTCTTCCCCATCTGGGATTACTTTCCATCTATTCCTGACATAGTTGTTGTAAACCTGTCTTTTCCATTTAAATGCAAGTCCCTTGAGGACAAGATCTGTTTTTGCCTTTCTTTTTAACCTTAGTGCCTGCCAATTGGAAAGTGACTAATAAATGCTTGTTTACTGAATTCTGTTCTCTTTTAGGAAGAATTAAGACTATAATTGTTTTTATCCAACCTTGTGGTACCTCCTAGTTTCCATGATCTTTCTAATAGAACTGGCAATGGCTCAGCAACCAGAGTTGCCAGTTCCTCTAGTACCTGGAGATGTAATTCATCATGATGCCTTGAATTCTACAAAAGAAGTTGAGCTCTCTCTTGTTGTTTCCTTTATTATTTGAGGTATCCATTCTTCTCGCCATTTTTTCCTGTCATTTCCAGGAAAGAGGACATTTCTCTTGTCAGAGAAAATAGGATGAAAAAAATAACTCAGCAGCTCTGCCTTCCTTCTATTGTCAGTTATTATCCTATCTGCACCAAAGGTGCTCTATTTTTGACCCTTTTCCCTCCTAATATTGCTTTTATTTTGTCATTGTTGACTTTAGCTTAGCTTGCTATCCTAAGCACATTCTGAGCTTTAGCATTCCTAGTACTTTTTATAGAATTGTTCGGCACTCATGTTTCCCTCCATCTTCTGTACATGCCTTTTAAAAAATCTGAGTTGATTAGTGAGTTCCCTGTGTATCTACTTTGGTCTCAAGATAAATCTCATTTCCTTCTTATTAGAATTGTTTCCCTTTCTGTGTTCAGAATTTCATTTTTTAGCATCTCTGATCTTTTTTGGGCTGACTTTCCTTGTAGCATTTTAGTTCATAGAATCTTATCTTTCCTTTGAACCCTCTGAAATCTTATTTCTAAAATTTTGGGGTTTAAGACAGGCTATACCACAACATCTTCTCTCTCACAAATTCTAGGCTTAGTTACTTCCACCCCAGAAATTGATCTTTCCTGGTAGTAAAAATCAGATAGGAAATAGCATTTCCCTTTGTTGCTTCTTCCATCTTTTGAAGGATAAAATTATCACTAAGGTAAGTCAAATAATTATTAATCATTGTTCTTTTGGCAGAGAGGGAGCACCAGATGCCTGGATAATTGACACCCCCAGAATCCCACTACCTCATGCCTCTATGCCAGGTTTATGATATATTTCCCATACTCACATACATCCTTTTTCTGTCCAACTGGCCTTTAGTATACTCTAATGATAAAATCACTCTGTTTCCATTCACCTTTACCCAAATATTCATTTCTGATATGTGAACAATTGTCCTATACCTCTACATTATTTTTCACATTTATTCTTCCCTCTCTAAATTTATGGCCATGACCCTAGTTAAGGTTAACATTACCTCCTGACCGAAAAATTGTAATAGTGGAATTAGACTCTCAATAACGTGCATAACAATTCTCAGCAAAGTGGCTTTAACTATAGACTAGCTCTTCTTAGGGACAGCATCACAGTTGATAGAGTGCTAAGCCTGGAATCAAAAACACCTCAGTTCAAATTTAGCCTCTGAAATTTACTGGATATATGAGTCTAGGCATAACTAGGCATGTTACTTAACCATTGTCTATCTCTGTTTCTTAGCTGTAAAATAGAAATAATAATACATCACAGGGTTTCTGTAAGGATCAAATGAAATAATATTAGTAAAAAGTACTTAGCATAATGTCTAACATAGTGGCAGCTCTATAAATATGTATTCCTTCTCTTGTTCCTAAGGGCTAATCTACATGGGAGAAGGGTAGTTAAGTCTGGAGATTCAGAGGCACAACTGGGAAAGGAATGAAACATGGCTAATCTGAGCACATCCTCCAAATAGAAACCCCTGGAAGGAATTAGCCAATGGGAGAAGGGAAACTTCTCCCATCTCTTTGCTTTTACACGATTTGTCTTTCATTCCTGGAATGCTCTTCCTTATCAACTTTGCCTCAGAAAATCCCTATTTCCTTTAAGATTTAGCTCACATACTGCCTTCTATATGAAGCCTTTCTTGAAGTTCCTGACTGGTAGTACCCTCTCACTGTAAACTTGTTGTCTAGTCATTTGTCAGTCTTTTTCCTTAAAGATATTGATAAATGATGCAATATGATATTCTAATTGTCTGTGGCTCAGTATTATCCTTAACTTTTGCTCTTCTTTTTTTTGGGGGGGAAGGGGAAGGGTCCTATATCAGTGATTCCATCAGTGTAGGGGACTCCCAATGTGGAAACTCCTTTTACTGGTGTAGAGCAGTCATTCAACTAGCATTTAAGTATTGATGGAATAGAGGGGATTAGAATAGCAAGTGGTACTGGGAACTGGCTCTATCTTGTGATTCATCTCTGGAGCTAACTCAGCTCCCTTTGTATTTCATCATGGGTCTAGCCCAATTTCTGTACTGTGAGAAAACTTTATCCAGTTGTGGGAATTGTAAGTAAACTATTGCAATTTACTTCACCTGGCCCTCTGTGAATGGGAAGATAGATCACTCATACCTGCTGTTTAGAGACCCTTAACCAAGCACCTCTGTTATGCTGACCATGCTGACCAGAAACCTGATCGAATTTGAAAAGTAATGCAAGGAATTTTCTCACAATTATACATCTCCAGCAATCCATATTTCTTGCCTGAAAACTGGCCCAATATTAATTAATCAGTGGTTTCCATGTTCGTTTGGTTGAATATAGACCCTGGGCAGGAGGCGCATCTCTTTTTCTGATTTCAACTTGGAAAATCCCTAGTCATCCCTCCAGTTAGAAATCAGAATATCTGATGTAGTTTTTTGGTTAATTGTTTCCTTTCAGTTAATTGCTCTTTTTTGATTGTTTTTCATATATAAAATTCTGTCTCTCTCTCTGTGTTTGGAGTCAGTGTCAAAGCTGAGGAAGGCTACTGGTTCTGATTTATTGGGCAGTTGGCATGCATTATTTAATAAATTTATATGTTTAGAAACTCAAACCTATGTTTCCTCAATTATTTTATCTTTTACCCACAACAGTACATACTATGTAGTTGGTATTTTGCTAAGTGCTGGGGATGCAAAAAAGGGCCAAAAAACAAACAAACAAAACAGCCTCAACTTTCAAGGACCTCAGCAACTTATTTGTAATTTCTAATTCTAGAGAGTTGTCTGGAGGCTTTTTTGTTGTTCAGGCATGTCTGACATTTTATGACCTCCTTTGGGGTTTTATTGGCAAATACCCAGGAGTAGTTTACTTCTTCAGTTCATTTTAAAGATGAGTCAACCAAGGCAAACAGGGTTAAATGACTTACCCAGGGTCATAAAACTAGTAAGTGTCTGAGGTCAAATTTGAACTCAAATTTTCCTGAATCCAGGCCCTGCACTTTTCACTGTGCCACCTAGTTATCATTGCCTTGAGGCACTGGGTGATTCAGTGACTTGACCATGGTTACTTTTTGTCAGAGGCAGAATCTGAACTCAAATTTCCTGACTTCAAAACTTCTTGATTTCAACCCACTACTCGATTCCATCTTTCAAAAAAATGATATTCTTTTAAAGATTTTTCCATAAATTTTCCTCCAAGATTCACGTCAAAGGAAATCTCTGGTATGTTGCCATATTTGTTTCATCACCTTCCCACCTCACTTACGTTTCTAGAATTTCTCTGTTGGGTTACTTATAAATCTTTGTCCTTGTCTGATATAAATTCCTATTATATCTACCACTAATTCCATTAATAAGGTATTAATAAATAGACCAATCTGTAAAGTATGTTAGAACAATAACAAAATAGGATAAAAACATTGTTCATATGTAATTTTTTAAATTGTGGGGTTTTGGTATTCATTTCTTTTTCAAGATAAGCCATATAGAATAAACATGTAAGGTCATGATTCTTTCTTTTATGATCAGTTACTTACTAACAAGGGTGGAAAAAGGATGTTTGTATGAGAAACACAGAAAGAAGCTTGAGGAAAAATAGGTAATTCTGAGAGGAACAGAGCGAAAGTCCCTCAGAAGCAAAAGTATTGACTGATGATGATGACGGTTACAGTGCCTTGCTTCTAACACCTACTTTACACAGAAACGGTTTTTAGACTTTCAAGTTTTTTTGAGTAAGGTCTAAATCTGAGAACTTTTAGGGAGCTATGACATACAATTTCCTGTATGATATATTAATTACTTATGTTATAACTGATAGAAATGTGAATTTGGGGTTTCTCAAAGATACCTGTAGGTTACTAGCTTGTAGCCCTGATTTGACAGAAACCAGAAGAAAAGCTGCTTACAGAACCTAGAAGCTAGACATAGAACCTGGAAGAAGAAAAGAGAAGAAGAGGTTACAGAAGCCAACAGAACTGAGAAGCCAACAGAAGCTGCTACTTTGAGCTGAGCACAGCTAAGACCAGATACACAAAAATAGTAGAACAGCAAACTTTGCCATTGAGATTGTTATCTCAACTTATTGGAAAAAGGCTCTAATTATGAGAGCTGATTGGAGAAAGCAAAATCCTCTGCTGAATGAAGTGCTGACTAAAGAAAAACTTTCTTGCCTCTTAGTACCATCTACAGCTTGATAAAGGGGAAACCTCTTGCAGCTTTATTTTATATGTAAGAATTGTCTTTTATTATTCAAAAGAGGGAAGCCTAGAGTACATATACTAATAGCATTCACCAAACAACTATAATATTGTTTCAGCACAAAACCTAGAGATATGACACTTACGATTCCTGGTTTTAAGATATTATTTGCTTTTAAAAGTGGTTTTTAGCTTCAATGGCCTGAAAGTACAAAGAAGAGGTGTTTGTCTGGCAGGAGTGGTCCACGCCCAGGAGGTGATGTATGGTGCTAAATGTCCTTTAAAGAGATCAAGAACATCTTCTGTAGTTCAGGGCTGTGAGTCACCACAGGTTCCTGGGTTTCCCTACTCATATACTTCGCTGATAAGTTTTTACATTTGGTTTTACTTTCTTGCATTTACACTATGTGTGTTAGTTTATTGGTATATTTGCATTTGCATTTGTCTTCCTTTAGTTTAGTACATTTCAATATTAAGAGCTAATGGTATCATTCTGGCTGATTGGTTTGTATGCTAATTATACTAGTAGGAGCTCGGTAGCTATGGTAATAAGTAAGAAATATATAGAGTTGTTGTTTTTTATTTTTCCATCGAGGTCATCCCTAAGTCTCTAAGAGTGAAATGTGAGAGTTGAAGACAGTTTTTAATCACCAAAGTAACCCCATGCCTCTAAGAGTTAATTGTAAAATTATATCCCTCCTGAGGATCTATAGGAGTAAGGTGAAGACAGTCCTACTTAGTTAAAAAAAAAAAAAGAGCCTAAAGGGAGCTGGAAGATTTGGGACAATGTTTTACTCAATCTATACATGTTGATATGTATGTTTAATGTATTATGTATCTATATGCGCATAAATACACTATTTTTCTCTACAAAACTGGATTTATTGTTGTATGTAGTAAAGTGAGAATTCTGCTAAATTTGGAGCCAAAGAATCTGGGATTCAAGTATTGACTTCCTAATAACCAGTGTAAACTTGGGCAAAGTTGCTTAATTTCTGGCATTAGTTTCCTCATCTGCAAAAGGAGGGGGTTAGATTAGATGACATCTCATTCTTTTCAGCTCTAAATTCTCTGATCTTATTTTAAGTATGAAGGGTTTTTCTGCATGTGTTTGAAGTAATTACTTCTGGTTCCAAGTCATGATAGAAAAGGATTAACATAATCAGACTTGTCTGGGCTCCTAAAAATAAAATTTATACTACATCCCAATATGTCATTGATATGCAATCTGAGCACAGATTTATGTTTCAATTATCAGAATCCAGATAAATTCCAGGAATGTCTCCAAGTACGGAATATACTTTTTGGACAGATCTGTCTGGAAAGCTACCTTAACATAAAAAAAATTAGATTTTTAAATTCATAAGATTTTTAAGAGTGATTGATATTTATATTTCTTCTTCAATTCAGTGATAACACAGATGTTCTATTCATACATTTTTTTATTCTCTCTGTCCTGTTTATATATTGAATGTTACTTCTTTAGCAAAAAAAATGCAATTATTGATAAATATGATGTTCACTGGCTCTGTGTGTGTGGCCCTCGGGCACTGATTAAAGAGTCATTTTCAGTTATAAAGGAACTTTCCATTTTATGTCATATAGATGTTTGAATTGTACAGTCACAAGTAGTTGGGTTTATCCAGATTAAATTCTCTTTGTGTTGTGTTGTAGTCTTTTGTACTATGTAGAGAATCATTTAGCAATTCAACAGGAGACATGCAGGATAGTTTTGAAAATAATGTATTGAACTGATTATATCCTTTTAAAAAATAAGTTGTACACAATAGAACTTTATGGTTTCATACACAATATTCCTTTTCTACTCCTCTTGCTCATGTTTTATTGACATTTATCAAGTCCAGAATCATAAAAAAAATGCTAGAAAACTTCAGAGATGGAAAAGGATGGGTAGGAAATCAGGGAAAATTTCATGGAGAAGTAAGTATTAACAAGGGCTGGAAGGGTAGGGTTTCAATAGTTGAGATGCAAGGAATATGGTATTTCAGATATAGAGAACTCTGGAAAGGAAGGGGGAAGGGATAGCAGCAGCAAAGCATAATTAGTGTCTATACATTGTCTCCAGTCTGTCAGAAGCAGGCATACTAGAAATCATCTCAAGATTCCAAGGATTTGGGATGACTTTTCTCTACTGCCATTGACTTGAGCTCCCAGTGACTGTATTCCCACCGTTGTTATGGGGTCAGTGGCTAGCACCACATTTCTACTAGCACAACATTGATTAACAGATTAGTGTAATAAAAAAATTACTTCGAAAACATAGCCAGAACCTAATTTCCTCAACATTTATTGGATATATGCTCCCTATACCATCTTGGTATCTATAGAGGGAAGGTTTAAACTAGCACAGTTTCTTCATGCCATTAATCCCACAAAGTTTATGTCAGAGGTCAGCATTTCTTCTGGATGAGGCCTCATCATCACTTCAGGTCTAAAGTAAACCCAAAGATTCTCCCCAAGATCACTCCCTTGCTTCTCATCAACGCCAGGCTAACTGCAGCTCTTAGACTGGGCTCTGAATCACTGTCATTTGCTCCTTCAATCTTTCAAACCTCCTAAGGTTTAAAACTCCACTTCCTTTACTGAGTGCCATGAGCGAAGGAGTCACGAAGGTGCCCCAGGAGCAAAGCAGTGGCTAGAGTCACACCTGGAGTTAGGAAACCAGGAAGGGAGAATGGAGTTGAATGTGACCTCTAATTAGTCATGTGACCCTAAGCAAATCATTTCCCCTCTATTTGCCTCAGCTCTTCGCCTATAAAATGGAGAAAATAATAGCCTCTGCATCCTAGGATTGTTGCGGGGAACAGATGAGATAATAACTGTGAAGCGGGTAGCGTAATGCTTGACATGTAGTAAATGCTATATAATGTTGACTTTTACTATTGTTGCTATTATTATGATATGTCTGCAGCCAATCAAAGAACCTCCTCGTCAACACTTGGTTGGCTGACTGGAGCCAGTTACTGAACGTTTGAGAATGCTCCGCAATCTGTCTTTCCAAGGCACTTCTTTACACACTCTTGTAATTCTCCTGGAAGCAGGTTTCCCATGTGTAGAGATACCATGTCATATGTTCTGTGCATGCACCAGATTCCTATTACACATGGTTAGGGAACCTCAAGCAGTTTAGCCTGGTTAGAATGTAATATACATGATGAGAAGTCAGGTGAAATAAGACTAGAAAGATACCGCAGAGTTAAGTCACTGAGGGATTTGAATGCGACATTAGGAAGTTTGGAGATTTTATACTGTAAGGAGTGGGGGTGTAATTGGAAATATTAATCCAGAACATCAGTGACATCTCTAGGATGAGAGAGAAGTCAGGAAAATAAAATATACATAAACCTAAAAGAATTTGCATATGCAGAGAATGATTATCATCAGATCATATAGAAGACAAATACTTTTCTAATCACATAGTAAGAATTATGCAACATTAAGAAGGGGGAGAAAGTATTATGTCCTTAAGTTTAGCAATTATTTTTGTTTCTGTTCCATTTCTTAAACAAATAAAAAAAAGCTGAGGACATATAATTTAGACTGCACAACTGTGTAGAAACACAGCAAAATGTTGATTCACAATCAGTGTCAATGACCCAATATAACCCTGAAAGACAGATTTATATCTGCAGATGGTTGTTCATCAGTGATCTGGATGACAGAACAGAAAGCACATTGCATAAGGCTGGTTATAATTCCTTGATAAAGATCAAAGGAATAAAGGTGGCCAGGACCCAGTCTCAAAATTATCTGTATAAATTGCTCAAACATTCAGAAACAAACAAAATTAAGTTCACTAAGTCTTTGTGAAGAGAGGCACAAAAAATGCTGGATTTGGATTTGATCTAATTCACCCTGCAATTTAAGGTCTGTCTAATCTGAGGGAAAGTCATTTAACTTCCGCAGGTCTTAGTTCCATTTATAAGAAGTGGGATTTGAACTAGATGACCTCTAAGGGAATTTCCAGCTTTGTTTCCTAAAGGACTTATGATTAAAGTCCTACAATGTCTTTCTGAACTGTTCATTTAACCACTCACTTTTTTTCAAATCTGGTCTCCCTGAATGTGTTTCTGAAAAAGATAGAGTAGAAAACCTTAAAAAAATCCTTCTAGTTGAATAGTTTAATCCCATGGAAGAGTGAAGGGGAAAAAATGACTATCATATTAGAAAAGAGTTATAAGAAAGGCAAATGTATCATGTCAATTTCAACTAGATTTCATATAAAAAAGGTTATGAAATCAATGATAATACTGGAAGCTTTGAATATATAACCAAATGCTACCACATGGTGTCCCTCTGACTTAAGGAATTAAAGACTGAAATAGCAAAACCTTTTGTGTTACAATGGGAAAATCTCTATGAATCCTAAATTGTCTATAGATCAAATTTTTGAAGGCATACTAGAAGATACTTCACTAATAAGATGCTTGTATCATTTAGAAAACTGTTACAAAAACAAATGCTATTGTTTTCATCTTTTGGTAGCATTCACAAATTTTAAAACTCTTAAAATAAATCTTAGGTTATAATAAAAGCATTCTTTAAATGTTGTAGTCATTCTACAAATTGGAAAACTTGGGATGGAAAACCACCTTTATAAGAACTGTTCCCTTATGTATGAATAGTATATCTCTTCTTCCTCAGTGGATTATGCATTCTTTCTCTAATTAAAATAATTGATTAATTTAAATATTCCTACCATTATTTTTACAAAAAGAGTAGTGAGTTTCATCTCCCATTCTTAGAAATTACATTTCTGTGGATGGCTATATATAATGTTGAAAACTGATAGAATTTATATCACAAAAATAAAAGAAATTCAGTTGAAATTGAAGAGAAAACCATGTAGGAAAAGTATTTTCTTGTTGGGTAAAAATAAAAATAAACCCCTTACAAATTTATTTATTAGTGACAACAAGATAGTTCCCTCAAATGATCATTACCTCTGTATAACTCTCTCTCCTTAGAGTTGTTAGAAAAATCAATAAGATTAGATCAAGAAATTTTAATGATTACATCTCTTTTTTTATTATTTTATTTTTGACTTAAATACCAGAACACAAATACAGAATAGAGAAGAGAAACAGAAACATATCATAAATTTACCTATTGGAACTTAAATACAAAGTAAGAAAGGAAAATAAAGCATGTCATATGCATAGCAGAACATGAGAGGATTCAAAATATGTAACAATAAATTGACATTTCAAGAAACCCTGTATGATAAATACTATGTGTTGTGTTGAGAGCTGTCCAGCTTTTCTTTGCTTCCTTGTAAATCTCCTTTTGTTCTCTACTGTGCACTTTTTTACTTTGTTGTTTTTTCCTCTTCCCTGCCAGGCTACAATTCAGTGCAGATATATTTCTCTAGCGCTATAGATATATGCATACATATGTAGATATATATTTTCCCAAATAAATTCTGCTTTTGATCTTTGTTTTTATGTTTGTACATATGTCTTGTTTCCTAACCCTCCTGCCTTCTCTACTTTACTTCCATCAGCTACCTCTCCCTCCTGTTATTTGGTTACCCACCACCAAGAATATCTCCTTTATCCACCCATTCCCATAAATCTAAAAACCTTCCTATAGCCCCTTATAAAGGGCTATAAAGAAACTTTCCCTATAAAGATCCCTCCCTTATCCTCTCCCCACTCCCTATCCCTTTAGCATTTTATTTCTTCTGAATTTAGAAGACTTTCATACTCTTCTAAATATATACATATCATTGTCTCTTAAACGCATTCCTGTTGAAAGCAGGTTACCAGAACTATCAGCCCTCATCCCCCATCTAATTCCTCTATATTAATTCTTCCTCTAGAACCTCATTTATATAAAACAATTACCCTTTTTCTCTATTCCTAAATGGTTTTACTTTTAAATTCATATCATACTCAGGTTTACCCCAATCTTTCTTATGAGCTACCCAATTATTAATAAAAACCTTAGACATACATTTTGCATTTTACTTATATAAAATGTAAATGGTCTGTCCTTATCAAATCCCTTATAATCTGTCTTTGGTATGTACTTTATGTTTCTCTTGACTCCTGCATGTCAAATCATCTATTAAATTCAGGTTTGTTTTTTGTTTTTTTTTAACAAAGTCTTAAAAGTCGTTTATTAACAAAGTCTTAAAAGTCTGACAGTTGATCAAATGTCCTTTTTTTTCATTCATGATTGTGCTTAACTTTGCTGAGTATGATGTTTTCGGTCAGAGCCCCAGTTCTTTTGCTCTTCAATATAGAGTGTTCCAAGACCTGCAGTCCTTTAATGTCTCTACTGCTAGGTCTTTTGTGATTCTAATTGTGGCACCATCATATTTAAATTGTTTCATTCTTGTTGCTTTTAATTTTTTTATCCTTAAGCTAGTGGTTTCCTATGAGTTTTCCTCATAAGATCTCTTTTAAGTGGCGATCAACGGAATTTTTTCTACTTCCCCCCCTTATTCTAATGCCTCAGGAAAATTTTCTATAATTATTTCTTGTATTTTTTTGTTTCAAACTTCTTTTTTTGATCATAGCAAACAAAAGTCCAATTATTTTTATGTTTTATCATCTTGATCTAGTCTCCAGATCTTTTGTTTTTATGTTTCACTTTCTCTTCCATTTTTTTCATTATTCATATTTTGTTTAATTATTTCTTGATCTCTTATAATTTTGCTGGCTTCACCTTACCCAATCTGATTTTCAAGGTCTCTTTTTCTTCCTTAAGATTCTAGATCTCCTTTTCAAATTTGTTGACTTTCCTTTTATAATCTTGTTTTTCTTGGATTATTCTTTTTTTCTTTACTTTTTCTTCCACCTCTGTGATTTGATTTTTAAAGTTTATTTTTTTTAAGATCTATGAATTCTTTTGGGCAGGTGACCATTTGATGTCACTCTTTAAGACAGAAGAGTTGTTTTTTTTTTTTAACTTCAATATCCTCCTCTGAAGATGAACCCCAGTCTTCTCTATCCCCTCAATAGCTTTCTATGGTTGGATTATTTCTCCTTTGTCTGTGCATTTTTTTGTGGTAATACCTTAATTTTTGTAATCACCTCTAGCCCTGGTGCTTCTTGCCCCAGATCTTCAGTTCTCCCCTCTATAGTGGAACCAAAGGCAAACCTTCAACTTTCTGTAAGTGCCCACTGCCAGGGGCTTTCTGCACTCCCCTGGTCTGTGCTCTTTCCTTCTTGCCCCCTTATCTCTTCACAGCACAGT
The DNA here is from genome assembly GCA_028658325.1 of Potorous gilbertii. Lineage (NCBI taxonomy): Eukaryota > Metazoa > Chordata > Mammalia > Diprotodontia > Potoroidae > Potorous > Potorous gilbertii. The sequence continues at coordinate 73,944,540 of CM053773.1, forward strand.
GGGGTCTAGTGTTCCTTGTTAGCAGAGGTTCCCTTGATCTTCCTGGGCTCAGATACCCAATTCACCTCACTATCACATGGGTAAAAGTTCCTGTGACTGGGACTGAGGTAGCCTCTCAAAATAATTAATCCCAGGGTTTGCCACTTGCTATTAAAGCAGACTCTAGCCTGGAGGTGTTTATTATTCCTAGGGACCAAACCTTGTCCGGGGATTTTTCTTCTGATCTTCTCAAATTGTCCCAGGAAGACCCCTGTTGTGCCCCTATTGTTATTTATTTTTACCTGCACTTTGTTTGCCCTAAGGTGTTATTTTCTCTCTTTGTAGGGGGAAATCTTGAGAGCTTGGAAATTTCTGACCTACTCTGCCATCTTCCCAGAATCTTCTCTGGTTACATCTTTAATACAATCTTTTAAAATTAATCTCATAGGAATTTTCTAACAATGAAATAATTTAGAAATTTAAGATAACAAATGACTATGATTTTGAGGACATCTTAAGGAAGACAATATTGTAGAAAAATGTGCCAAAAAAAATGCCCCTTTTCTTATATGTTACCAAAAAAGTAACATTACAAATTAAATATTAGTTTTTTTTTAAAACCCTACACAATGCATAGAAGTGCATATGTGAAAAATAGAAGGTATTTTTGTAACTGTTTGGGGTTGGGATGCAAATAAGTATAACCAGCAGGTGGCAGGGTCTGGCAAATTTGGTTATAAATGTGATGGAGTATTTGGAATTTGGGAGGGTTTCCATACTTTTCCCCTTCCACTTGACTTCCCAGGGAAATTCTCTTTAGTAAGTTCATACACCTACTATTCCCTTCTCTACTCCATTGGTTTCACTGAGGAGCCTGCTGGAGTACACCAGTTAAATCTTGCTTACTCATGACTCATAGATTAGAGGTCATGTAATGTCCAGCATAATCTACCCCTCCCCAATTTCAAGCACAACGCAAACTGTATGAGAAAAAAAACTTATTTTGGTTATTGTCTTTTCTCAAAAACCAAACCAGCTCATTCTTTGCATCTACTTCAATCTTCCTTCCCTCCACAAAACTATGCATTTTTACCTCCTTCAGGCCCAGATGAAGGTAGTTATTTTTTGCTTATGACTTGGGATCTTTTCCTAATTCCACATGAAACACTGGTGAGTTTTATTGAAGGGGTAAAGCTGGCCAACAAGTACTTTTTTCTTTCTGCTCCCTCCTTCCTTTTGGACAGGGGTAGGACTAAATCCTTCCAAGGCCTTTCCTGTCTCATTCCTGGCAGATCATTTAGAATGTGATCTTCTCTACAGTAACCTCTTCTTCTTGTATCTTTTGTCTCTGGAGATGTAATTAGTCACATCCTATTACAACAATTAGCTCACTTTTTAAGACTAGAAGCCAAAATATGTTAGATGATTGGAAACGTAAAATTGTATATATGTGTATATGCGCACACACACTTATTTGTAAACATATTTATATCTACATACATACACACACACATATATATGTACATACACACATACACACACCATTTCCATCCATATAATTTGCAGTCTATAGGTATGAAAACAGTAGTGTGCTGGTAAAGGTTTAACACATGGTCATGGGAAAAGTGCATTTATATATGTTTTTAAGTATTATGTATTTTATATATATGTGTGTGTGTGTGTTTATACATATGTTTATATATACATATACACATATACACACATGTCTATTACTAATTTTATTAATAAAAAAGATGTGCAATGAACATTTTACAAATAATATAATACGTTTCTCTGTCAAAATCCAGATAGCCAATTGATTCCTACAAAATACTTTCCTTGATTTTTGCACACCTCTTGTATCCGTAATCAATCTGTGGTTGCAATTTAAACACAATTTGACAAATGGAATTGCATAACAACCTGTCAACTTTTCCCCATAAATCTGTCATTAAATCTGATATTAATCTATTGTTTAACTATTTTTCATTGTCATACAAATTGCATTCATTAAACTGAAACATCATTGAGCTTCAAAAGTACTGATTGCATGAGTACTCCTTGGAACTTTGTGTGATTCTTCATTACTATCTATAAAACCCTAAATCATTCCAATCAATTTGATATTTTAAAACTTCACTTATATAATATGTATGTATGCATAAATACATACATGTATATGCAAATCCGTGGTAAAATTAGTTGTTCCACATAAGGCCAATTTAATGGTTCTAATGAATGTAAATAATTAAAAAAAGCTTTCTTCATTTATCCTATTGAATAAAATACATAAATTCTTGTGTCAAATTTTATCTTCTACTAACATTCCTAGGAAGAACATTAAATGTATTATTTTTATTAAGTGGAATGTCCTTAATCTTTCATGACTTAATGGAATCTTTAACCTGAGATTTATACTTTCCAGTACCAATCTTTAAATTTTCCAGAGCTCTTATGACATGTTTGATTATTTGGGGGAGGAGGGAGAGTGTTCCCATGCTTATTGAAAACAAGGCAAAAGCAAACATTAAACAGCTCCTCCTGGTGTTTTGAAGTTCATCCCAAATGTGGGCTGGGTAACTTGCAGGTTGGATAAAGTGCCAAAGTCCAGGAGTTTCAATATTTTTTTGGTATCAGGGTCCACTTCGATGATTTCCTGATCTAAAGCAGAGACCTCAGGGACATAGTTATCCCTCCTCTCTTCTTCCTGCAGTTTGATGAAGATACCTCTCACAGGGCCTCTCTTGATCTGCTTCATCAGATGAGTAGCATATCCTGCGATCCTGTTGCGGAGTTTCTTGCTGGAATGATGGCAATCTCTTCACACCCGCGCTTGTTGGTGTGGAAGTCGTGGAAGGCGTGTAGTACTTTTTAATGGTGACTCACGCTGCCTTCTTCACCGTCTTGGTGCCAACGCGACCCGTGTTGGCTCTGGAAGGTGAAGGGCTATTTGATTATTTCTTGAATTATTAAAATTTTATTTGATCATCTTGACTGCAGTGCAGTTGAAAGAAATGAAAATTCTTTAAAAATGTCACTCATCAAAGGAAAATCCTGAAAGAATGTTACCTAATCTCTTTGTCAAACTAGAATAAAAACGTGTGTGTGTATGTATTACCCAAGATAGGAATACCAAACAGCAGTAGCAGCTCTTAAACTACATGCCACCCTTCTCTGTCTCAATTTTAACAATTTCATTTTCAAGTCTTTAGCCTACAGTTTCTAACTCAATTTGTTTTTATTAGATTGGTAATAACTAGAATAATTTTGTTCAAGAAATATTTTAGATGATTAATCTGTTTTATGTCACATATTGAACTGAGAAATAGTCATTGAAATCAATGACTTTAACTGTGCCAAATAGTTTTGTTTTTTAAATTATAACAACTTCATATTATTCCAGTCAGACTTTTTTCCCAGAATTATTTTAGCAACATCGGGATAAAATGCAATTGAATTTGCTTTCAAATATTCATTATTTAAGTCACAGTCATTGAAAGTAGACAGTAGCATATTCAAAATATGTTCTGTTGTGTTTGATATCAAGCATTTTAAAGCAAAAAATAATAATAATAAGGTTAAAGGGCAATAGCTGATTTAACTGTGCATTGTGTTTAACAACTAGCTCACGTTATTCCAGAAAATTTTGCCATTGCTACATAATGGCTCCAGGAAACCACTGGATTAAAGTACTAAGCACAGTTAAGTATAATAGCTAACATTATGTAAATTCTTTTAAAGAGTTATAAAGTCCATGTAATTCCTATTTTATGGAGCTTATATGAGATAAATGGTATTAACAGAATTACAGTATCTCAGAGCCCTCAGGGAAATTCCTAAAATTCAGAAGGAAGTTTTAGCTCTCTACCCTTATTTAAATTATGCATATCTCTAACCCCTAGTCTCCATGTTTCAGACAAAAATCAGGATCCAGGAAAACTTTCAGGTAAAAGTCCTAAGTAAGGATCAACTAAGGATATCAGGGGAAAATCTGTGGAGGAGGCAGCATAGGGTTTTAAAAGCTTGAGCAAAAGCATGGACATGTGAATAGACATTACATATGTGAGAGTAAGGGGTCAGAGAATAGTCTAGTCTAGTTTGACTAGATTGTATTGCATACAAAAGGAGAAAAATGAAATATGATTTTAAAGACTGCATAGTACAACAATTGTAGAAGACTGAATATCAGACTAAACTATTAGAACTTTATAGATACTGATTTTTTTTTAAGTGAGGAATGATGTAAGCATAAAAAGATTGTTTTGGTCTGATTGGAAAGAATAGAGACAGACTTTTTAGGGGGCTGTTGAAAATAGTCTCAGGTGTGGTGGCAAAAATCAAGAGAAAGGGACTATTGTGAGAAATGTTGAGGAGATGGACTTCACAGAAAGTAATTGACTAGATAATGGATATGAAGGAGAGAGAAGAATCAACATAACACAAATATTTTGAACATGGAAGACAGAGTTATTGATGGCAGAAATAGTGTTCACCAAAAAAATAGAATTAGGTAGAAAGATAAGAAAAAGATAAACTTATTCTTGGACTTTTTGAGTTTGACTTGATAAGATTTGTAGATTTAAATATCAAATGATAAATCAAGATTGTATATGTAGATTTGTTAGTAAATAACTCAAATAAGCACATTGAGCACATTTATTGAACACATACTATGTCCTAGGCTTTGTGTATTAAATTTGTTCTGCCTGACTTTACAACAATGGGCAAGTTAGAAGCTGCAGGTGTAAATATATGCTTGGCATCAGGGAAAAACTTCCTAATAACTAATTTTATCAAAAATTGAGATGGACTCTTTTTCTCGGGAAGTAATACAGAGAAATAAAGACTTTGAATGCCAAATGTCAAGTACAGGGTATTGCTTTCAGGAATGGATTGGACTAAACAGTCTTTGGGGTTTCTCTGAAGTTCTATAATTCTGATTTGGAAATTGGGTCTATAAACCTAATTGAATGCTCACTCAAGTTACAATTTTAAAAATATATTCACAAAAGTTTTTTGGCTCATACCCACAACTGGAGAAGTCCTGGGAACATCAGCTTTAGATCCATAACTCACATTGTCCAAAATGGTTGCCAGGAAATCCCTCCTTTACATCCAGATAGAATAAAGCAAGTCTCACCTGTAAGTGTATTCTTCCATCTTATAGAATATATATAGTTTGCATGACACTGATGGTGATAATGATAAGAATTTTACTTTACACTTTACATATGTTTTACATTTATGTTGCTTTATGTACTTTACAAATGTTTTCATATGATATTAGTAGTAGTGAAGGCACATTCAGGTTTCATTTTGGTACATCTGACTATGGGGGATGCATAGCTGCATATAGCAGGTCCTTCCCAAGGCTCAAGTGGCACCTCTATTTCTTATCCTCATGGTTCATATGTTCTCTTATATCTGGAACCAGATTCCTTCCTGCACATGTAGCTCAGAAGCTGCCAAGGAATAAAAAGTGAGAGGCTGATTTCACTACACAACTATTAGATCCATGACATTAGGGAAATCACTTAACTTTGGAGTCCCAGTTTCCTCATCAGTAAAATAGTAATAAAAATATCAGCTCTTAGTATCTTGGAAATTTGCTATGAGGATTAGTGACTTTTTTTTTATTGGTGAAACAACTTTAAAATCGTAAAACATTATACAACTATTTCGAAGAGTCTCTCCCAACTTGAAGAGCCCAGAGACACTTCAGGGAACTTTCACTGGTTTGATTTTTTTGTCCAGGTAGAATTTAGAAATACAAGTATCTCGAGTCTAATTTTTGGGTAAGTATTCACTATCTTCCCTTCTGTAGTGCCAATGTGATACCCACAGCAGTTGCTATAGATATGCAGGCATATTTCCAGGGTAAATTTGCAAAATATAAACTCTTCCTCAAAGACAAAAACAAAATATTTATTCAGATACCAGAAAGTCAATTGCACCAAGGTAACAAGGAAGTTTGTACACATTGCCAACAGAGGAGGACTGCCATCCCCAAGCCTTCTTTCCATCAGGTCTTGCCACAAACAAGCTCCCTTAAGCAAAATGCCCCTCTTTCACTCAGGCTCGCTGCTCTGCTCTGCTCTGCCTGATGCCTCTCTCTCTACTCTACCTCACTCTCCATTCCAGCTACACCCTTCTTTCTCCATCCATTCAGCAAGGTCCTCCCACCATGGCTCTGTGGGCTAGGTCAAAGCTTAAAGCAGGTCACATGGGTCTATTAAGGGGCAGGGAAGATCTTCAAATTACCTTAACATTATACCTTCCAAATTCTCAGGCTCACAAGACTCAAGACTCAAGACACAGGACACAAGACTCACAAGACTTGACTATTTTATTTTTCACATTTTTTTTTTTTTACAAATTAAAGGACCTGGAAAGATCTCTCATCCAATTTCATATAGTCAAGAGGTCACCATAGTAGGAAAGATGTTTTCAGAGACCTATACAATCTCTGTGAACCTAAAATAGTTTGTGGTTAGAAATCAATCAATCAGTATTATTAAGCTCCTTGGATACTGTTAGTGCATGTGTCAAGTTTATAAAAAATATACAAGCAGATTGTCCTAATTACTCTCTGTACCTCCTCTAAATTCAGCTCCTTTGCTTGATAGTGTTATTCAGACACTCTCCAGCAGTTGACACTTTCAACCTTTTCCAGGGAATCAGATTTGGGAAGTCATCCCAGAACCTTGTCCCAAAGTATTATAGGTTTAAAATATACCTCTGGGCAAGAGTAACCTTAGTCTTTTGAAACCATTAAAAAAAAATCCTAGGGTATATAACCTTTATCTTCCTACTTTAAATAGTATCAGGGTGCTATGAATCTTCTTTCTCCTCATACCAAGTATCACCCCTGTTTGCCTACTCTTTCCCTTAGTACACAGGCAATGTGCTTTTTGATCATAATATTTCTTTGAGCCTGGGGATTTGGAGGGACACCCCTATTCTCTATTTTTGCTAATCCTTTCAAATCCTTTGATACTCTAGAGCAGTACGAACACATTATGCAAATTACTCTTGGCCTATTTTGTGAGAGATTGCCCAGAGAGAAATAAGAGCATGGTGTTAACAGTTTTGTATGTAAGCACTTGCCTCAACTCCAACAACTCATAATCTTCCCTAGAGGTGGTATAATCTGTATTCTTGACCTTATAATTAATGTTTATATACTCTGTCTGTCATAATTTCTAATTTTTTAAGGCTCAGTTAGTAGCAGAAGTTAATTAAAAATAACATTATAAAATATAATTCTATTTATGATTATTAAAGAATAAGAAATGAGTTTAACTCAAAGTGTGGGGAGGAAGGAACAGAGCATTGGGGATCTAGAGTATATTTATTTCAATAGCTAGAAGTTCAGACTGGATCATTTATCAGGTAAAGTGGGTAGAAGCAAAAAAAATAAGGTAGAAAAGAAGATTAAAATCAAGACAAAGAGGCAAAAGCAGAAGTAACAACTGAATGTAACAGGAGAGACACAAGAAGTTTAACTTGAACAGGAACTTTCAAGGCATTTCTTATTCATAGAGGCAATAATGTTTTCCTATTTCTTCTCTTCTTCTCTTCCTTCTCCTTTCAGTTTCAGTTACTTGCACAATTTTCCTTTGAGAAATATGGAGAGTCATCAGACTGTGACAAACTTTTAAAACAATTAGGAAATGTTAGTAATTTCTCATTAATTATTTATAAGAATTAACCTATTATGATTAAAATATGATTTCTACATTTTAAGATTTACTTTTTGTTCTCTAGCATAAATCCAGTTTTTATAAATGTGATGTGGTGCTTGGGTACATGTGCCTGGAAATCAATTCTAAAATCACAGTTCTCTTTAAAAATCACATTTCTCCCTAACCTCAAAATACTATTCCAGACAGTTTCCCCCCAGCCCAAGGACACAGCCTGCCCTAGCAACAACTTTTATCTCCCTTCCTACTATAGTAGCCAGATGTACCTATAGAACTCATTAGTTTAAACCATCTGTGTACTGGTTGAATGGGCTGTGTACTGAGTCATAATGACATATACTATTCACTGACCAATCATATGCATCCTAGACTTAGACATACCTATACTCTCTTATATTTATTTTGTCTAACAAGATACTGCTGAGAGCAACCTGATATTTCTGAGTCAGCCTTGTCCACGAGTTGACTTGGTGACATTTCAGGCCTAAAACCACACCTCCAGGTAGCTTCCCCTTGTCCTGCTGAACTTTGGGCAAACTACTTGCGCTGTAGATACCAAAAGTGCATGTTCCTTTAAGAACTGACCACTCCTCAATCACTCCTTAATCCCACTTCAAAACACCTAGATACTATATTTGGTACATGTTTCCTATAAAATGTCCTATATAAACTTTCCTTGTACCCCTTTAAGGTTGCAGGGTCCCTAAGAATTCTTGCTCACCGAAAAGTGTAATAAATCTTTACCTTGACCTCAGCAATGCTTGAGTCCATGAATTCTTCAAGTGACCTGTCCCTGCTACCCTGGTCTTTGTGGGGGTCTTACGACTTCCTCTTCCAGCTCTCATTAAATGAACCATGTGATAATGGGAAATATTTATATTCTTTAATATTCTAATTCAGCAATCATCAAAGATTTTTCCATTCTAATTTTGCTAACACTATTCATCTTTATTTTTTCCATCTTTATTTTTTGTTAAATTTATTCTTTTCTAGAAATAAATTTTAAGTCTTTGCAATTATCATACTACTAAGAATATTTTTTAAAATTCCTCTAGAATTTCCTTAAAGAATTCATGTGTGATTCCATTTAGTGCCCATGTATGTATATATTTAGTGCCCCAAAATGATATTGATTGATTGTCCATGGTACCTTTAGGCATAATAAGTTTTCCATGTCTGTCTCTCTTACCTTATTAATTTTATTGCTGCTACATCTGAAATCATGTGCAATTTCTGATTTCCTAAAACATAATACATTTTTTTCTAGCCTCTCACTTTCACTCTGTATGTAATCCATTCTTTAAGTGTGTTTCTTATTTGTAGCAAATTTTTAGACTTTGTTTTCTTATTTGTCCTTCCATTACCTTTCATTTTAGTGGGACTGTTCAATTTTAAGATTATGATTAAGTTTGTTTTCCTCCTTTAAATTCTATTGCATTATTTCCCCTTACTATTTAAATTGTCGCTTTTCCTCTACAGTTTTGTTTATAGTAATCTATTTCTAGTTTTATTTGGTAATTTTTTCTTGACGTTTTTAAGCTATACAAAATTCCATGCATGAGTTAAAATCATATAAGATTCCTTGATACGTGTAACTACAGAGATAATTTTGTTGAAAGACCACTGACTATTAAGGGAAGTATAAAACTGGGATGTATATGCATTTTAAGTGGTTACTATTGTCATCTAGGACATACATTTTAAGTGGTTACTATTGTCATCAAGGATGTCCTAAGCAAAATCTAAATAGAAGAGTGCCTGCCTATAGATGGCAAGGTTTTCTAAAATATTTAGAAACAGGAATATTTTGTTTGTGTATTGTGCTGAGTGGATCAAACCACAGACTACTAAAGACCCTCCCAAGAAATTGTTTAATAAATTTTTTTTTATTAATTCATTCATGGCACAAAAGCAATTAGAAGGATAAATATTTCAAAGTACCTTAATTTTTAAAAGTTGGCATTAATTATAACCATTATGGACAAATAAATTCTTCCACACTACTTAACAGAAATGGTAAAAATATTTCAGGACCTGTACGTAATATTATGGACTGTTGCTGATGCCATATTAAATACTATACAGGGCTTCTTAAACTTGAGCATTGCTAATATAATTAACAACAGAATGATTATGTCAAGGGAGGTGACTGATCATTCGCTTCTGTGCAAAACTAGCAAACAGAAGTAGCCCAGAAAAGATTCATAAAGACTGGCTCAAATGCTGCCCAGTGGCACACTGATTACTTACAAAGAATTTTGCCATGTTCTTCAGACATAAGCCTGATACCACATACCTTAACAGGAGATACCCCATCCTTCTTACGAAAAACTTATATTTGTAATATAGGTCACTAAGATAGGTAGATAGATATACACATATGTATGCATATGTACATATATAATATACATATATTTATGCAAATACTTTATGCAAAGTACTCACCTTTTGGAAAAGTAAAACAGACTATAACTACTTTGAAAAGTATTACAATATTAAGAAATAAAGGGCCCAAGCCCCAACAAAACCATAAAAGAATTAATAATTCCTCTTGAAAAAGGAAGAAGAATACTGGCAGTTCCTCAGGTCACCTGAGAAATGGTTTTAAAATTTTCAGAAAATCATGTCACTAACAGATAGTACTTCATAAAGCAATAGTAAAGTCTGACATTAGTATACACCACTGTATTAATTGAATGTAACTGATTTTAGTTGACCTCTGGATGGAAAATATGATCTGGCTAATATTCAAGAGCAGAACCAAAATGTCTTTCATGGGTCAGTCACATGAACTCTAGCAATGTGTTGAAAATAAGCATGGAAAAGCAACTGAGTTATAGAGTTTTGTTTATAGAAGTGAAGCATTCCATGATAGTGATACAAAGCCAAGTTACTGTCACCAGAAATTACAAAATAATCACCCTTAAGGAGACCAGATATATTTACTGATGTACACTTTACAAGGAAACAGCAGAAAGTGTTCAATATATCTCTGCAGGTTCAGAAATTTAGCACTTGCAATTCCTACAAAGACATGAGTAAGTGGCTAGAATTATATATTTATATATATATATATATATATATACATATATATATATATATGTATATATACATATATATGAAGCATACTATGCTTCATACATGAAAACATGAGAAATCCCCATACTACAAATATAAACCCCCATATATCCTTGAGAATTCAGACAAATACTACTGTTCTGCAACTGGAATAAAGAAAAAAAAAATTGTTGCTTCAACTATAGGAGGAGGGGCATTGAACAATAAATAAGCAATAACAATAGTATAATTGGAGTTGGAAAGACTCCATTGAAGTTTTGTCGCTGACAGATACTAACCCTGCTGAACACGGACCAATAACTGCTCTGCTCCAGGAAATTTTCTAAGAATACAGGTAGCTCCCTCACTTGGAGTTTTTATGCTGATAAAATAGCACTCCCATCTCTAAGACTACTTTATGCTATTGGAAGCATTCTCAGGTTAGAGACTGACCCAGTGAAAATCCCGCTAAAAAAACCAATCAATTCATTCTTATCAGGTAGTGGACTGGGAACTGTTGAATCTTGTGGTCTTTCCATTGTCCCTCCACATCACCTTCCATCTACCCTCATCTCTTTGTTGAGGCAGTGAATGGGTACTAGAGAGTACCTCCCAGTAGAAGTGATGGGGTACAGGCTCTGGGAACCCCTTGAACCCCTTCTTCTCACTAGATCTGGTGTTTGCCTGAGGTCATAAGCCTTTCATTATCTATTTGTCCAATTGCCTCCAGCTATTTCCCACCTTGCTCCAATCAAAATATCTATTCCCAAATCTGTAATCTTTAAACTAACCTAGCCCTCCGTTGTCTGTTTCCATCAAGACCCTCCCTGATCCCTTCCTGTAGTTATCCCAGACCATTTGGTCACCCCTAGATTCCTCCCACAGTCTGTATATAAATTCCATCTTGTCTCTATGAAATTCCTCAGATTCAATCTACCTGAGATTCAGTCTATCTGAGATTCAATCTGGTGCCCTTGTCAATACAAACATCACAAATGATTAGGCTCCTTAAGAGTAGAGCAAATATGGACCATTCTAAATAAACTTTATTTTCCTTTGGCTGAAAGAAGGCTTAAAATGTATTCATTCAGGTAGGACCTGGTGTGTCAGTATTTTGGGATCCTGACCACTGCTAACCTCAATAGAAGGAGAAAGAAAATGATTGGAAAAGACTGAGTGTACCATACATTACAAAGGTAGGACCATCTAAACTACCCTCTTCCCCTTATGGTTGGTAGGTTGCTGTGCTTTGTTCTCGAAGAAGACCAAAATGATAGAGTGAAATTTCAGTGTGTCCAACTGTGGTTGATCAGACCAACATGAGGATTGGGCACAGACGGTCCATGAGAATATTTGGGGTGGATACTCCAAATTTGTGTATCCTATATTTACTTTCTGCTGTCTCAATTCTGCTTTGCTCATAGAGCACAGTACCCTTTCTGATGTGGGCATGCCATGCTGAGAGGTTCTGTGCCAGTGTCACCCATGTTGCACAGTCAAATCCAGAGTTCTTGAGAGAGACCATGAAAGTGTCCTTGTATCACTTCTTCTGACCATGTGATTGTCTGCCCCATGTGAGTTCTCCTTAAAATAGTCTTTTTGGCAAGCATACATTTTGCATTCGAACAGTGTGGCCAGTCCATTGGAGTTGCATTCTCTGAAGCATAATTTGAATGCTTGGCAGTTCAGCTCGAGCAAGGACTTCAGTGTCTGGTACCTTATCCTGCCAGGTGATCCTCAGAATCTTCCTAAGACAGTTCCAATAGAAGCAATTCAGGTTCCTGGCATGGCACTGGTACACTGTCAAGGTTTCACAGGCATACAACAATGAGGTCAGCACACAACGGGTCTGTAGACCTTCATGATAGTCAGTCTAATACCTCTTCTCTACCAAATTTTTCTTCTGAGCTGCCCAAACACCATGCTAGTTCTGGTATGTCAACCTCATTATCAATGAGTGTATCCCTGGAAAGTACACTACAAAGGTAAGTGAACTTATCCACAGTATTCAAAACTTCTCCATCTGTTGTAACCAATGGTTCCATGTATGGATGGTGTGGTGGTGGCTGATGGAACACCTGTATTTTCTCGGTGTTAATTATTAGGCCAAAATTAGCACAGGCAGCAGAGAATTGATCCATACTTTGTTGCATCTCAGCTTCAGAAACAGAAAATCATGTACCAACAGTACCACCATTTTGGTTTTGGCTTGTAACCTTTTCAAATTGAAGAACTTATCATCAGTATGGGAGTTGATTTTGATGCTATGTTCATCCTCATTGAAAGCATTTGACAACATGGCAGAAAACATCATACTAAAAAGCATAGGAGCAAGCACACAGCCCTGTTTCACTCCATTGGTGACTGAGAAGGCACAAGAGCATTGTCCACTATCCAGAATACAGGCAAACATGCCATCATGAAACTGACATACAATACTGATGAACTTCTCTGGGCAACCAAATTTTGACAAAATTTTCCATAAGCCCTCATGACTAACAGTGTCAAAGGCTTTGGTCAGATCGACAAATATTGTGTACAGACCTCTGTTCTGCTCCTGGAATTTCTCCTGGAGTTGTTGGGCAGCAAACACCATATCGACTATTCCTCAGCCCTTTCTGAAGTCACACTGGCTCTGGTTTGTGACCATCTTCCAGGTGAAGGAACAACCTATTAAGGAGGATTCTAGCAAGAATTTTGCCAGCAATGACTAAGAGAGAGACCCCCCACTGTGATTATCACAGGACAATCAATTCCCTTTACTTTTATAGAGATGGACAGTGGAGGCTTCCTTCAAGTCCTGGTGTATAACCTCCTCTTGCCATATAACCTGGAAAATTTCAATCAGTTTTTGTATGAGCAATGGTCCCCCTATCTTGTAAATCTCAACTGGAATAAAATCAGCATAAGGTGCTTTGCCACATGAAAGGAGCTTAATAGCTCTCAAAAATCTCTTCTTCAGTTGGAAGTTCAGCTAAGGAGGGATTGATTTCAACCTGAGGTAAACAGTCAATGGCCTCAGCATTGATTGATGATGGTCTATTGAGAATACTATGGAAGTGTTCAATCCATCCCTCTCGGATCATGTCTTTATCACTAATCAAGGTGGCTCCATCAGCACTGAATAGCTGTGATAAACCATAGGTTTATCATCCATAAATAGCTTTCAGGGAATCATAAAAGCAGTTTGGATTATTACTATCAACATAAAACTGAATTTCATCTGCCCTCTTACTGAGCCAGGAATCTTGCATCCCTCCAAGCTTTGCTTGCCCTTTGCTTTTGATGGAATTAAATGCTGCCTTCTTAGAGATGGATGAACTATCCTGCTGGTATATCCTGAATTTCCCCATCATTTTCATCAAACCAGTGTTGGTTTTTGTGAGTGTTCTGATCCGGATGAGCAAATATAATGCTGTACACCAAATCTCTGAAAGCTGCTGACTCCTTTTTGGCTCCACTGTTGCCAATTGTGTGTTGACTCAACTTACCCTCCAAGTTAGCAACAAATTGTTCATGCTCAGAGAAGAGCTCTAATTTGTTGACATTAATTCTTCTGGTAGTCAATTTGCCTTGGAGGTGTCACTTTTGATGAATGTGAATATTTAGCTTGGAAACAATAAGTCTATGATCAGTCCAGCACTCTGCACCACACATTACCTTTGTAACTCTCACATCTTGTCTATCTCTTCTTACAATTACATGGTCTAGTAGATGCCACTGTTTACTGTGAAGGTGCACCCATGAAGTTTTATTGCATCTAGGTAAACACATGACAGGGTTTGTGATGAGAAGATCATGTGATGCACAGTTTCAATAGTAAATGACCATTGCTATTGCTGTTTCCAATTCCATTCCTCCCTAGGACTTCCTGCCAAGTCCAGTAGTATGAGCCTATTCTATCATTAAAGTCACCCGGAATTATAAGCTTGTCCTCTTTTGGCACATTAATGATAAGGGTCTCTAGGTCTTCATAAAATTTTTCTTTGACTTCATCAGCGTTTGTCATGGTGGGAGCATAGGCAGATGATGGTGGCATGGTGTTTTCCTGCGAGTGGCAATCACAATGCCATGAGCTTGTCATTCACTCCTTTTGGCAAGCATACCAGTTTGGTGATTAGATTAGTTTTGATTGCAAAACCCACACCAGCTTCACGGTGCTCCCTTTCACTGTGCCCACTCTAGAAAAATGTGTATCCAGCTCCAACTTCAGTAAACTGGCCTTCATTTGCCAACCTTGTTTCACTCAGGGTTGCTATTTGGATGTGATACCTGCAGAGTTCTCTTGCAACAAGAGCAGTTCATCTTCCAGGTCTACTGGATTTTGTGTTGTGTGTAAATTGGATTTAAGTGAGGCAAAGTTGCACAAAGTCGTCAATCTCACTCTCTCCTCCAGAGTCATCATAGTCCAGTGGCAGGACACAGTGGATGACCTTGGCATTTTCAGTGTCTAATCAAGTCCTAAGCACTCAACATTGCCTACTTCATCTGCCTTCATGGTCACTGGAACAAATTGTTCTCAACCGCCCATTCCACAAAAGGAAGTTTTCACATGTGTGGGGTAGACTCCCTCCTAACTCACCAATGGGTTTGAGTACCCTTGGTTACTCTCAACCTGGTTTGACCCGTCTGTGGATACTGGGGTGTGGCTACTGTGCATGCTGCAGCTTCTTGGAGCCACAGGAGAGAGTTGGGTGGAACAGGTGGACACCAAAGCTAGAAAGAGCCCCAAAAAGGACTCGGCAGCCATTACACCAAAGTTACTGGTCCTCCTTGAACACACTCTACACTCCTCTTTCCTTTATACAGGCAACTGCAATGTTAATTATGTTAATGAGAGTTAAAGATCTTCCCCACCCATCAATGGGCCTATCCATTAAGGGAAGCTTGATTATTTTATAGGTACTGGTTCCTCTGGCTTTTAAAAGTGTATATGTACTCTGAGTTAAGGTTCTATTTAGGGGGTAGTCATCAGAAGTGTTTGTTTGGCTAGATGAGACTCTAGGTAATAGCTAAGGAGCCCCCCACCTTTGAAAACCCAGATGTTGGTGCTTCTCTCTGTGGTAACTATGTATGTATGTAATGGTCAGACAGTTGGATCTGTCTGTTGATCTGTGATGTATGTATTGCTTATTGTCAAACAGTTGGAAGCCTTGTCTGTTGGGCTTTATTTCTCTGTTTGTATTTTCTCTGAAGTTCAAAGTGCTGACTTTTCCCCCAGAACTAAATGAATGATATACGTGCTTGATTAAAGTATATTGTTGACCCCTCGAAAGTTGCTTTCTTTTTTAGAAAAGCAGATCTAAAAACCTATAGAGTAGGCCCTCCTGTGTATGTCAGGGTCCTTGCTACTATAGCAACTCTCAGAGACATTGCTATAATTAAAGTGAATTGAATTGAATACCACTAACTCACTGCCCTGAAACAGCTAAGAAGGCTAAGCAAAAAAAAAAAATAAAAAAAGCATTTGTACATAAGGAATGAAACCATGATCCTCTGTATCTGGAATAATTCATGTTAGCAACATCTAGTTAACATAAAGACATGGGAGAAAAAAGGTTTAGAAGGAGAATATATATTATGAAGGGCTTCCTTGTGAGGATAAACTAAAATAATTGGACTAAAGAGAGTAAGGAATGAAATTTGTAATGTTGTGCCAAGTAAAATTTAAGTTATCCTTGAACCAGGGGCATATCCTGAAACTTGAAAGTATTTAGTTTTGTGACTGTTACATCTAAATCACAGTGAAAGAAATCCTCTCACAGTAAGTAATCATTAATTTATAGATTTGAGCAGTTCAGTGGATATTCTTTTCTCAAAGTAGCCTGATGATATTTTGTTACTATACTTGTGATTCCTTGGTATTCAATACTTTAAGGTGAGTTATATTATTATATCTTTTTCTAAACTGCTATGTATCTATTTTTATGCTCTATCAATCTAGCTCACTCTTAACACTGCTGCTGAGTCTGTTTGATTCAGCTTTTAGGTGTTAAAAAAGAAAAGTACCTACAGGCAAGTTTTTTTGAGTAGTTTGTATTATCTCCAAATGTTACCTTTGGCAACATTCCTTTCTTTAGGGAAGACAGGCTTGTTTTTGCTGTCATAGTAACACTATAATGTTTTTTTTTCTCTCCTTTGAAACTCTGATAATATAACGATAGTTTTGCTATTGGCATAAAGTTACACATTAAATAGGTTAGATGCTTTCAGCTCCTACCAAGCCTCATCTTAAAACCTTAAACTTTGTTTCCCCCGGCCCCCAACCACACTTTATTATTGATTCAATCCAGTATTTGGAGATTTGTCCATCTGTCTTGATACCTAGAACTAATTTAAGAATAAGGAAAAAAATATACTATAGAACTGATTTTTTTTAAGTCATATTATCTGAGGGTCAAAAAAATGACCAAAGCTGGTGCGATAAGAGAATTTCTAGATTAATTTTACTTAGGATAAAGAAGCTAGCAAGTGTTACTGAATAACAGACAGTTTTGTTGGGGAGTAAAGTGTAAGAAGAATGGAAGAGAGGGAAAGAGTCAGGTTATGGAAAGGTTTTAAGATATTTGTGAAATTGGATTAAAACTGAGTAATGGAAGGGGTTAGAGGTCATGGTGAGGATAAATAGGCTTAGAGGTTGCAACTAAGATGGAAAGGTGGAATGACCACAAAGTCATCCTGTAAGGTAATTTCAAAGTTGATCAAAGTGAATGTGGAACTTGTAGGTAATGGCAAAATCAAAGATATGATCATCTGTGTGTATAGCTGAAGTGGTGTTGGTGGAATAAGTCATGAGAAATAAGTAAACTGAGGAATTATTAGGTTAGGGTGTTGGAGGGAGTATCAGTATATGTGTTGAAGTGCCTAATATGATTATAGGCACTAGAATAGAGGAAAAAGTGGGAGCCAGGAATTGAACTCATAGAGGAAAGAAAGGAAATGATGGAGGTTAGTAAAAACCAAACCAAACCAAAACAAATAAAAAAAAAACATACCAGAATCCTGACTGGGTGGTAAACATAGATTAGGGAATCTCAAAGGAAGAAAGATTAGTACATGAATGGGATTGAGGGTGAGTCCAGAAGTAACAAAGGGGAGCAAAGATTATAAAATCAATGAGTTGGAAAGAATATGGATCAAAATGCAAGGTATACTGGAAAAGGTGTCCAGAGAGGTTGTATCAGTAGGAAGAAGAAAGCTAGGCTTCAGTGAAATATAGAAAATGGAAGGAATGGAAAAGAAAAAAAGATTTAAGATGAAAGCAAGTTCATTCTTATGGAGCAGACATTCCAAAGAGCAGGGTAGAAGGGGTGGATAGCTTTAGAATTGGTGGTTAGGGAGTATGGAGTGGGGAAGCTGAGTTGAGAGGGTTAGGAATAAGGGTGCAGGCAGAAGGAAGCCTTGGAGAGTGAGGTTTGAAAAACAATTGGGGCTTCAGAATCACTGTATTGGGGAGGTAGTTTATCAATCCTTCAGGAATGAGTTCAGATACTGTTTTAATATCCCTAAGTCTTAGGTCTCAGGGAAGAGCTCTCTCAGGTATTTGGCAGAAGTGGGTATCTGCTAGATGGAGGTGTAGGTGCCCACATGGGGGGTAAACAAAGGTGCAATCAAATCAATCAATAAGCATTTTTAAAGTATCTGCTATGTGCCAGGCACTGTACTTAGTGCTAGAAATACAAGAGATAGAAAGTGGTTTCTGCCCTCACAATCTAATGGAGATATATGCTCCACAGTTTGGAAAATTCTGTCCTAAGGATTTGCACTAGAATGTATCCTTGAAATAAAAGGCTTTATGTTGGAGGGTAGAAATTGAAGAAGGAAGAGAATAAGCATTTTTTATAGCACCTATTATGTGCCAGGGATTTTGCTAAGTACTTCTTATAAATGTTATTTCACTTGATAGGCACAACAACTTTACCAGGCAAGTACTATTTTTATCCCCATTTTATAGTTGAGGAAAAAAGTTAAGTGATTTGTCTAAGGTCTCACAGCTAAGAAATGTCTAAGGCCAGAAACTCAGGCCCTTCTGACTCCAGGATCAGTGTTCCACCTACTCTACCATCAGTTGCCTCTGAGCAGTGAGGCTTCACTGAAAAGATCAATAAACTTGGACTCAGAAGGCTTGGTTTTGATCTTCGGCTCTTCATTTTACTACTAGTGTGACTTGGGCAAATTTATTTAATCCCTATGAGCCTCAGTTTCCTAAACTGCAAAATAACATGGTAGGATTAGATGAATATTGAGTGCCCTCCAGCTTTAAATCTATGGTCATATGAACCCTCACATTTAGAGATATTTGCTTAAGCCTCAGTAGATATCACCGAAAAACCTAAGCAGATATTTCAGATTATGTCTGAATTTAGGAATCTATTAATCAGTTAATTGATGTACTTAATCTTTCTCTCTAAGTGGGTTCAGTTACCACAGTAGCAGATCGTGAAACAAAACTGTTTCTTTCTTTAGCTACTCAGAACTTTATTCCAACTAAAAATCAAATCTTAATGACTACATTAAACAATGATAGGAATCATTTGGTCGAACTACATTCCTATTACTACTTTCTGTAAAACAAAAAAGAGATTGACTGTGAATTAGTCCTGTGCCCACCCATCCTCCTGTAGTCTTCTCTTTCCTTTTCCTTTTGGTTCTTTAATTATTTAGGCAAAGAAAAGGAACATTCACTATCAGCAGTTTAGTTGGCTAAAGCCAGTATGGTTCTAAAGGAAGATTTATATAAAAGGGTTACTTTTTCTTTTGAGCAGCAAAATACCTTTTCAAAACATAGAGCATATTTAATACTTTTGAAAAAGATAAAGAACTACTGTATCTACTAGTTTAATCCTTTTAAAATCTAGTTTAAACATTGCCTTTATATATTTGCTTATTATGTGATCTTTTACAAACTTCTTTGCTTTTTAACTTCTTCATGCACTTTTTATATGTTATATGTGACATCCCTCTCCTATCAATACCTCTAATTAACTTTTCTTGTGGCAGTGAGGTAAAGCTTACTTAGATCCATCATATGGACTTCTACATTGCCTTTTGGGTGACTCAATTTCAGTTCTTTGGAGACTAGTACTCAATCACTCCTGGCCATACGACATCATCAAAAGAATCCTGACATTAAGAAGATGAATATTTGTTTTGGAAAGAAATTTTGAATTGTTAAAAACATGTATAATTTTCCAGAAGTGATATTGTCTACTTTCCTCTTTTTCAATTCTGAAATCAGCTGACTATGTATCAAGCCAATAGGCATCCTTGAAAAATACAGTGGGTTGATGATGTGGTAAAAGTAAGGGAAAACTAATGGACAGAAAGAGATCTGCTGTATCAATATAATATTAAGAGAATTAGAGGAAGCCTTCTCAGCTTTTATCTACTGGGTAAAATCTCCATGGAATATTTATAGGACATATGTTCTGATCAGAGTTAAAAAAAAACCCAGTATTTTCTCACTAATGTTGGAGTCTCTGCTGCTAATGCCCAAGATCACATTAGACTTTTGAGTTGCTACACCTAATCCACTCAAATTGAATGTGCAATTTCAAGGTGCCTTGAAAGTCAGCTATCTATTTCCCACCAAGCTAACCTCTGGACTTCATCATGTTCCTTTCTTCTCTCTCACCTTTTTCAGCTTCCTTTTATGTGCTGTCTTCTCTATTAGAAGGTAAGCTCTTTGAAGGCAGACATTGTCTTCCTTACTGCATGTATTTTTATTTCCAGCATTTACCACAGTGCCCATCACATTGTTAAGTGTTTAAAAAATATTAGTTGACTGACTGTCGAAAACCTCCAATTTTTTTTTTCCAGGCAAACTATTTTCTAATCATGTCTCCACTATCCCGTATTGGTGAAGTGTTTTGTGTTTTGTTTTGTTTTTTACTCTAGTCAGTCATTTATTACTTGCTTCAGAACATATTATTGAAAAGCTTGTAAAATGTTCCTTGGTTCACTTGTACTGGCTTCTAACAATCCAACAAGTAATGATAATGCCATCTCATTTGAGAAGCAGATTTTAAACTCATTTTTGTATACTTCCTAAAAGTTAGTACACTGTGCTACAGATTATCTTGTTAACAGTAAAAATAAAAGAAGCAAAAGACTTAGGATTTGATGTTTAGAAAGTTACTTTTGAGAAGGGAATTTATAATTTTCATGTTAATTAATATCATATATATATAAGGAATACAATAACAATTTAGTTTTCTCAAGAGCTGATTCTCTGGTTTCTGAGTCAGAGATCACAAT
The DNA here is from genome assembly GCA_028658325.1 of Potorous gilbertii. Classification (NCBI taxonomy): domain Eukaryota; kingdom Metazoa; phylum Chordata; class Mammalia; order Diprotodontia; family Potoroidae; genus Potorous; species Potorous gilbertii. The sequence continues at coordinate 73,965,536 of CM053773.1, forward strand.
GCAGTTTAAATTGATTAATCAAAATTCTGACAATGCTCACAATCCCTGGACCTTAAGTGAGTTGAATCAAAGACTCAAGAACCTGTTCTAGTCATAGAACTCTGGCTGTGAACTTTGGAAAAGGTGGTCACAACCCCCAAAAGACTGATTCCAGAACTGTTGTATTGTGGGACTTAGGGATTTCTTGAGGAAAACCACTAAATGATTGTAATCCACCTTCCTGAATTCTTCCCTACTTTGATTTAAGTATATAACCTGTACTTTGACTTCAGCTAACAGAACATTCCTCACTTTGAAACCCATTAAATTACTTGATTACTGGTACTCCCATCCCTAGGCCTGCTTTGCAGCTGCAGGGAACTTTCTCAGATTAGAGATTAGCTTAGAAAAAAAATCCTGTTAACACTTTCAAATATAATATTGTAGAATGCCTAACCTAAGGAGTTGACAGGGCAGTGATAAGAGAACTACATTCATCTTTTGAAGACTATATAGCAGTAGTATGTAGAAGAGTGGATAGTGCACAGGACTTAGAGATAAGATAGACCTAAGTTCAAGTCCTGCCTCATATACTTGGTAAGTATATGACCCTGGACAATCTATTTCATTTAGCCTCAGTTTTTTCATCTGCAAAATGGGGATGATAGTATCTATGTCATAGAGTTCTGTTGAACATCACATAACATATGTAAAGAGTTTTGCAAACTTTAAAGCATTATATAAATGCTAGCTAGTAGCAATAGTAGCAATAATATTGAGTACAAGCAACAGTCGTGGTGGTGGTGGTAGTAGTAGTAGTAGTGGTAGAAAATACTGGACTAGAAATCTGAAGACCTAAATTTTGGCCCCGATAAGCCTGAGTGAACCTGGATAAGGCACTCAACTTATTTAAGTCTCATTTTCCTCTTTTGTAAAATGAGAAGCTTGTACTACATCAGTGGTTTACAATCTTTTTTATCTCAGGAACTCTTTATGCTCTTAAAAATTATTGAGGGCCTCCTAAAGAACTTTTGTTAAAGTGAGCAATGCCTATTCATATTTACAGTATTTAGAAATTAAAAACACCTTATTATTGTGAAAATAATTTTGACCTTGTGGACCTACTGAAAAGAGCTGGAAATGGAGCAGACTGAAGTTTCTTTGTTGACTACTAGTTGTATCAAGCCTGTGAGTGGATACTGTACTTGCAGCCAGGGGGAGAAAGGGAAGTTGAGTATCTAAAATAAAAAAAAAAAAGATATGTACAGATGATGGGAACAAAGACTCATATGAGTTGCCAAGTCCTGTCCATTTTACCCTTGTGACATCTCTGGAATTTAAAGCCTTTCACAATCTTGTGACCTGTATTTCCAACCTTCTTACATCTTTCTCATCACTACATACCCTGAGATTCAGTGATATGGGTCTCCTTGCAGCTTCTTGCACTAGACATGATCCCTTGATTTTCACTGGCTGTCCTCCATGACTGGAACTCTCTCTCTTCTTAGCCCTGACTCTTGACTTCTCTGGCTTCCTTTAAGTTGCAGTTAAAATCTACTTTCTGCAAAAAGTCTTTCTTGGTCCCCCTTCATGCTAGTGCTTTTTTGTTGATTACCTCTAATTTACCCTTTCTATATCCTATTTGTATGTGATTGTTTACATTTCCCCATTAATTTCATGTAGTCCTTGAAAAAGTGACATATTTTTGCCTTCCTTTGTATCTCTGCATGTAGCACAGCATCTGTCACATATTAGGCTCTTAACACTTACTAACTTGTTTTGCCCTGTCACAGTTCTCTTCAAAACTTATCATTTACAATAATGATCCCCATATTCTGAAATAATTTTAGAAAGAAACTTATTAGGTCCTTTGGTAGGAAGAGAGGTGGAAAGTATGGCTTCCCCTGCAATTCTTTGTGAGGTTTACTTTATAAAGAGTTCAGAGAAGGGTATAAGGACATTTGCTTGATTGGCCTCACATAGACAGTAGGTAGTCTCTAAAAGAAGGGCTGGCTGAGGTGTATTTCAGCAGACAGATCAATCCAATTTGAGAAACCCAAAACACAAGTTTTAGATGGAATCTAAAACAAGACCGGGGAGGACTCAAAATAGGTACTGGGTATGATCTAACCATTTCTTACAACCATCCAGTTTCTCTGGAGGATCTCTGAGGTCAAGATGACTTCTACAATAAGATTTTTGGATTACACAATTTTCTAGTCATATAAAGCTAGGTTCAAACAATATTAGTGAATGATAAATATTTTCCCCACAAACTAGAAATATTGCCATCTGCCCTAACCCTAAGTACTAATGGACCTTTCCATCTTCTCTGTAGATTTCTTTCCTTCCTTCCTTCTTTCATCTGTTTCTTTTCTTTTACTGTCCTCTAATTAGAATGTAAGATCCTTGAGAAAAGAGACTGTCTGGCTTCTCTATTTGTATCCCTGTGCTTAGCATAGAACTTGGCACATAGCATGTGGTAATAAACATATTTTTCATTCATTCACATGTATATAGAAGAGATACATACTGGAGGTAACAGAATTATGAGAGCATCTAGGACTTAATATTCATGTTATCTGAAGATTAGAAGATACCAAAATTGTGGGAAAAGCTCAGACTGTAATACCACTAAGAGGTTTTTTCATAACAAGATGTCCACCATTCATAAATTAAAATTAACCAAGATTCATTAAAAGATATAACAAAGAAAATATTTTCTAATGACCATCTGTTGACATTAATATCAGGCAGGGCATAAAACAGGGAAATGAGTTTTCAGCAAATGCAGTCACCATAGTCTTAAGATTAAATCATAGATTTAAATTTGAAGACATTCCTAGTGGATAGTGAGTTCATTCAGATACTCCTTTTTACAGATGATACATGTTGTACTGATTGAAACATGCCTCCAGAACACTGAAAAGTCTTCTGAAAGACATCTGTAAACACTCAAGAGTTTGTTCTAATTATTCACATAAGGCCACACAGCTATGAAGCACCTGAGGTTGAATTTGAACTCAGGTTCTCCTGATTTCAGGGCAAGTCACTTAACCCTGTTTGCTTCAGTTTTCTCATCTGTAAAATGAGCTGGAGAAAGAAATGACAATCAACACCCAAACTTTGCTGAGAAAACCCAAAATGGGGTTACAAAGAGCTGGACACAATTTAACAAGTAGAAAGGAGAAGGAACTGTAAGAATTGTCACAGAGAAGTAAGCAAAGAGTACTGCTACCTGTTAGAGGCAAGAAAGCCCCATTTTGTGATCTGTCATGGGGTAGGGACCCTGCAATGGGACAGTCAAGTTGGTTGGATCACAGATCCAGCTGAGTATAATTAAAGAAAACAAACATTAGGAAGGGAAAAAGACATTTAAGAAGGCTTAGAAATTCACTTACAACCTCAGGGAAGACTTCTCACATATGGTCTTGCCTGCTTTTCAGAAATACATTGTGGGGTTAATATAATGACATTTGAAAAAATATCTATGGAATAAAAAATACATTTTTCAGGAAAAGAAAAAGGCCTCAATTTTCTACACCTCTCCCCCTTTTCTCTCTGGGCCTTCACTGCTTCCATAGTTTGCAGAAGTGTGCAAATAAAATCAAGTATTCCTTTCAAAGGAAGGCTCATACATTAATGTAACTTAACGATGAAGATGAACACGTTGAAGGGCACTTTTAATAAATAAGGTGTTAGGGATACAGTTCTAACATTGCAGCCCACGTCACAGAGTACCCACTCAGTATTCGTGCCTTTCCACAGGCCTACCCCTCACAGCAGGGGGCCCATCTACGTCACTGCGTACCCACTCAGTATTCGTGCCTTTCCACAGGCCTACCCCTCACAGCAGGGGGCCCATCTACGTCACAGCGTACCCACTCAGCGATTCGTGCGTTCCCACAGAGCTACCCTCACAGCAGGGGGCCCCTCTACTTAAACGCACCAAAGCGGCTCAGCGCAATTAAACAAACGGGCCACGGCCAAACGCAGTCAGGATTTGTGGTAAGCCTGCACAGCTGGGCCCACAGGCTGTGCGTGTCTACACCCACAACAGACTTCCGCCGCCCAACCCCCCGCCTAGACCGGTACCCGGACCGCACGCTCATCCCCGCCCCGCGCAGGGGAGGGGCGGAGAGAAAGAGAGGCACGAGGAGCACAGCGGAGCATGCGCAGAGGAAGTGTTGCACGCATGCTCAGAAGCTGGGGCACTTCCCGAGGCGGTTAACGGCGGCGTCTCTCACACCTTCACTCCCTTCCGCGCAGTGACAGCTGAGCTTCCCCTTCCGGCAGCTGCTGCGGAGGCGGCGGTGGCCTTTCCTTCCCACTCCGTTACCATTTCTTCTTTAAGCGGCCGCCTCCCGCTCATCTGCAGCGTGGACTATGGGAGCTGGAAGCGCTCGGCATCTCCTGCTCCTGTGTGCGGCAGGTAAGCGCGGGCGCCGGCGTGGAGGGAGGCTTCGGGGCGGCGAGGGGACGGAGGACGGGGCTCTTAGCTGGGCGTCCTAGCCCAGCTGCCGAGAGCGTGGGGTGCTGGCTCGGAGGTGGGGGAGGGACGGAGGCGGCGGTGAAATATGGGGGAGGGGAGCAGTAGGAGCGCGTGCGCGCGCGCCGAAAGCCGGGTTGCCATCCTGGGCGGGGGAGGGAGTAGGCTGGAGGGCGGTCGCGCCACCCCGCACCCCGGTTCTAGCCTGGGCCCCGGTGTAGTCCCTCCCTTCAGTCACCCGAATGAAGCTAGGGGCCTTCTGAGCCCGCCTGCCCATTATGCTGACCGAGGTGCAACCTCCAGAGAGAGAGGCCTGTGGTGTAATGGGAAGCGCCCCAGGGGGTGTGACTTCGCATGTCACTAAACCTCTCCGCCCGTGTCCGTTTCTCTAAAATAAAGGAGTTGTACTGAATGTTTTGCACTCAGCTCTGCAGACTTTTCTGCCCACCTCCCATGCTTTGCCTGTGATCGATGCTTAATAAATGGATTGCATTGAATTCCAGGGCTACATCCTATGAAAGGATGAGGTCTCTTCATTTGGTATAACATGCAGGGAAAAGAGTAGAGGGAATGAAGCTGCAGGTGGATCAGAATCCCATGAGAATGAGACAGGGCCATAAACAACCTGCTAAGTTGAAGCAGTGCCTCACCTTGGCTTCTTAAATGTTAGGCTAGTCTCACAATCGGGAAGAGTTGCTGTGGTTAGGGATAGACAGGAATATATCTGAATTTGTATCAAATTAGTTATTGCAGAGGGAAAGTGGCAGCATGCATCAGCGAGTTGACTTGGACTTCAGGTACAGTGATTCCATAAATCTGGAGCTTTTGTTTTTTCCTAGTACTCCAAATTATTTTCTTCCATCAAAAGAGGGGCAGATGTGAGCATATGTGCATGAAGGGTATTAGTAGTTTGGTGGTTAGAAGTCAGATGAAAACTTGTGTGATAGAGAATAGCAGGTTGTACATTCTGGGGAAGAACAACACTGGAAACAGCTGCCACTTATCTACAAAAGAGTTACACAAATACGGTGTTCAATGCCTTAAAAATATTGGTTGAATGGAATGAACTCACTCTCTGTATTTTAGTTGTATACTGCAGTGAATTAAGATTTCTGCTCATTGTGAGTGATAAAACTCTTTTGCAAAGAATATTACTTTGCCTTAAAATACAGAGCCATTATATATATGCATATATAGCATTCCTTTTCTGTTTTTCAGTTGCGGTACTTGGTCAGACTTTGGATGCAGATGTTGTAGAAGAGTTAGATGAATCGTGAGTATATGGATATATGTATATACATATATATATGATTTTAAAATAGTACTTATTTCCTAACATTACATGTTAGTACTGTTGATACATTTATAATACTAGACAAACTCAAAAAGCACATATACTTGAATATAGGTGCTTTTGGGAGGTAGACAACATTGAGTTAATAAGCATTAATTAAGTACCTACTGTGTGCTAAGTTCTGGAGATACAAAGAAAAGCAAAAGACAGTTCCTGCCTTCTAGGATTTCATAATTTAATATGTTACTCCAGAGGAGGTTGTCAAAGAATTAACTTTTTTAGTATTTTAAGAATGAAGGTGGGAAAAAAAGCCTCTTAACTCTTAAAAACTTCTTAATTCTTATGTAAATTGTAGAAAGATTACATAATAAATTTGTTGAATGGTGATTTTTTGAAAAAATACTCCATTCTTTAAATGTAGACATTGACTATTACAATACATGTAGTTCTCAAATGACTAACCTTTTTGAAGCTCATAACAAATTTTCTCCTAAAGATAGTATTATTGACTGTAGAATCACAAAATCCTATTTAACTTTTAGTGTAACTTAAGTATACTATTATTGCTGCTATGACTACCAACCTCTGGTCCCTGTATTATAGAAAGAGAGGAAAAAATTTCTTCTTTCCTTCCTAGATGCAGGAACAGTACTAGACACATTTTAAGAAAATGTCCTATTTATTGTCATTATTTTCCCTTGTTCTCTTACGCTACCCTAATCTCTGCAGCCTCTAATTTAGTTGTATACATAATAACAATAATATTGTAAATGTGTTTTCACTTAAATTAGCTAAATCTGAAGTTATTCTCTTCTCTTCCTAACCACACTCCAGCCATTCTTTTAGTTTAGATTTTTGAAATGAAATAACCAGATTTGACCAATTGTGTAATATATTAAAGGGCTACAGCCAGAGGGTCTGTTTCAATTCCAATTCTGATACTTATACCTTGATCTTAGGCAAATCGCTACTAGTCACTGGCCCTCAGTTTCATTACCTTAAAATGAGAGAATTGAATTAGATTATTTCTAAGAGCCCTTTCCATCTCTAAAGCTATGATCCTAGAATGATTTTGGAAATAATAGGGAGATACTGTAGTTTATTGAATAAGGTAATGACGTAGCCAGTCAGTCCACAGGTATTTATGAAGCATCTTCTACATGCCAGTCAATGTGCTTAATTCTAGGGATACAAATTAAACAAAAAATAGTTACAGATTTCTAGGAGTTCTAAGTCTGATGGAGATGACATGAAACAATTATGTCAGAATAAAATGTATACAGGAATGTATTGGAGTTAATCAACAAAGAGAAGACACTAGCATTATGGGGACTCAGTAAAGACTTTAGAAAAAGTGAGATTTTAGCTGGAACTTGAAAGAAACCAGAAAAACCAGGAGGTAGAGGGAGAGAGAGTATTGCAGGGACAGAGGGACAGCTAGTGAAAAATTCTTGGAATCTGGAAATTGTGAGGAACTTGAAGGAGGATAGTGTCACTGAAACTTAGAATACATGGTGAAAAGGTAGGAGGAAGTTGAGTTCTGTCCAGCAGAAGGTTTTATATTTTATTTTGGAGGTGTTTGGGAGCCCCTAGAGTTTACTGAATAAGGAAGTGACTTGGTCAGACCTGCACTTCAGAAGACCACTTTGATTGTTGAGGTGAAAGTGGACTGAAATGAAGAGAGACTTGACACAGGAAGACCACCAACTAGAACTCTTCCAGATGTGAGGTGGTAAGGATCTGTTCTAGTTTTGTGACAGTGTCAAAGGACTTCCAGGCGAAGATGTCCAGAAAGTTAGTTGGTGATGCAGATCTGGGAGTCAAGAGAGACATGAGGGCTGAGTGTGCTGATCTGATAGTCATCTGTATAATGATGATTACTGATTCCATGATGAAGATATCATCAAAAGAGAAAATGTGGGGAGAGGTGAGAGCCTCTGATAGAATATTTAGACACATCTCATCTCTGATTACCTCTTACTTGTTTCTTAGTTCTTTCTAGTTCATATTTCAAAACACTGCTCCACCAAAGCTCCAAGTTACCAGTGGTCTCTTAATTGTCTAATCCAGTGCTTCTTAAACTTTTTCAACTCATGACCTCTTCAGAGCTTCTTAACCATGGTTTCTCTGTTACCTGACGACTGCTTTTTTCAATCTCTTTTACTATTAATGGATTATCATTCATATGAATCTGATAATTTTGGGTGTTCACTAAGGCCAAGTTTCAGTCCTAGGTACTCTTTTCCCTCTGTACTGTACTTTTTTACTTGATGACCTTGTCACCTCTATGCATAAATGTGCATATTGCTGTAGTTTTCCTCATTTATGATATGATAGAGTTGGACTTGATCTCTTAGCTGCCTTCTAACTCTAAATTTATGATCCTATGTGCATTTAAACATAATTAGCATAATTTTATTAGACGCTCTGATGTTCCTACTTCTTTTTTTTTTCGTTTTCAAACCAGTTAGGAATTTTTATGCTAAAAATGTTTTACAAAGTATCCTATCTTGACATATGAGCATATTAATATTTTATGTTTTCCCCTTGATTATTTAAAAATAGATTTACTGATAATAACTGACCTGTAGGTCAATGAACAAATTTTTAAAACAAAATCAGATACAACCCATGTTGTGAGTGATGAACAATCAGACAGTGTGTTTGTGATGGAAATTGAGTTTGGTTTCCTGTCAACACTAGAGAAGAATGACTTTTAGATTTATCTTACTTTTGCTGCTTTAGAAAAGGAAATGAAACATTTCTCTTAAAAGTCAGATTTGCCATCTTCCTTAAAGCCATTCTGGTAAATAATACATTTGAATGTTAAATTTTGCTTTCATGGTAACTCTTTTGAAGTTTTTTTCTTATGTTTTTACGTACTTTAAAAAATGTTGTTAGCGATAAAGGCTGTTTCAGGGTCTTGAAAGACATTTTAATATCACTTTGCAGATGTGATTATAGTAGATTTTATTGACTCCCCCTGTAAAAATTAATGTTTTCACAAGTCCTAATTTAAGTCAGTCTATTTAATGAAGATGTTCTTATGGTAAGATATTTTTGTCCAGTAACTCCTTGATTAGACTCCCAAGTATTCCTGAAAGAACTTTATATGCACACACATTTTCCAAGTATGTTGCCATATTACTTTAGTTAATGAAGTAAAAGCATTTAGTAATGGCATTTAGTTATCACAAATTTGACTACTTAAGGTGTATTTAATACAAAAGGCATAGTGATAACTTCCAGGACTTCAAAAAAATTGGAAATTAATATGATTTTGAATCACATTATTCCTTTCTTGAAAATTAGGACATTTACCTTTCTCTGGTATGTGGAGTTTCTGTAGTTCAGAGACAGTAGCTCAGCAGTTATATTTACTATTATTATCCATTACCTGTGATAGATTAAATGACAGTGACGCACAGTTTCATCTGCCTTATCTACTCCTTTCCCTTCATATATTAAGTTTCTACCCTAGTTAAGGCTCTCTTGCATGGACGATTGCAGTAATCTCCTTATTGCTTCCCTGCCTCCAATTTCTCCCCTCTTGGTTCCATTATCTACACTGATATAAAATTTACATTTCTCTCCTTCATACCCTCTACGTTTAGTCAAACTTGTTTTCAAGCTTTTTCTTAACTACATCATTATATCTCTTGCCTCTGTGCCTTTGTACAGTGGTTCTCCATAGCTGTAATATACTATCTCCTCACTTGGGCATCTTAGCTGACTTCCAAGTACAAGTTAGGTACCATATCCTTCAGTCGATTTTTCCTGATATTTCTACTTAATAGAATTTTCTAACTCTTATAATTACTCTATATTACTTGTGTATTTGTTGGACCTTCTTCCCTTATGCTCCCGCCAAACATATAAGGTCCTTGAGGGTACAGACTGCTCCATTGTGTTTTTGTATACCTAACCCAGTACCTGTCACATAGTAGGTACTTAACCATGGCTTGCTGAATTGATTTGAATTAAGTTTAGTTGGTCAAAGGCATTCTTCTTTCACTTTCTTCTTCCTCATCTTGGATATTGACTTCTTATTAGACATTTTTACTGTATTCTTTTACACCTTGTCAGCCATCATGATCTGTCAGTCTGGGCAGCTAAATGGTGTAGTAGATGTGTGTTTGTCCTTCCTTGCCAAAGAAGACCCTGCCATCAGAGAAATAAGGACATGACTTGCACTTGACTTTGTTTTGAGTAAGGGAGGACTGTGCAGGTCACCAGCTTCACTTCTCCTCCAGAGCCATCTGAATCCAGTGACTAGATATTCATCAGGATGACTGGAGATAACTCAAGATGAGGCAATTGGGGTTAAGTGACTTGCCCAAGATCACACAGCTAGTGAATGTCAAGTGTCTGAAGTGAGATTTGAACTCAGGTCCTCCTGACTCCTGCACTGGTGCTCTTTCCACTGCAACACCTAGCTATCCTGGTGTAGTAGATAGAGCTTGAGAAGACCTTACACAAATTCAAATCCAGCCTTACAAACTTAACTCTGTGATGCTGGGCAAGTCACTTAACTGCTGTCTTTCTCAGTTTACTCATCTGTAAAACAGGAATAAAAATAGTTGCATCTACCTTCTAGGGTTGTTGTGAGAATCAAATGAAATCATATTTATAAAGTACTTTTCAAACTTCAAAGGATTATATAAATGATAGCTATTATTATTGCTATATGAATTAACAAAATATTTTTATTGTCCATAGCTTTCTTCGATTGCATTATCTACTTTTGACATTTCTGACACTGTTTGGGGGGGAAAGTAAGGGAGCATGTCAGGCTTTTGCACTCATTATTTCCTTCCTATGTTTCTGTCTTTTATACTTCTGAAGGATTTTATTGGTGTCTTGGGTTTTTATTTTACATACATTTTCAAATACTTCCCTCCTCTTCCTCTACCAAGTAAACCATCTCTTGTAAAAATGATTTTTAAAAAAAAGAGAACAAGATAGTTCATCAAAATCAATCAGCATATTGATTGTATCTGGCAGTATATACAGTAGTAGAATATTTACTCCCCATGTAATAGAGTTCTGATTCTTTAATGGAATTTTCTAGGGGCCAATTTGGCCATTATAATTACGAGGCATTCAGCTTTGTTTTTTTTTCTATTTATTTTCAGTTCCAAGTAGTTTAAAATTTCTTATTTTCTTTTTTGAAACATTTTTATTGATATCGTTTGCAACTTCATTTCCAGATATAGCCTTCATGTCTTCTTTACCCAGATCCTATCCCATTGCAAACTCTGAGTTTGAAAGGTTTTGCAGTATTCATAACTATGATTCCTCTTGACTGCAAGAAAGGCCAAAGGTACATTTTTCATCTCATCAGGGTCAAGTTAGCTTATTAAAATTTCACTTCTTTATAAGTTTTGATTTCTTTGTGTTTGTACACACAATAATGTAAAGCATTTTGCAAATTGTCAACTGTTATATAAATTCTAATTATTTTCTTGATTCTGCATGTCATTGTGTGTCAATTCTTGTGTTCATGACACAGCCTCAGTTCAGTCAATAATAATTCCATTACAATTATTAACATCAATTTGTATAGCCATTACATGACTGATGTTCATCTACTTAGTTTCTTTTCAACTACAAAAAGTGCTGTTATATATCAAGTATTTTGGTATATGTGAAACTTCTATTTTTATCTTTGACCTCCTTGATGTGTGTGCCTGGCAAAGGGATCTCTGACCAAAGGCTGTGGGCATTTTAGTCATTTCTGAAACACAATTCCTATTTATTTTCTAGAATGATTGCACCACTTCATAACTCTACCAGTGTGAATTTTTTGTATGTGTGCTGGACTAAAAATAATAACCTAAATAAGATGAGTATTTCCATTTACAAAGTAAAACAGAAAAAGGAAACTGTACATGAAACTGTGAACCTTTAATATGTAAAGATTGCTCTTTTTAGATATAAAACTTTGAACATGTAATTTTTAGAACCATTTGCTGGTCTGTTTACTTCTGGCCTTTGGTCTGTTTCCCTTGGTGCTTAAAAAAATGCTTCAATGATTCTTTTCTTATTTTTTGGCAATACTATCACTGTCTTCATTTCCTTTTCTCCTCCCTCCAAGTTGAAAAAGAAAAGAAAAAAGAAAAACAAAACCCTAGTAACAACTATCTATAGGCAAGCACATAAAATCCCCATTTTAGTTATGCCTGAAAATTTACGTCTTATTCTGTTTATCTTCAACAGCTTCTCTAACATGGACTATTTTCAGTTCTTCTTTTGAAAACTGTTCTTGCTTTGACCACACCACTTATCCATTGGAGAATGGTTCTTATTTTTGTGTATGTGGAGAGAGAAAGACAGTATATAGAATGTATGTATGTATGTAGAGTGTCCCCAAAGTCTTAATGCAGCTTTAAGCTATTAAAAGCTTAAAATAGTTATTAAAGCTTAAAAGTGCACCAAGATTTTGGGACTCTGTATGTATGTATGTGTATGTATGTATGCATTATATAGGCTATTAGATCATTATCAGAGAAATTTTGTTGCAAAGGTTGCTGTTTTTGTTAAAAGCATTTTATAGTTGTATAATTTCTGTGTGTCTTAGTTCACAGGAAATATTTTCTTTTTGTAGATATTTTGAATATAATTTCTCTTTTATCTCTTCCTCCTGGGTTTTGTGGGTGGTGTGAAGAAATGCTAAGGATTTATATTATACTCAATTTTACTGAATCTATTTGTCTTGATTATTTTTTGTTGATTCTCTTGAGTTTTCTAAAGAAGCCATCATATTGTCTGCATATGGAATTAATTTTGTTTCCTTTTTGTTCTTTCCCTCAATTTTTCCCTCAGTTTTTGCTGTAACTGGCATCTCTAACTATATCAAATAATACTAGTGAAAAATAGGTATCTTTGCCTTACCCCAGATCTGAGCTTCTTGTATTTTTTTCCATTGCAAATAATATGAAATGGAGTGTCATGGATGGGAAACAGGGAGAAGGCCAGTTTATATGGATCAGAGTGTGGAAAAGGGAGTGATGTTCATCCAGTAGGCCTGGAAAAATAGGTTGGGACCATCATTTAATAGGATTGTAAACATAATCAAAGGTGTTTATGTTTCATCCTAGAGACAATTGGAAGTCATGCAATTTGGTTGTATAGAGGAATCATATAGGTCACATCTGTGCTTGAGGAAAATTATTGGCAAAAGCACATAGAATGTAATATAGTGATAAGAGATTTGATGCACGGAGACTAATTAGGAGGGTAATAATCTCTAGGCATTATGTGATCAGGGCCTTCAGTAAATGGGCAGCTGTTTGAGTGGAGAGGAGAGGTCAGAAGTGAAAGATGTTGTAGTGGTAAAAGTGGCAAAGTTTAGCAACTGGTTGTGTGGGTGATAGAGAGTCAGGAAGAAGGTAGGTTTTAAGGGGATGTGTGGTGTGTGAGATGTCTCTGGGACATCAGGTTAAAATATTCAGTAGGCACTTGGTGATAGCAGACTGAAACTTTGGGGAGAAATTGAGGCTAGATATGTAGATTAAAGAGTCATTTGCAGAGGTGATAGTTAAACTGCTGGGTGCTGATGAAGTTACTGAGAGAGTATGGAGAGATAGAGAAGAGGGCCCAGGATAGAACCTTGGAGAGCACCTGTGGTAGGGGGGCATAATATGGATAAAGAATTAGCAGAGATTAAGCATGGGTTAGACAGTAAAAGGAAGTGAACCAGGACAGAGTGTAATGTCACAATAACCAGAGAGGAAAGGGTAGCCAGGAAAAGAGGTTATTCAGCACTATTGTATGTTGTAGTTTGTCCTTTGTTCTCAAAGAGAACATAACATCAGGGAGATGATGACATGACTTGCAATTAATTGACTGATTTGGGTGAGGGAGGGCTATGCAGAATCACCAGCCTCATTTTCTGAGTCCAGTGGCCAGATATCAATCTGGACGACCAGAGATGGCCCCAGATGCAGTGGGCCAGTTTAAGCTAACGTCTTTCCAGGTTCCCACTTTGAGTGAGGCAACACCTATTCAGTGAACAGCCCTCTGTAAGCAATCAAAGGATAAGGCCTTTAATTAAAAAAAAAAAATCTACCTGGGAGGGGAAGGACCCTCAGGGTGTATGTGTAGGGACTAGGTAGAGAAGGATCAGAGTTGAGAAAATAAAATCCAATTTAACAGTTAAGAGATCATTTTAAAATTTGGAGTGAGCAGTTTCAAATGTGTTATTAAGTTAAAATCCAGATTTCAAAGGGCATGTGAAAGGAGAGGGATTAGACATATAACAAATGCAGACACCTTTTTCTAGGAGTTGAGTTGGAAAAAGAAATGAAGATATAGGACAATAACTTGTAGGTTTGGTTGGATCTACCATAATAGGTAGGGTTTTTAAGATTAGGGAAGCCTAGTATCTTTGAAGACAATAAGGAAGAAACTACTTGATGCAGGGAGGTTTCAAGATTCAAGAGACAAGGGTATGACTGATTATACATTCTGATAGGCAAGATGGGAGGGGATGGGGTCCAAGTTTACATACAGAGTTTGTTCATTGTAAGAAGAGATGCCTTACTGTCACAGGCTAGAGGAAAAGAGGAGAAATTAGGAGGTGATGTCTAGGGGTTTTGAGGAGAAGAGAATGAGAGAAGGTAGAAGTCACATTGAATGGCTTTAGTTTTTTTCAGTAAAGTAAAAGACAAGTCAGTTGAGAGAGGAGAAGTGAAGAAGATATTGAGGCAGGATATTGAGGAAAGAGAATGTTTGGAATACCTTTTGTAGGGAGTGAGATAGGGCATCAGGGAGGAGTAAAAAAAAAATGCTTTGCTGTGGTAAGGTCCCAGTTGATTGGGATCAGATAAAATGAATTGTAATATACCTAGTCAGCATGATTTTGGTATTTCCTCCAGCTTAGTTGACCAGCCCAGTAGGTATGGAGGAAATTAAGACAGAAGTAATCCAGCCCTGTAGTTTTGCAAGAGAATAATAGCAATAGGAAAAAAAAGGCAAATAATGCAAGAGCAGTAGAGAATTGAAATGGCTGACTATTGGTTGATATTGAAGAGGGTAAGACTGAACTGAATGGTTGGGTAAAATGCCACTGACTATTACAGACGAGAGGAGAAGCCATAGTGGTAATGTAGTAATAGGTTGCAGGAAGGGAGTGTTATGAGTTATAGTGTAAGTAGTAGTATAGTATGATTTCCATATATAGAATGTGTGTGTATCTATATATAGATATCGGAGTTTTTTGTCTTCTCCTTTGGGAAAATGTATTATAAAATTATAATTTGAGAACATCCATAAATCAGATGTATTTTTTTTTCTCTTTTAGATTTAAGGACAATCGGAAAAATAGCATTTGGCTTGTAGATGTGAGTATATGACTTTGTAGTAGGTTTTCTTTTGGTTAATACTTTTTGTGTTACTTTCTGCCATTTTTTCCTCCCTGAAAGAAATGATAGGGGATTTTGAGTTTTATATCTGAGTAATGCTTAAGTGTGTTGAATCAGTACTTGTATAGATTAATATAGTAGAATAATCTGAGAATTACACCAAATTTTTACTAATAGTGCTGACCTCAGAATCAATGTCAGGGAACCAATTTATTAGGTAAAACCATCTTATAATGTGGCCCTTTTAATACATCATTGCCAAACCCTCCTTAAATGAGGTCCATGTTAGGTCTATACTATACCTTAACTCCACTTTGTAATAAAAGTGTCAATTGAGATTAGAGAGTAATTTACTTATAAACCAGACCTCCATTTGTCTAAACCTTAGCAGAGAGGGTTAGAATAAATCAACAAAGTCCATGGATGAGCCCCGACCAAATTTTTGTCACTTGTTTATAACCAAACTTTTAGGTCAATCTCTTTCTTATTGAGTATTTTGTTAGAGGTGCAAATGATGAGCAAAATTGAATTAATTTGAGTTTCACCTTAACTTCCTTTCCTCACTTTCAGGTCAGGGGATAAATTTAAATCTAATGGCATGGAAGGGCTACGGACAATTTATTATGGCTCTTCAACAGGTGGACCTGGCCAAGACCCCAGCCAGCTGGTGGCAGAAAAGGTCAGGTCCCTACCTGGTTGGGTGGTCAATGGATATTACTTTAAACAGGCCAGCTTTTTCCAGTCCCAAAACAGAAGCCCTGGAAGTTCCCCTGTAGATATGGGGGGAAAGTCAGGGAAGCCCATAGCAGTGTGGGGATATAATGAGAAATCTAATCTGAAGAAAAGAGGTGTAATTGCCATCAACTATTAGTTTTCTTTTTGTATTAATTTGACCTCAATGAATATAAAATATAAGCATATTCACTTGGGATTAATAACATCTGCACTATAAATAGTGTAAAATAAGTATCTATTTCAAATGAGCCTGGTATGATAATTTTTAAACATTTATGGAATATAAATTATTAACAGGTAATTTAGTCAGAATGGAATTCTTGATAGTTCAGTGGCCCTTTAAAAATCAGTATAATATTTTGCTAGTATTGCTCTGACAATTAGGATCACTGACTTTTTAAAAAAGTTACCTTGCTTGATTCTAGTTCTACGCTCCGTGGTGTGCACACTGCAGAAGATTGGAACCAGTTTGGAATGAAGTTGGTTTAGAGATGAAAAGGCTTCGGTCTCCAGTTAAAGTTGGAAAGATGGATGCTACTTCTTATACTAGTAAGCCTTCTCTGGATGTTTTAATATACTCATTATCAGGAACGTTGATGTAGTATTTTATACATAGTAATGATAACTCGGTGAAAGATTAAGCAGTAGCATTGTCTTTGCTCTTGAATCTTCTCATATAATTAATACATTAGTAATTTTTGAGATGATTTCTACATTAAATCAAATCTTGTATTACTAAACTACTATTGAACCTTGAGTTAGACACTTTTGGGATATAGAGGGTAAGGCATAGTTTCAGTCCTCAAGTTGCAGTTTAACTTAAGGAGGTAGAACTTACTGTGGAACAGTTTGAGAATACTTAAATCAACTCTGAGATCAACTATGAAATCCTAGCCATAGGTACAATAGAAGTTCAGAGTAGGAGAGCTCAAAGAAGGTTTGATGGAGGAATTGAGATCTGAGCTGTGTGTTTCTTAAAATGATTTAAATAAGTAGGAGAGGAAAGAAAATACTCCCCCTAGGAAAATAGCTGAGCAAAGACACAGAAGTGAAATGAATATCAGGTACATACCTGATCTGTTCTGAATTCTCTTGTTTTTGATTTAGTGCCACAGAGTTTTGATGATTTTTGTTTGTTTTATAGTTTGAATCTGGTATTGCTGCATCTCTTTTGATTGCACTATTTTCTCAAATTTCCCTTTTTTCCTAAACTCTTTTACTTCCTGATGATGTCATTATTTTTTTCTAGCTATGTAAAATACTTTTGTAGTTTGTCATCATACTGGATGAGTAAATTAATTTACATGTTATTGTCATTTAAAAATTATGTTGGCAAATCCTAATCATGAGTGATTAATACTTCTTCAGGTACTCTGCCTTCATCTTCTGTAAAGAGTGTTTTGTAATTGTATATAGTAGTTCCTGTGTGTGTTTTGTGGGTAAACTTGAAGTATTTTGACATTCTTTTGTTATTCTGAATAGAATTTCTCTTTTCCAGATGAGTTTTGTTTCTAATGTACAGAAATACTGACAATTTTTATGGGTTATTTTATATCCTGTACACTTTGAGTGTTGAATACTAATTAAAATTCTTTATTTTGGCCTTCATATCATCATAAAGTGATGACTTTATTTCCTTTTTGCCTGTGCTTTTCCCTTGAATTTTTACTTTGGGACAGCTACCTGATGCAGTGGGCAGAGTGCTGGTCCTGGAGTCAGGAAAAGTCATCTTCCTAAAATCTGACCTCAGATACCTACTAACTGTGTGACCCTGAGCAAGTCACTTAGTCCTATTTGCCTTAGTTTCCTCATCTGTAAAATATACTGGAGAAGGAAATGGCAAACTGTGTTAGCATCTTTGCCAAGAGAACCACAGATTGGATCACAAAGGGTTGGACATGGCTAATGTGACTTAACAACATATAGTTACTTTTCCTAGAACTATGTCAAATGATGTTGGTGATAATGGTTATCCTTGCTTTATATGTGTTCTTACTGGAAAGACCTCTAGCTTTTCTCTGCTTTTATATTCTTTTAATTTTTTTATTTGAACTTAAACACCAAATAAAATGGGCATCATCATATATAGTAGAACTTAAAAAAAAGGATTGTGCATGGAGCTGTTAGAATTTTTGTGTAGAATTTGATTTCCTTATGTATATGAGTTCATCTTATAGTTTTCAAATCTGTTCTGTTTGTTTCTTTTAGCCTTCCTTCTGTTCTCTTCTTTACATGAAAAGAAATAAAAACAGATGCCTCACTTCCCTTCTTCATTGCTCTTCCCCCCACCCCCATCCATCATCTTTCTGTCAAGAAATGAATAGTTTGCTTCATCAGTTGTTTAGAATCACAGCTGTTCAGTGAATTAATTAGAATTCTCAGGTCTTTCAAAGTTGGTTTTCCTTTGTTATTGATTTAAACTATTCTCCTATTTCTTCTCATTTTGCTCTGTATTGCTTAATATAGGCCTTCCTAGTTTTTTTCTGAAAATGTCTATTTCTCATAGTGTAACAATATTCTATTATGTTCATACTACCACATTTTTGCATCTATTCCCCTGTTGATGCACATCATCTTAATTTCCAGTTCTTTGTTCTTAAAAAAAAAAAACTGCTATAAATATTATTGTACCTTGGGTCCTTTGCCTTCTTTGATTTCCTTCTGTAGTAATCATAGTAATCTTATCACTAGGTCAGAGTGTTTTCACACTTTAGTAATTTGTGGACGTGGTTGCAAATTGCCTTCACAGTGGCTTAACATGTTCACAGCTCCATCAGTATTGCAATACTATGCTTGTTTTACTTAACCCTCTCTTTAAGTTGTCATCCTTTTTTGTCATCTTTGACAATACGTTGGATATGGGGTGGAACCATAAAATTACTTTAATTTGTATTTCTCTAATCAGGAGTGATTTGGAACATCTTTTCATATGATTGTTGATTGCTTGGTTTTCTCTTTTTGAAAGCTATCTATTAAATGTTCTTTGACAGTTTGTCAGTTTTGGAAGATGTCTCTTGTTTTTATAAATTTGAATCAGTTATGTTGGATATGAGACTTCTCATTTAATGATTTCCCTTCTAACTTGAGCTTCCTTGTTTCTGTTTGTGCAGAGACTTTTATGTCATTAAATTATCCATTTTATGTTCTGTGATCTTCTACTAAACCCTTATTTAGTAATGAATTCTTACTTTATTCGTAAATCCAAGAGTTAATTTCTTTCTCCTCTGATTTGTTTATGATGTCACCATTTACATCTAAGTCAAATATACATTTGGATCTTATTGTAGTATATGGTGTAAGGTCTTAAAGCAGACCTAATCTGTCATTTTCCAGCATTTTTTGTGAGTAATGAATTCTTATCTCAGATGTGGTCAGTTTTTGCTAGTATTGTATATGTTACTGAGAAACACATGCTTCTTTCTGTTCCCATTCAGTAACCTCCAGCATAATCTAAATTTTCTGAGAGTATTCATGTTGTTAAGCTTTCTTGTTTATTTTGCAAATTTTTCTAGGTATGAAAGAAATACATTGATAATCTTCCATTATCATTTGTTGTTTATTTTCTCCTGTATTTATTTATCTTTTAAGTATTTAGATGATCTGTCTTTTGGTACATAAATATTTTAATACTAATCTTGGTTATGGAACCTTTAAGGATAATGTAGTTTCTTTATATTTCTTTTAAGTTGTGTCTGTCTTAGCTGTTACGTTGTCTGAGATCCTAATTACTATTCCTGCTTTTTTGAGTTCACCTGAGTTATAATGGATTATGTTCCAACTTCTTATTTTAACTACGGGAGAATCTTTTTTTCTGGTGTGTTTCCTGTAATAATCTCTTGTTCGATTCTGCTTTCTAATCCATTCTGCTATCCTTGGCCCTTTTATGGGCGACCTTATGCCATTCAGTCTTATAGTTACCATAATCATAATAGCATTAATATAGTGCCTTAGGTTTTGGAAAATATTTCATGTTATCTCATTTTATACTTGCAATAGCCTTGTGGTAGGTGCAATTTTTGTTCCTATTATACCGATGAGGTAACAGGCTGTGAGCTTATTTTACTTGCTCAAGGTCATACAACTGGCAATTGTTTGAGAAAGATTTGTGCTTGTTTTCCTATATCCAAGTCCAGTTCTCTCTTCTTTATTGTACCTAGTTTATGTATCACTATTAATTATGTATTCCTTCCATCATGTGTCTTTTTGTATTTTTTCCTTTCTTTGTTTCTTGTCTCCTTTACAAAAATAGGTGGTGAAGGAAGACAGTGCTTAATACTGTTGAACTATATATAATTTGATCTATTTTATTTATGTCTAGTTCTTCCATTACATTATTTACTGTCTTTCTTAACCTCCTCTACCCTTTTCTTGTCACTTTTATTTTTAAGATGTCAAGTACTGATGAATTTAATGTATTTCTACACCAAACTTTGTGTCTAGACTTCTTTGTGCTGTTCAAATGCAAGTGTGTTTCATGTGATTTCCATTCCTCCATCCCTTCCTCTGTGTTCCTCTTATTTAATCCTACTATATGTGAAGCGTTAAATTCCCTCCCCTTTTCCTTCCTTTCTTCCATAGTAAATTCTCTTTGCACTCTTTTTATTCTCTTAAGAATTACCAAAACAAAATTAAATCAGTCTAGGCCTCTGTATTATTTAACTCTCTTTGTGACCTTTGAAGATAATGGATGAACTGCCTTGGCATTGGTTTGGGTCTGCTTCCTGCAGGGCTACCTGAGTGTTGCGTTTCCTGGGAGCTGAATCTGACTGGTTGCCAGTTCTTGTCAATTTTATTTTTATAGTGTCTCTCATGTAAGCCACATTGTGACACTGCCACCACCATGGTATAGGGCCTTACCATCTTGTATCTGGACCATGAAAACAACCTTGGTCTCCCTGCCTCCAGTTTCTCACTGCTCCAGACCATCCTTCAGTCAGATGTCAAATTGATCTTCCTAAAGCACAGGTGTGTCCATGTCACCCACCCCTCCGCCCCACCCTCCTTCATTCAGTTAACTCCAGTGTCTCCCATTTGCCTTCAAGATAAAATATAAAATCTTCTGTCTAGTATTCAAAGCCAATATGAGAATTAATTTTACTTAGCCACTTATATTTCTTAGAAAAAATACATTTATAGTAATGGAAATATATTTTATTTAAAAGATTTTTGTTAGTCTTTCATATGTGGCCTCAGACACTCATTAGCTTTGTAACCCTGGGCTAGTCAGTTAACCCTGGGTTGCCATTCCTACCACACACCCCTCAAAAAAGAATAAAGAAAACAGCTGTGGTGTTTTTTTCTCACACCTAAAAGACTTACAAAGATGATACCAAAAAAAAAAGCAAAGGTAATAATTCCTGGAGAGGATATGAGAGGATAGGCATACTAATTCATTGTTGGTGAGGCTATGAAGTGATTTGCTGTTCTAAAAAGTAATTTGAAACTATATCCATAAAAGTCACTATAAAGTGGTAGGACTAGTTTCCTATCCTGCTGTAGTACAAGTTAGGCAAAGGTACTGAAACTATTCTTGAGACTTAAATGACTTTGGAGACTGCATGTTCATGCTGCTAATAACTTCACTTCCTGTTTGAGTATCAAGCAGCCAAGAGAAACTCTTGGGCATCTCAGGAAAGGGAACTTTCATCAGTGGAAGTCAACTTGGAGTTTCCTTAATGCATAAGTTTTTTGAATATTCTTATGTTCCCATGGCTAAGTATAGTGCCTGTTAACTTCTGAATGACCTATGAGTATCTCATTTTGTTCAAATATTAAACTAAACCATGATGGGACTAAGCCAAGTCAGGCCCAACCTAGAACACTATGCATACCCTTTGACCCAGTGACACAGACATCTTTCTAAGAGATTTACCCTGAAGACAAAAGAGATTGTGGTATATGAATGTAAAGAAATGTTAACATAATATGAAAAAGGGGCTGATTCAGAGGTAACTGAAAAAACTATGGATGCAGAGTGAGCTGAGGAAAATAATAACAATTTCTAGAATATTACAACATTGTAAAGAAAAGTCTTCCTGACTCCGTGGTGGTGCTTTCTCCATTCAACTGCTTGCCTGCCCCCTCCCTCCCAGAGTTGTTTTAATTTGCATTTTGCTTATTAATTATTTGGAGCATTTTTTCCACATGATTTTTCATAATATTTTTATTCTTTTGAGAACTAGGTGTTTGTATCCTTTCACCACTTATCTGTTGTAAAATGGCTTTTTTATCATGTGTTAAACCTCTATTGTGTGCCTGGTGTTGTGCCTAGGTTCTGGGAATATAGTACAAAGAATGGAACAATCCCTACTTTCAAGGAGCTTAAATCTTTTAATGTCTGAGTTTATTTCTTGTATTTCTAGTGTTTACTGTTTTGATCTGTAAAGGATATGTTTATTATTTCAGTTACTAAGAAGAATTTAAGTGCCTCTCTCTTCCAGGCATGGGATACTAAGAAATACAAAAGAATCTCTGCTACCAGAAAGCTTGGGAAAGGCTTCTTGTGGAGATGGGATTTTATTTGAGATTTGAAGGAAGCTAGAAGGTAGAGATGTGGAGGGAAGAGAGCATTCCAGGCATAGGAGACTGCTAGAAAAAATGCCCAGAGCCAAGAGATGTAGTGTCTTATTCATAGAACAGCAAAGAGTTTAGTGTCAGAGGACAGAAGGGCATGTGTAGGGTATACAGTGTAAGATGACTAGAAAAGAGGAAGTAGGGGTGGGTTCTTGTGAACTTTGAACATCAGAGGATTTTGTATTTTGTCTTGGAGATGATAGCAAACCGCTGGAGATTATTGATTATGGGGGAGATATAGCTGGGACCTATGCTTTAAGAAAATCCCTTTGGGAGCTGAATGGAGAATGAATTGGAATGGGGAGAGATTTGTGGCTGTCAGACAAACTAGCAGGTAATTGAAATATTCCAGGTCAGAGGTTATGAAAACCTGTGCCGGGGTGGTGGCTATATTAGAGAAATAAAGGGATATATTGGAGAGATGTTGCAATGGTGAAATCTACAGAAGTTGGCAACATATTGGATATTGTAGGTGAAAGATGGTGAATAAGCAAGGATGACAGTGAACCTGGGGGACTAGGTGCCCTCTATAGTAATAAGAAAGTTTAGAAGGGGAAAGGATCTAAGTGGAAAGATAAGTTTAACTTTAGACTTATTGAATCTAACCTTTGTTAGACAATCAATTTAAAAATTCTGAAAGGCAGTTGTTGGCAGAGTTTAGGCTATAGACACCACCTGGGACACTTTTCTACATCCAGCCTTCACCACTCCTCTATTCATAATCATTCTCTCTATCTTTGCTTCTTTGTCTTTTGCTTTATCTTTTTTCCTGTACTCCACTCTCCTTCAAAGTCATCACACTGGGAATCAGTCTTGCAGACTGCACTTGGTGGTTGACCAAATTTGCAGTTAGGCTAGAGTATTTTT
This sequence comes from Potorous gilbertii, assembly GCA_028658325.1. NCBI lineage: Eukaryota > Metazoa > Chordata > Mammalia > Diprotodontia > Potoroidae > Potorous > Potorous gilbertii. The sequence goes on from CM053773.1 coordinate 73,988,838, forward strand.
TCCTCCCTGATTAGGGCATCACCTAATCCCTTTCTTACACTGATAGCCCCAACCTATCAGGGTTGTTGTGAGGATCAAATGAGATCATAGATGTAAAGTGCTTGGCACACCTGAAAGTATGATATAAAATGTTAACTTTCACTATTGTTACTATCAGTGTAGTTGGTAGCTAACACTGGACTAAAGAAGCTTGTTACTCTAACCAGCTATATGGGTATACTATTCTTGACTGTCTCCAGAAGAGGGTACTGAGATTCTTAAGACTGCAGCCTAAAGAATACTGCCATAAAGTTTCCAGAAGAAGAAATTAAAGCTATCTATAGTCATATGAAAAAAATGTTCTAGATCACTGTTGATTAGAGAGATGCAAATCAAGACAACTCTGAGGTAGCACATTATACCTATCCGATTGGCTAACATGACAGAACAGGAAGATTATAAATGTTGGAGAAGATGTGGGAGAGTTGGAACACTAAGTTATTGTTGGTGGAGCTGTGAGCTGGTCCAACCATTTTGGAGAGCAATTTGGAACTATGTCTAAAGGGCTACAAAAATGTGCATACCTTTTGACCCAGCAATATCATTTCTATAACTATATCCCAAAGAGATCATAAAAATGGGAGAGGGTCCCACACGTACAAAAATATTTATAGCAGCTCTCTTTGTGGTGGCCAAAAACTGGAAATCAAGGGGATGCCCATCAATTGGGGAATGGCTGAACAAGTTGTGGTATATGAATGTCATGGAATACTATTGTGCTATAAGAAATGATGAACAGGAAGACTTCAGAGAGACCTGGAAGGGCTTATATGATCTGATGTTGACTGAAAGGAGCAGAACCAGCAGAACTTTATACCCAGCAACAGCCACAGTGTGTGAGGAATTTTTCTAGTAGACTTAGCCCTTCATAGCAATACAAGGACCTAAAAAATGCAAAATGCATTTTGAGGCAAAATGCCTTCCACATCCAGAGGAGGTATGGAATTGGATTGCAGAATGAAGCAAACTATTTTCTCGTGTTTTGTTTTGTTTTTTCTCATGATTTTTCCCATTAACTTTATTTCTTCCATGTAACATGACTAAGATGAAAGTGTACTTAGTAAGAATGTATGTGTAGAACCCATATAAGATTGCACACCGCCTGGGGGAGGGGTAGAAAATCTAAGATTTATGGAAGTGATTGTAGAAAACTAAAAACAAATGAATAATAATAATAAAAAAGAATACTGCCATAAAATCAGGTGAATGGCATGCTCAGGTACCTTTTGTGGTTATTGCTTTTTGTTTTCTCATTAATGTTGGATGACTTTGGGGCTTTCCTTGAGCAGTGGCCACTGTGAGAATATTCTGGGTGAGTCATGGTGGACCCTCATTACTGTTCAGAAATGAACTTCATTCTTGGATTGTTGCCACCTTATACTACCTCTTCTCTTCAAGTGCTAAATAGAGTTAAATAGAGCTAAAAACAAAATCACAAAATGGTGATGGTGACAATTGAGTCCACTACAAATTTATGTTACTCCAACGTCAACTAGGCCCTCACTGCCACAAGGTAAGGCAGTCATTCCACTTCTCTCTGATTAATTTGCCATTTTTCTCCTTACAACAGCTGTGTATCATAACACCATAAAAGCTAAGGAAATTGATTCATACTTCACTGATAAAATTTAGGTGAATAACTGATGCCCCTTCCTTTTTTCACTTCACAAACATCCCCCACTACCTTCTCTACTTCAGTCTCCAGTGAAGAAATGACTGGTCTGCTTGCTAAAGCCAACTTTTTATATTTACTCTTGATCCCATTCTCTGTTGCAGATATCCCTTATTATCTCCATTTCCTTTCTAGATTCTCCTTTAGTGCCCCTGTCTACCACTTTTGTTGTTATTTTGACCAGATTTCCTTCTCCTTCTCCCCGCCCCCCCCCCCCCATTTCCTTGTGTTCATTTAGAAATAGGTCTTTTACTGGTCTCTCTTTTGTCATTTTGTTGCTGTTGCTGTCTTTGCCTTCTGCATTTATTTACTCTTCATGCATTACAGTCATCTCAAATATTTGAGAAGCAAATGACCTCTTCGATTTTGGCTTTTGTCTAAAATTATTTCAAAGTCTTCATTAATGAATGTTCATCTTTTTACGTATAGTTAAACTCAGATTTACTGGGTAGGCCACCCTAAGCTGCAATCTGCAATTTTAATTAGAAAAAATTTCTAATCAGCACAGATAGTCTTGTGTTATTGGAATGTTCTTTCCTTTTTATTTGAAAGTTTTTCTCTTGATGGTTTGTAGAACTTATTTCTGAATTGAATTCTTAAATGTAACCCCTCTATGTATCTCAGAGCTTGTAGCCTTGAGTTTTTTGTTGTTATTTTGTTGAGTTTTCTTCTTTCTGAAATCGTGGGTAATTTTAAGTTACTTCTCAGACCATCCCCTTCCCCTTCCCCGCCCCCCTTCTCCTATAGCTTGCTTTCTGACTCTTCCTTTTGATTATGGTTTCCTTGGAGCTGGGTCTCAAATCATCATAGCCTCTTTCATGCTGGGAAATTCATATTTCCCCTGCTTAGGTCTGTGCCCCTAGGTAACTTTCAGGTGCTCAAGACTGGCCCCAGCTGGTTGTTGTGCTACTTTCCTCAGGCTTGGTAGAGTGCTGCATATACTCTACCATCTTCTCCACCCTGCCCTCCCAAATGTTCTTGTCATGTTGTGCTGTCCTCCTCCCTCTATGCTTTAATACTTTGACCCAGGAGCAGCTAGGTAGTGCACTGGATAGAGCACCAGCACAGGAGTCAGGAGGAGCTGAGTTCAAATCTCACTTCAAGACACTTGACACTCACTAGCTGTGTGACCTTGGCAGGTCACTTAACACTTAAATTGCCTCATCCTGGGTCATCTCCAGGCATCCTGATGAATATCTGATCACTGGATTCAGATGGCTCTGGAGGAGAAGTGAGGCTGGTGACCAGCATAGCCCTTCCTCACTCAAAACAAAGTCAAGTGCAAGTCATGTCATCATTCTCTGATGGCACGGTCTTCTTCAGCAAGGAAGGAGGAACACACAATGCTTTGATCCAACACCAGCAGTTTGGAGCTTTGTATTATTGTTGCCATAGGGTTGTAGCCCCAAGCAGGCCTTTGCTCCTAAGGCTGCTTGTTAGCCTTCCTTAGCCTGGAGCCTGGGTCTTCCTGAGACTGGAAAGAGAAGGGGGCAGGGAGACTGGAATCTGGGGTGGGGGTTTATTCTAAGCCCATGTTGTCTCCTTAGATGTGTTAGCAATGCCTCATTGCTTTAGAGATGAGGGAGGGGTTCTGAGTGAGCTCAGAGTTAGTTCTATGAAATGGAAGTGGTGTGAGATAATTCAGAGTGATCAAATAGATCACTATGCATGTCTTTGCCTTTCATAGTCTTTGATACTTTGTTTTACTGCAGTCTATTTCCAAACTATCCCCACTGTTTTGTTCAAAAATATTGTCAGATTCTCTAATCTAGTGAATCTTTAGTTGTATGGACCCCTGAATTACATAGGTCTTCTGCGTTGCTTTCTTCTCCCTACTCTGTATTTGGAGAGGTGTTAGAATTTTCCCAGGAAATGGAGATAGTTTTAGTTTTTATTATAGAAACATTACAGAAAATGGTTACTTAAGATAGTTAATTTGATAGCTGAGTGGAGAATGGACAGGAGGGAGAAACTTGAGGAAGGGAGGCCAACTGAAAGGCTGTTTCAGTAGTCCATTTATGAGGTGATGAGGACTGCACCATGATGGTATCAGAGGAGAGATGTTATGAAGGCAAAAATGATGGGACTTGACAACAGATTGGATATGGGGATTAAGAGAGAAAGATTGAGGCTGATATTTAGGTCGTAAACCCGAGTGGCTGACTATATCTTAAAATCATCTCAAGCTGTCTTATTTTTCTCTTCTCAGTCAAGATTGTAGAAAAAAGCTGCCACACTAGTGAAGACTGGTATCTTCAGTAGTAATAGAGAAATTAGGATGAGGGGATGGTTTGCCAGGGTCAGGGGAACAAGAATGAGTACAGTTTTGGATATCTTTGAGTTCCAGATGTCTATCCACTTTGAGATGACTAATAGGCAGTTGGAGAAGCAAGACTAGAGGTCAGGATATATAGATTTGAGAATCTGGACATAGAGATGAGAATCTTCTGCATAGAGCTGGTAGTTGGACTCCTGTAAGGTGATGGGAGTGAAATAATAGAAGGATCAAGACAGAGCTCTGAGGGAATGCCCACTGTTAGCAGGCATGACCTGCATAAAGATCCAACAAAGGGGACTGAAAAACAATAGCATGATAAGTAGGAAAAAGAACCAATATTGAGTAATGTCATGGAAACCTGGAGAAGAATAGATTATTAAGAAGAAGGTGATCTACAGTTTCAAATGTGGAGAGATCAGGAAAGATGAGGATTGATAAAACATTATTAGATTTGACAATTAAGATATCAGTAAGTCCCAAAGATGGTAAACTAAAGAATTGTGTTTTGTGTTAAGGGAAGGAATATCCATGCCAATAAAATTACATATTCTTAGGTAAGTGTAAAATAAGTAATTTTTTTGTTTATATCAGTATGACTTATTTTCCTTTAGCATTTTAAATTCATGAATAAAAGTAATTTTAAAAATTTAAATACATATTTCCCATTTACTCTTTTGTTATCTACTTAATAATTAATAAACATTCATCCAGTTCTTCGTTTGTATCAGATATTATGCAAAGCACTGAAGATATAAAAGAAAGGGTAAAGTCAGTTCCCTGCTCTCAAGAAATGAATAGACTACTTCAGAATGTAAGGATCAGGGATGTTCCCTTTGCCTGTAATGCAGAGTTGTACATACTGTCATAGTTTTTTAAAATAACATGACATCTTTGCCTTGATTAGACTTTTGGCTTAGGACTTTAATGGAGTATTGATATATAAAGATTAAATTTATTTTTTGTTCTTTTAATTTTCCAGGCATTGCTTCAGAATTTGGAGTTAGAGGATATCCAACAATTAAACTGTAAGTTGAGAATCAAATGTGGTTGTTAAATGTGCATTTTTATCACTCTGCTTACTCTAATAACCTTACCCTGGGAAATGTGTTTCTTAGTAGCTCATGAAACAGAGCTTTTATTCAGCAAGTGTTTTAAAAATATAACCAATACTAATAGCACATTATGATTTATAAAGCATGTTGTTGACAGTAGTTTTGGGAGTTAGGTAATGAAAGTAGTATTGCTCATATTTTACAAATTACTGTGCTGAGGCTCAGAGAGATTTATGGAATTTACCCATCATAGAACTAGACATCATTGGAGACAAGACTTGAGCCCATGTTCAGTTTCTCTGGGCCTTATGTTTCAGTGCAGCATATTTTTAGATCTAGCTTGGCACAACAGGGTATACTATCACATTATCATGCTTTAAAAAAAAGAAAAATGAATACAGTTCTTGATTAGGAACCAGGACCTGTGGTTTAGTGAAAAGAACACTGTACTTGGAATCAGAAGACTTGTGTTTCAGTCCTGCCTTTCCTACTTACTTACATATGTCAAAGTCACTTAATTTTGAAATATCTTGGTTTCTTATCTAAAAAGTGGGGTTAATAGTGATTTAAGTATCTTTTCTCCTTCTAGTTGATAGTCCTTAAGAAAACTTTTTCTAATAGGTACTGTTACCTCTACTCTCTCTTCTTAATCACCTATAGTCTGGTTTCTTACTCTACCCATAAACTGAAACTGACCTCTCAAAAGTAACCAATGATCTCTTAATTGTCAAATTTTAATGGCTTCAGTCCTCAGCCTTCTTTACCTCTCTGCAGCATGACACTAATAATTACCCTCTCCTAGATATTCTCTCAAGATTTTCCTGACACTGCTTTCTTGTCTGACTACTCTTTCTTTGTCTCCTTTGTTTGTTCATACTTCATACTTCCTAAATTTGGATTTCTTAAGAGACTTTGCTCTGGGCCTTTTTCTTCATGTTATCTTACTTGATTTCATCAGTTCTGATGGTAAATTCAATGAACATTTCTAAGTAGGTGATTTCCAGATTTTTATATCTAACCCAATTCTTTTCTCCTGAGTTCTAGCCTTAAGTCACCATTCATTTCTTTTGGACATTTCAAACTGTCCCCTAGGCATTTCACATTTAATATGTCTAAAACAAACTTTATTATATTTTCCCCAAAACCTTCCCCTCGTAACAACCTTCTCATGATTTAATGTATCATTGTTATCATTATCCCTGTTACAACCTTGACTGAACACTCTCCCTCAAGTCATACATGCAGCCCACTGCCAGTTCTTGTCATTTACTGTCAAAACCTCTGAAGTATGTATTTCTTTTTCTCTCCTCACCCAACTGCTACTCTAGTTCAGGCCTTCATCCGTGATTTGTGTCTATGCTTTCTGTCTCTTCCCAGACCAGTCCATTCTCAGTTTAGGTAACAAAGTGGTTTTTCTGAAGTATGGGTTTTCTAAATCTCTTCACATCCGATCTCATTAAATTCTGTTGTCTGTTTCCTACATTATTATATAGGCCTTCTGTTTGCCTTCTAAAGTTCTTTTCAAGTAGGTTTACCTTTATGCTCCTTCCTGTACTCTGTTATTCAGCCTGTGTTTTTCCTCACACGTGACACTCTACTTAACATATCTTTGATTTTTCACTAGATGTCCTGAGCTCTCCCTCCTGAATGCTCTCCCTCCTCACTGCTTCTTCCTTCCTTTGCCTGTCTTTCTTCAACACCTGGCACAAATTTTACCTTTTGCAGGCCTTTTTCGGTGCCCTCTCCATCCCCCTGCGTCATCCTTCTCCCCATACCCCCACCCCCAACAGTGTTCTTTCCTCCTTTAAGATTATTTTCTGTTTGCCTTGTATTTCTCCTTGAGATCTATGTCTAGCCCTGTGCTCTTTCACATTTTTATTAATGATTTGTATTTCTTAATGCTTATTATTTTCAGAGAAGACAAAGCTAGGAAGGCGAGGTAACACTGAATTACAGTCAGGATCCAAAAAGAATCTAGAGGATTGGACTGAATCTAGTTGGATACAATTCAGTTAGAAGTAAATATGAAACCTTATTCTTGGGTACAAAAAAAATAAGCTTCACTAATATATATGCTAGGAGATGGATGGTAGTTTATTTGAAAAAGATCTTCCAGATTTAGCAGACTGCAAGCTTTTTATGAGTCAGTATTGTAGTTTTGCAGCCAAAAAAGCTAATGTGATCTTGGATTGCCTTAAGAGAGGCA
>CM053773.1:73996584-74020009 GCA_028658325.1 Potorous gilbertii
TTCAGTTAGAAGTAAATATGAAACCTTATTCTTGGGTACAAAAAAAATAAGCTTCACTAATATATATGCTAGGAGATGGATGGTAGTTTATTTGAAAAAGATCTTCCAGATTTAGCAGACTGCAAGCTTTTTATGAGTCAGTATTGTAGTTTTGCAGCCAAAAAAGCTAATGTGATCTTGGATTGCCTTAAGAGAGGCATAACTTTGAGGAATAGGATATAATAATCCTATTGTACTCTTGTCTACCTTGAGTTCATGTCATATTAGGATCATTTGAAGGAACTGGTCTTGTTTAGCCTAAAGAAAAAAAGCCTCAGGGGAAATAATAGTTTTTTCAACTATTTTAAGATCTGTCACATAGAGACTTGTTCTATTTGTACCCAAAAGGGAGAACCAGCAGCAGTTGCTGGAAGTTGTAAAAAGACCACTATAGGCTTGATATGTATATATATGAAACAAACAAAAAAAAAGAATGAACTTCTTTACAGTTAGATGTGTTCAGAAGCAAAATGGGCTTTGTTGGGTATCTTATATTTAGGGGGAGAGAGAGAGAGAGCGTGCGTGCGTGTGTGCGCGCGTGCACGTTCACGCGTTAAAATACATGGCTCTAGAGGAATATTCTGAAGTGCTTTCCAAGTCTCTAATTCAGTGATTTTGTTTTTAACATTTGATTGATTTTTGGTCTTTTGTATTTTCTTATCTCTTGTGTCTCCTATACCCTCATGTGAAAGTAATCACTTTTGTTGTTCCTTCTATTAAATGTTATCACCATTAATTATCTTCATGTATTATTAAGGTTTTTTGACTTTCATTGATTGCTCTAAGTTTTGTATCCCATGAGAGTTTTATATTAATTGATAGGACGTTATTGATTCCTGAAAGAGAATTTGGAGAAATTCAGTTCATTCAATGAACATTTATTTAGTGTCTACTAGGTGCCAGGCACTATGATAAGTTTTGGGCAAATGAAAAAGACAAAGCCCTAAAGAACTTACAGTCTAATCGAGGGAAGACACACACAAAAGTAATTGGGGGTTGGGGAAAAAATCATTAGGGAGTTCTGTGTTTCATAGAGTTGAAACCGAACTAAGCTGCTGATAGAAAATAGAGACTTACCTGAGGAAAGTTTAGATTTAGCCCTCTATAAAAGAAGGCTTTGGGAAGAATTCTTTGTTGTTGGGCCATTTCAGTAATTTTTCACTCTTTATAACCATGTTTGGGGTTTTCTTGACAAAAATGCGTAAGTGGTTTGCCATTTTCTTCTTTAGCTCATTTTACAGATGAGGAAACGGAGATAAACAGTGTTAAGTGACTTGATCAGGGTCAGGCAGTTAAGTATCTGAGGACACATTTGAACTCAGTTTTTCCTGACTCTAGGTCCTGAGCTCTCAAATATAGGACTTCTTAAACTTTTTTCCCCTAGGGACCCCTTCCTCAATTTTTAAACTGTGGGTCAAGACCCCATATGGGGTCTAACTACCTTGGGGAAGAATTTAGTCGTCTACTTTCCACTTCTCCAGTTCAAGGGTAGAGCTGTTGAGGCTGAGAAGGTGTTGAGTATCAGAAGGTGAGGTAATTAGCATGTTGGTGAGGTTTCAGGTGATCAACATATTCTGGAGATCCTTTATTGTCCTTGAATCAACTAGTGAAATCTAATAGCTTTTTTGTTTTCTCTCTGTTCTTTGAGTAGTGATTAAGATATTCTGACTTTAATAGTCAGTGGGTATTTAAATAATTTACATATGCATTCAAATGAACTTGTGACCTCATCAGTTTGGGAGTTCCCTCCAGTTGTGCAGAACACAGGCAATCCTTGCTAGCCTATCCTCTCAGTTGTGATCCCAAAAGTTTGCCATAGGGGAATAACCTAACATTTTCAGAGTGCCAGTAGAGGGTACTGTGGATGTCCATCTCTCCTTTTCATGTGACTAGGCCATCTTCTCTTTCTGTGGTTCAATGCTGAGATGACATCTACTATATTCTTTTTTGGAGTTTCTTATTGATTATGTAGTGCAACCTGTTCACACCTACTATGTGCCTTTCTGTTGCTGGCTATGTGATGCATGTTTGTAGTTCTTAGGAGCCTATGGTGGTCAAATTTAACTACCATGTAGCATGGGTAAACTATTTGAATAGATGAGTCTTTGTTTTTAAGAGAAACTTAGAGTTATTAAAAGTGCTTTTTTCTGAAAAAAATCTTGTCTACTTTCGGTCTTTTCAACTCTTGGCCCAGCTCACTGATCATCTGTATTATCTACCTACTATTATTTACCTACTATTGTACAAGCTCTATAGGGTGTCAATTGAGATTTATACTGAAATTTGGGCAGTTGGCAATTTTCATTGATAGGATCTTTGCTTATGATTATGGAGGTCTTCTTGGAGTCCTTCAGAGACTTAGAGTTTGATGAAATCAGCTGATGTCATCCACACACCAGAGCATCCAGATAAGCTCACCATCTATAGGGTATCACCTGCTTCTACCTGGAATTTGTGCTGAATCTTCTTCATTACAATGTTGAACACTTTTGGGGAGCATATATCTCCCTGTTTTGTGCTTTGTCTGATGTTTATCATCTGAGAGTATTTCTGATGATAACTCTTCCATGAAATCTTGAAAGATCTTGCTATATGAATAGGAGACAACTTATTGTAAAAGAGTAAAGCCAAATGCTTTTTTTTTGGTAATTAAAAATGTAACCACAATGGTATCTGATAGTTTTATATCTTTTAGTCAATTATGAGATAGTAAAAATTTTGTCCTTCGTTTAATATCATTTGGGAAAGCCCACTTATTGTTTAATGATACCTTCATCAAGTATGTCTTTGCTTCATGTATAAGTTCCTCATAGAGATTTTGTATAGATAGGAAAATATATATGTATACATCTGCAGAGATGTGTGTGTGTATAGCTGTAGATGTAAATATATATATATATATATATATATATATATATATATATATATATATATAAGCTTTCTTGCTTGCTTCTTTTACACATTCCATAGATTATATGTTTTCCATAGATGGCTATGTGTATTTAGTTGGATCTGCCCCGTTGGCAGGAAGATAGAACCTAGGATACACTTGGGAGGTGCCCTTACTGCCAAATAGGCAAGGACCCCCTCCCCGGAACCACAGAATGATTCTTTGTCTTACCTGCCTTAGTGGCACACATTACCCTTTCTCTAGGGATGACAGACGTAAATGAAAGGGTAGTGATATAGATAGGGGAGGGGTTCTTGATTTGCAGATAACAGTCTTTTCCTTCATTTTCTCCCTTCTTAAATAAATAAATGCATGTGTATTTGTATACATATACACACATATGTATGTATGTATGTATGTATAGATACAGTTGTATGGATGTATATTTTATATATAAATGATTATTTACATAGATACATATATATGTCTATATATGTACATATACTTTTCCTTTCCATGACTGCAAAACTCTTTTATGATGTATCTATATACTAATTTGTTTGGAATATATTTTTCTTTGTAATTTGGTTGAGCTGTTCTTTTAAATTAAGTTGCTATTTAAGTATGCCTCCAGAACTGTTACTTCTAATACATCACATTTATATTTTGGAAACTAGCTTAACTACAATCACATAATGATTTCTAATTAACAAATTAAAAACCATATTCAAATGTTGAAATAATCAGAAACTCAAATCAATCTTTTCTTTTTCTTTTGAAGATTGAAAAATGACCTGGCATATAACTACCGAGGGCCTAGAACTAGAGATGATATCATTGAGTTTGCTCATAGAGTATCTGGGTAAGTGTTTGTTCTTCCTTGAAAGTAATTTAGTGTAATGGGGTCCAATGTGGACAATTAAACTATTAAGGATATTACTTTAAACATTTTTGTGTTTAATTTATATTTTACATACCTTTCTCTGATCTTAAGTAGTAGCAGATATGTAAGGTAAAGATGAGTTATAAAAAATACCATTTTAGAGGGATCTTTAAATCATCAATTTTATTTTTTATACTTTTCATTAAAAATTATGCTTAAAGTGTCATTATCTGTAGTCAGTATTGCATTATCTTTCATTATAATTATATACCTCAACGTATAATGAAAAAGTGATAAATACTAATTTAGTAATCCTACCTTTATTTTTAATGAGTGTATCCCATTTGTCACTGTATTTTTTATTTACTTAACATGTTCAAGAAAAGTTAGGAGGATAGATTTCATTTAATCTTTTCTCACTTAAAATATATTATGTAATAAAATGTACTCCACATTTAATTCTCATGTTATTTAGAGAGACAGTTGATGCCACAGCCTTAAACACTAATACCTCTTTGCCTGGACACTAAAAAAACAAAAAGAAAACTCAAAACCAACACAGTAGTCCTCTAGAAATGTGGCTAAAGCAGTTTCTTTCAAATGGAATTTTTTGTACAAAGTAATAAAGATGCTTTATAGAAAGTGCTTTAGGACCATAATAGGACACAATAATAACATGACATTATTGATGTTTAAATTAGAATTTTGAAGTTTTGAGGTTTGAAAGTGCTAACTTGTTGATAGGGTCACAGAGACTCTGGAATCAACTTTTCAAGTTGGTCCGAATTTTTTTTTCATTGCATCCAGAATGGCTGCAACTGAAGTATGTGCCTCATGTATGTAAGTCGATCATTGCCATTTATTAAATCTGCCAATGTAGTATTCTTAAAACTATACTATCCAGACTGCAGAAGTGATCAAAATTTGACCATGAAATGTGAAAGTCAATATATAAAGTTTAATTTTATTCACTGATTCAGCTTTCATCAAATACTGAGCAACTGCTATTTGCCTAGCAGTGTGCTAGGCATTAGGGACATTCAGACTTTAAGATACAGTGCCTGTGGTCATGAAGTTAATAGTGCAGTAGGTGGAAATATAAGACATAATTATAATACCTATAATACATTCTTAATTTTTAGAGTTGTAAAGTATAATGTGAAATCTCTTGAAGGTTTTTAACATTAGATGTACAGGGCTTGTGGGGTAGATGATAGATCAGGTAAGACTTTATTGAAGAGATAAGCCTTAGAGAAGTAGAAAAGGGAATAAACATTTATATAGTACCTGCTATATTCCAGGCACTGTGCTAAGCACTTTATAAATATTTAAAGGCATTTGAAATATGAAGAAGGAAAGGAAGGACATTACAGAAGTAGGGATGCAGAAGGGCAAATGATAGAGCCGCAAGGTGGACAGTATTGCAGTTTGGTTACAGCAAAGAGTTTGGATGGGAGTTTTATATCTAGCAGTTAGATATCGCTTTTAAGATTCGCAAAATGTTTTACAAATATTATCTCCCTTCTCTTTTCAACAAGACGAGGCTGTCAGTGCTATTGTTATCATCTCCATTTTACAGATGAGAAAATTGAGAAAACAGGTTAAGTGACTTGCCCAGGGTCACGCAGTAACTCTGAGGTTGGATTTGAACTCAGATTTTCTTGACTACAGGTCCAGTGCTCTATTTACTATACCACCTATCTGCTGATAACTGGAAACTTGAGAGTTTTTGCAGATTTTTGAAGGCCTTGAATAGTCAAAGGAATTAGGACCTTTTTTTTTGTTTGTTTTTTTTTTAATATGTAATAGGGAACCCCTGAGTACCTTTTAGTGCAGATTTGATTCAATTTTACCTATGAAGTGCTAACAATATGTTATGCTTTTCAAGGAAGCTGCAAATATAAAAATGAAATACTCTGTTATCAGAGAGTTTACATTCCTTAGCATGCATAAAAATTAGTCCAGCAGTGTGATTAACTGAAGGATTGGGGATAAGGAAAAAAAAAGTGGGAAGAATCACTTGTCAGCTATTATAAAAGCATAGTTAGGTGATAATTAAGATCTGTATTAGGGTGTAGACAATGGGTATAGTGAGGAGGGTATAGAGGCAAGAGATTTTACAGAGGTGGAAATGGCAGCATTTGGTAAGTGATTGGACATGAAAGGCAAAGGAAAGGGAAGAGTCAAAGATACCCAAGAGTGAATTGTGTGGTACCAGTGGGGGAAAAATGGAAATCAGATGGACTGATGATAATGGGAAAAATACTAAATATACTTTGCTTTTGAAAAGTTGAATTTAGGTTCGATTAGAAAATCAAGGTGGAGAGATGTAGACATATTGAGAATTGTGACACAGAAGGAAGTTTGAAAAAGTAATTTTCCATTACTTTCTTTGGTGATATCAAGCTGTGGCAACAAAAAAGATTAGTACTCTCAATGAGCCCACAATGTAAAGGAGAAGACAACATGTAAACAACAATGTACAAATGAGATTCATACAGAACAAGTTAGAGATAATCAACAGGGAAGGCACTAGCTTAATGGGGGTCAGGAAAGGATTCTTGAAGAAGGTAGGGTTTTAGCTGAAATTTAAGAAAGCTGGGAGACACAGATGAGGAGAGAGGAAATTCCCGACATAGGAGATTGGTAGTGAAGATAACTATGGTATGGAGAATTGTCTTCTGCAAGGAATAGCTGCTGTCATTGGATCTCATGATATGTGGCGAGGAAGGTGTAAGAAGACTGGAAAGGAAGAAGGATAAGCATATGAAGGGCTTTAAAAGCAAAGTAGAGAATTTATATTTGGTTTATATTATTATTATTATTTGATAATGTTTTATCTTCTTGGACATGATAGGGAGTCACTGGAGTGTTGTTGAGTAGGGGAATATGTCATGATCAGACCTGATCTTTAGGATCTTTAGGAAATTCACTTTGATATCTGAGTGAAGGATGTATTGGAGTGGGGAGAAACTTGAGGCAGGGATACAAACCAGAAAACTATTGAAGTAGACCAGGGATGAGATGATGAGAAAATATATCAGCTTGGTAGCCATATCAGAGGAGAAAAGGGGCATATATGAGAGCTGTTATGAAGGCACAATTAATAGATTTTTCAACTGATTGGTTTTGGGGATGGGTAAAATAAATGTGAGGAATTGTGGATGATGCCTAGGTTTGAGCCTGGAAAACTGGGAGTATGGTAGACTGAAAAGAAAGAAAGTGGAAGTGCTGAATGGAGTTTTTACAGGAAAATGAAGAAATATCTGGCAGGTAACATGGGCATGTTTATTGGCATGATGGAAGCAGCAAGTACACAGGGAGGGATTGAGCATTAGCAAGAGTATTGTGGATAGAAGAGACCATCTGCTGGAGAAGACTGAATTGATTGGGATCATTTGTACATACAGAAGAGTTTTCCTTGTCAAAAACAAAAGCCACCCCTGACTTAGAGTTATGATACTTAAGTTCCTACCTGTATGATCATGAACTAGTCACTTAATCTTTCAACTTTAACTTCTTCAAAATAAAAAAAAATATGATAATACTTACAACTCAAGAATGTTATGAGTAAAGTTCTTTGCAAACTTTAAATCGTTATGTAAGTTTCACTATTATTAAGATTCACTCGAGGGGAGCTGACTGTTGGTATAGATCTGTTTAGGAGTGAATATAGTTGTTAAACTTAGCCTTAATTATGAATAGGGCTACCACTTACAGAAAAAGAGAAAAGAATGAACAAATAGTGCTGATAAATTTTGAGGAAGGGAGAAAAAGTAGGCTAGTGATTTGAAAGGATACATGATTTTAACAAACTAAATATTTATGTTTTGCTAACTTGTTTTCAGGGTTTAGGGAACTGCAAAGTAGAGACATGCAGATGTTTTAGGACAAAATTATTCAGAAAAGTTTTTCAGTGTAACCTGACACTATCTCAGCAATTTCCTTTGCTGTTAATTCCTTCATTATGTTTTCTTCACTGTAACAATTTTAAATTATTTTCTAAAAATATTTTGTAGGTGATTACATAAACATTTAAAAAAATCAGTGAGGCTTGTGAGGAATTTTCCCCCCCAATAGTTATGATCTTGGAATCTTGATAGGTTTTTTGTTGATGTTGGTTTTACAAATTTCTATTGAATATAATGAGATTTTTCTGATGCAACTGCTAATGAAAATATTGCAACCAAAATTTCAAAATTAATTTCTGTAGTTGCATCATCATCCATAATTGTTAGAGGTAAAAATAAAATGCAGAATGATGCAATATTTCACTTAGAGAACTGCCTATTTTTTTAAACATACCAAATTTTAAAGAACATACTGTCTTTCTAAGTCTTGTGGATGGGGAAGTTTCAAATCATAAATGTGCCTAGTTCATAGTAATCTCCTTATAATTGGCTATTTCTAATCAATTCTGAATATCATTTTTGTTTGGAGATTTTTAGGGTAACTTAATTTCAAATTTAGTGTGGTTCCTTTTAAACATGCCTAGAAAATAAAACATTAATAATTTGCTATTATTAATTATATAGTTTATGTATAATAAAATGGTAAGGTCCCTTGGATAAATCTAGAATTTTCCATTTTTCCTAAAAATGTTTTAATACTGGTTCCTTTTAGTCAGTTCATAAAGGTTTAATGCTAATTTTTACACAAAGCATATAAGTCCATTAATATAAAATTTTTAAGAAATAAGATTTATTTTAAATATCACATTTTGTCTGCCTAAGGTAATATTTTGAAAAAAGATACAATTAAACAAAATACATATGAACATGAATAAAATAAAAAAATAAGATTTAAAACAATATTTAATTATTCTTGTAGCGATTGTCTTAATTGAAGAGTATAGTTTAAATTAAATCATATTGGTTATACTTGCTTAATATTCCCCATATAGCTATTTAAATTTTTATGGACTTTGTACTGTGATAATCTTCTCTAGAATCAGTAAGACTTGGAATAATTTTTATCCTTATGTTAATAGCAGTGTTATTAAAATTCAGTCACGTGAACTTTTAAAATTTTATTAGTTAGTGATCTATTTAATTTTAGAATATACAGCAATATAATAATTTCAGTTCCCCTTTACTTACTAGCTTTTATTTTAACATTTATTTAAAATAGTGACTTTTAATTTTGCCTGTAAAATTAACTAAAACAGTAATCTGTTTCAGAATGTTTCTCTTAATTTTTAAAAAAAACTGTTGACATTTTGAATAGGATAAAACAATACCTTTCCTTTATTTTTGTAAATATGAAGGCCTTACTTACTTTATAGTTCACTATTTTATGTATGTGTACATGTATACACACCTTTAAAAATACATTTCAGATGACTTTTCTGATTTGTTATTTTTTAAGATGGAGACATTAAAATCCTTTAACCCTTGGATAATTGTGAAACAGTATAACATGAATCATTAATATATAACCATGATTTGTGAGTTAAAAAGTGAATCTTATTTTAAATTTAAAAGAAAAATTGCCTTTTTAAATACAGGGCTCTGATCCGTCCACTTCCAAGTCAACAGATGTTTGAGCATGTGAAGAAGAGGCATCGTGTACTCTTTCTTTATGTTGGAGGAGAGTCACCTTTAAAGGTTTGAAATGAAAATAAATTTTGAATTAGTTAAAATTTATTTTGTCGCATTTTATGAAAGCTGCAGTTCCTGTAGCATACCAGATACTATTTATGTAAGAAATCTTGATTCCAGATATTTTGCAAAATAGATATCATTATGTACACACATGCACACACACACACACACACACACACACACACACACGCACATATATAGAAGCTTTTTAAAAATCTAAGTATTTTCTCAAATATTATAAACTAATTTTTTAAATCATGGCATAATAAATAGCAGGTGAAAGCATGAATAGTTATAACATAATAAGTCGTCCACAAGTCTAAGTCATGCTTTCCCATTAATACATACACTGTTAGAGAGATGAAGGTGGAAAACATCGATGCATAGAAGCTAATTTTTTGCTTTGCCTTTTTGTAATGTCTGATAATAAATTTTGTAAGTATTAAGCAGTTTATATGTTTTTCAAGATCATCTATCTTTAACTGAAAATTATCTTCAAGCCAAACTAGTACAATCCCCTTATTCTTCAGATTAGGAAATTGAGGCTCAGGGGGTGTTAAATCACTTGCCCAGGATCACAGAGATGTCAATCATAAGAGGTAGGATTTGAATGCAAGTATTTGACTACAGAGTTCAAATTTTTTACTCCTGTTGTTTGACTCACTGTACTCTGCTGCACCAGTGTACCACCAACCACTCCCTTTTGGTGATTAATTTTTAGAAAAGTTTCATCTTGTCAGTTAATATATACTTAGCCCATAACTATTTTAATTTATTCAGCAACGTAAGTAAAATACTTTCTTACTTTGCATAATATCTGGCATTTGCTTATCTTAGAAATGAAGAAGCAGATGAGAGATGCCAATCTACTTAGGTATAACGAGTGATATTTTCTTTTTTTTGTTGTTAGCATAGGGAACTCAATGAGGAAATTCTAAGAATCAAGGTCAACAGTTCTGCATTCATAATCTTAGTTGCCTTAGGTAGTGAGAGATTAAATAATTTACCCATAATCAAGCAGCCTTTTCTTGTCAGAGGAGGTACTTGAATCCAGGTCTGTATGACTAAAGCTAACTGCTGCTCCACTGTTGTCTTGACTAAATGTCTATGTTACTAAAATATATTGTTATTATTATTGATATATACAATATATGTATTACATATATATGTAATAGAGGAGTACATTGTACTTTAAAGTGATGTAGTCTATGAAGAAATGAATGGAATAAATTAGGGAAATTTAGTAGAAAACATTTGAATGAAGATTATGAATACAGAAGCAAAAACCTATTGTTATTGGAGTATTCTACTGGCCCTTTAGAGAGAGAAATTAGAGGAAGACTTAGGGATAACACGTCATAACTCTGGTATGAGCTCTTCTCTTGCAGAACAATCAGTCAAGGAATAGGCGCTTATTAAGCACTTAATTCTGTGCCAGGTGCTGTATCAGACACTGGAACTTAAGAAGTTCATTTTCTATTAAGTGAGACAAAATATAGGTACATACATAACATGCACAAAGCAGATATAGAGTAATGTTGAGAGAAAGAAAAGGCATTAGCAGCTGGGAATATCAGGAAAAACTTCAAGTTGAAGATGTTTCTTGAATTGAGTCTTCAAGAAAACCAAGAGTTTAAAGAGTTGTGGAGGTGAGGAGGGAGAGCATTTCAATCATGGGACAGTTAGTGCAAAGCTTCTGAGATGGCAGTTTTCTTGTCAAGAGCAAGAAGGTCAACATGACTGTAATATACAGTATGTAGTAGGAGTATTGAGTAAAAAAGGAAAAAAGGTAAGTTGGGGTCAAGTTATGAAAAACTGTAAATGCCAGTCAGAAGTGCTTATATTTGATATTACAGGGATAGCTAGGAAACCACTAAAATTTATTGAGTGTGTGTTTGTATATTTGGGAGGAAAATGATGCCGATCTGTGCTTCCTCTGCTAATCAGTTCACTTTGGCAACTATGTAGAGGATGGATTAGAATGATGAAGAGACTTGAGGTGGGTAGAAAAAGTAGGAAACTGTTCTAGTTAGTTTAGGTGTGGTATATGGTATAAGGGCCAAAAATCTATGAGAAGGGACCTGTATACAAGAGATGGCATGGTAGAAACTATAGGACTTGGCAAAAGATTGGTTATGTGGGAAGAATGAAAGTGAGAGTAGAGGGTGACAATAAGATAATAAACCTGAATTACTAGATGGACAGTGATACTTTTGACAAAAAAAGGGAAGAAGAGAGGTGAACTTTCTGGAAAAATATTGAGAACTGGTTTTTCTTTTTTTTTGTACATGTTAAGTTTTAAATATTTGTGAACCATCAGTTTTGGAATTTCAGTAAGTAGTTGGGACTGGAACTCAAAGGAGTGATCAGGACTGGAGCTAATAATTTATATAGTTTGCCCTAACGATAACTGTGTCTTTTAAAGGTGCAGAAACTAGTGAGGGTAACTGGTATTTTAGAACTGACACTCACTAGCAAAAAATAATTGTTTAAATAGAAGAAGTAAGAATTGACCATTCCATTTCAGAATTTGTGATGCGGAAGAAAAGCTAAGGCTTAGTCTAGTTTGCATCCTAGTTGTGAGGAGTGCAGATTTCAGAGGGTTCAGAATCCAGTGTCTTAAAATTCTACAGAGAATTTCACCTTGGGAAGAAGGAAAAGCTCTCAAGAATAAAATCTTAGCACACAAAGAAAAAGCATTATTTTAGGGAGGAAAAATTGTTTAAATAAAATGGAAATTTGAGAATTTGTTTACCAATTTAAATGTTTAGAAGTTGTTTACAGTAGATGAAAGCAAGGTTTTATCTTACAGATAACAGAGGAAAGTGGAATAGTGTCAGAAGTGCTAAAGCTTAGAATTAGCTGAGGACCACAAAAATGGAAAAAAAAAAACCTGGTTTGTTGGAAGTGAGAGGTGAGAGGATGATGAGCTTAGTGATGGTTGAATTGACTTTGAGGTAGAGCAGACCCAGAAAGTAGAAAAATTATAGGATTTGTATCCACAAATGAGTGGGGAGGGGAAACAACAAAGTTCTAAAGGTCATTGTGGGGTACCCAGAGTTGGAAGATAAGAAGTTAAAGGGGAGCTTTAATAGAATGTCAAAAAGGATCAGTCTACGATATGAGAAGAATCAGGAAACCTTCTGTTGTTTCAATCTAAAAAGAACATTTTAAGCATGAGTAAGAGTAAGTAAACATGACTCAGAAACAAAACTGATTGAGAAAGACTTGAAGGAATTATTAATAATTTTTAATTTAAAATTTTCAGGAAAGTGCTAAGGTTAAAAAGCAAATTTCTTGGAAATTAGATGGTAGTTTGAAAAGGTAGTGGAGTCATGTAACTTGGTATTCTCATGTAAATTGTAACTTGAAAACAAAATCTAAACAGCATAATTAACAGTTCTTGAATAGTACAATTAATATAGTTTGTTTGATATGTCCAAGGACTGGCCATAGAAAACATCATCTTAAATTGTGTTCATCATGAGCACAAGTCAAAAAGAATGCTATGGATGTAATTGCAGCTTATATTCTTGTACCTGATGCAAAGGATGAGGAAGTAGAGAAATTCTTGAAAGAATCTGATTAAGATACCCCATACTTAAATCTAATCTTAGTCCTTGGTGACTAGAGTGGAAAGATCTTAGTGGGGAAAATGGTGAAGAATATATTGGAATATATGATGCAAGATTAAGAAGGAAAGAGGCAAACAACCTGTTGACTGCAGAAATCTCACACCTTGGTGCCATAAATACTTTATTTAAGAAAAGAATCAGAAGGTACTGAACATGGTGAGCACTGAATAATATTAATACAATAAAAGAATTTGACTGTCATAACAGACATGCTATTGATAAGGTTGTCATCAGAGTAACTGATTTCTGTGGTCTGACTTTTTAAAATAAAGGTAGGAAAAAGGAAAACAAAAAGATAAGAATAGCTTAGTGCATGCAAATATAATTCTAGCCCGTTTAAACAAACTGTTGACTCCAGAAAACAGATAAAGGGAAAGACATCCAAAACAACTGTTACCATTTTCTAGAGAACTAATATAAAGGTACCTTCGTAACAAGGAGGCCAAAGTGCACAAAAATCTCCTCAATCAGCAAATATCTGAGTTCTTTGCCAGATGGAGAGATATAATAGTCAAAGGCAACATGGTTTAAAAATACCTTATTTTCAAAACCTTGTTGAGGAGGATAGTTGAAGTTTATGAGCAGTTCTGTTCTATGATTACTGTAGAAGAGTTTGGGCTATTCAGGTAGTGAGAGTGAGAGATATTTGATAAGCAGTACCTGCATCAGTCTCCAAGAAATGATGAGATCTAGAGGATGGCGTCTAACACTTTTTGTGGGCATCTCATGAGTATTTCAAAAGAACAGGGATAAAAGATGTAGCTCTGTTGGAGCCAGTGCCCACCTTTAATGAGATCACAGAGCAGAATATGTAAATACTATTTGATTTGATGATGCATTAATATCTTTTTAAGTTTAGGCCTTTTAATAGTTATTTTTTTAAAACTACATAACAAATTGTGATGTATAATTTGTCGGCATTGTGGCAGATCCATGATCCCAAATTTACAGCAAAGCATGTCTGTCAGTTTGATTGTAAAAGGCTACCATGAGGGTGGCACTATATTTGAATGCAGGAGACAACTTTACAGGTGAATTAATTCCCCGGAAAACTAAAGCATTAATTATCTATATATTTATTTATCTAACATTCTAGAGTCATCTGGGTGATGACTTTGTGATGATCATTATATTCCCAGGTCATTTTACAAAGTGGTATCTTGCAATATACTGGTGTACATAATAGTTAACATATATACACACAAATATGAAACGGTGGCTTATTTTTTTTTCAATCTTTAAATGTTTCTACAGGAGAAATACATAGAAGTAGCTTCAGAATTAATTGTTTATACCTACTTCTTTTCGGCCTCAGAAGAGGTTATACCTGAGGTATGTGACTTTTAAATGCATTTTATAGAATTTTTTTTGATGAACTTATTTGAGATATGATTTTATATTTTAATTTTATTTGACACAGTAAAAATTATTAAAAAATAAACCTTCACCTGTTACTCAATTGTATTGTAGTTATCCCTTCCACATCATGACTTTCTCCATCGTGGTTCTGATAGATCATAGGTTGACATAAGAAATTACTGTAGTATTTTGTATTTCTAAAATTTTTTATACAGTATTTTTACTTAATATTGACCTACATATGGCCTGTGAACAAATACTTAAGCAAAGTTTTACAGTAATATAATGTAAACACCCCATAAAAAGGAAAAATTCAGACTTTGCTGGTACAAAGGGAAGACCAAAAGTTTTTATGCAGATTTTTCCAGATCGCGGGGTGGCCCTAACTTCCATGGTATGGAAGGGATAATTGTATATAGGTGGTTGTTCATAGCTGTCAAGATAGGTGATTTTAAACTACAACTAGTAAATATTAATGGAAATAACATTTTAGGTAGTTACAGTAATACTATGTGTGTATGTGTGTGTATATATATATACACACGCACACACAAATACACACAATAACAGCAGCATTGATTTTTGTTAGACTGAATTATAAAGTTGTATTATGATTAAAACTATCTTGATTATCAAGGTGTTTTAAATTTTCCTCATTTCTGAGTAATGGTTTCCTAGGGTATATTCTTATTCATTAAAACATATACTCTGCAGTTAACTTTCTATTTGCTATTTGAGTCTTTGTGCTAAAATTACTTTTTTTTGTAAGCAAATGGCTATTCACAGAATTAGGCAGGAACAAATAAAAGAGTTTTGTGAAACAGAAAAAGAGAACAAACATTAATAAAACCCTGACTGTGTGCCAGAGATTGTGTTAAGCTAAATGCTTACAAATATTATCTAATTTGATCATCACAACTCTTGAAGGTAGGTGCTGTTATGTTTCCACTTTGTAATTGAGGAATCTGAGTCAGGGAGCTATTAAGTGATCCGTCCAGAGTCACACAGCTGTTAAGTATCTGAGGATAGGTTTGAACTCAGATCTTTCTCAATCCAGCACCAGCACTCTTACCCACTATACCACCTTGCCACCTGTCGAGAACTTTTAAGTTCTGGAACTGCAATGACCCGCAGCTACAGAACAGAAATTATATTTAGTATTAGAACTCTATAATCTACCATGGAATAGTAAAACTTTTTGCCTGTGATATATTTCATTGTTATTAATGCCTAGGCCTTTTTTTCTTCTAAGTGTATCTGTATCTGTATATGTCTTGATTTATTTGGATCTGGGTTTTACTAGTTTCCATATTTGAAATTGGATTTTTTTTTTAATTTTTTTTAAAGTTAATAGAACATAATTGAGACCAGTGTGATTTTTTTCTGAATAAATTGTCCTACAACCAACTTTGTTGAAAGGTAAAAGTAAGGATACTGTTTTCCTATTAATTACTGATGTTCCTCATACCTGTTTTGCTAATAGGTTTAATCCTAGAAGTGCTATTGAAAATTCTTAGGGTGCTATAGGTTAAATTCTGTTATGATCAGGTTTTATGTATGTTTCTTTGAAGTGAAGTTTTTATTATTCTTTTATGCAAAAGGCCCAATAGAATGGATGAAACTTTGGAGCCCCTTTTAGCCTGAAAGGCTAAAATTGAGAAGATATGCTTGACACAAAAGAAATACTTACTCAGTGCTTGCAAATACTTGTTTGAAATTTATAAACTCACGTAAGGAATAGAATGAAACGTAATGTGAGAGATCATTTCTTAAAATTATAAAAAAATACAGAAGCTTAGAATTAGAGAAAGGACTTTGAATGTGATGGGTCCAGTTTCCTTTGCAGTTCAACGCCACCCAAAAAAAAAAAAACAAACAAAAAACCCCTTAACAATATCACTGGCAGGCAGTAATCTATTTTCTTCTTGGTGGATAATGTAATGCCTCATAAATCTATGCCTTTTTCAAGTTTTGGTTGCTCTTTTTATGAGCTAAAAATCTGTCTTCATATAACTTCTAGTTTTATCCTCAGAACTTTTAAAATAAGCACATAATGAATGTTTATTTGATTGAAGTGAGCTACGTAAAGTAAGGGAAATATTAGCCTCTTTTATAGGATACCCCATCTTACATTTGAAGACAGCTGTTAAGTCTCCTTTTACAGGCGAAATATCCCTAATTCTTAAGACTTTTCCTCAATTATATAATTTTGCATCCTCTTTATCCTAGACTGTCTTGGATTTGCTCCAATTTATCAGTGTGCTTCTTAAAATGTAATATGCAAAACACAATGATGTGGCTGAATACTAAGTAAAATCATGTGTAAGATGGATTGCTGTAGGAAAAGAATTCTGTATTAAAATAATCTAAGCATGAGGTGATGATCTGTTGATAGAAGAGATTGGTAGTTACATACATACATATATACGTGTTGTCTTTGTATTTGGTGACACAGGGTGTTGCTACAGAAGCAAATAAAAGGAGTGTCACAACTTTTCCATAATTTCTTTTCTATTCTTTTTTTTGGGGAGGAGAGGATTTCGTGGTGGAATTATATAAGTAAAAATTTCCCATGTTTTTAGTTTCTTAGATAAGTGAGAAGGAGCTTCACTAGTCTTGATGGAAGTTTGATGGTCTATATGGAGTTCTTATATCCAGGCCAGAAGAATCACCATCTATTTAGTGAAAAGAATTCCCCCCCCCCACTTTTTTGCCCTTTTTTCCTGTTTTAAGAAAAGATGGTATTCTCAATCTCACCTTCTTAAATAGATAAGAAATAATCTGTTTACACTCTCTAGCTTATTCTTATATCCAGGCCAGAAGAATCAACCATCTATTTAGTGACAAGATTCCTCCCCCCTACTTATTTGCCCTTTTTTCCTGTTTTAAGAAAAGATGGTATTCTCAACCTAACCTTCTTAAATAAGTAAGAAATAATCTAGCTCTAGCTTGACTGTATTTTTAATGGAGATTGTTTTTTTAAATAATTATTTCCACTTAAGGAAATACTTAAACCTTTATATTACTGAAGGAGAGGTCTTCTTCATATAGATATTGGTTATTAGATTTGTGACTTTCTGGTTATCCATTTAATATTTTGTAATAGTTTCACTTAACCAAGTTGACTAAACTTTATTTCTCCAAAGCCCTTGCATTCCATTTAGTTATTCATCTTAACTTCTTTTAAATGAAATTTTTTTTTCTGCATAGAAAATTCCTAAGAATTTTATTTAAAACACACATTAAATAGTATATCAGCCAGATCCAATCTAAAATTTAGATTAGCCTAGATCCAGTTTTCGATCCGGTGTTTTGGAATATCACCTCCTCCCATTTCATAGTCCTTACCTTTGTAAAGGTCCTCATTGCTTTTACTTGAACTGTTACTGTAGTCTTTTGGTTGTTTTCCCAGCCTTAGTCTCTCCCCCATGCTAATGTACTCTTTCCATTCAGCTGCCAAAGTGATTTTCCTAAAATAGAGTTATAACAATGTCACCCCCTTTACTTAATAAACTCTAGTAGGGCTGTATTTTTTTCAGTATCAAAAATAATTGTTATTCAGAACTGTTCCCATCCTGACCCCTGCTTACCTTTCTAGCAACACTGAACTTCTTATTGTTCCAAGTGGCTGTCTTCCTTGTTTGGAATGTGCTTCTGCCGTCTGTCTGACTTCAAGATTCAGTTCAGATTCCTTCTGCTGCAGCAGGAGGGTTTTCTTGGTTCCCTTCTCAGTTCTACTGCCTTCCTTCCATTTACATAGAGTATGTATAGTTTTTGAATGTGATCTTTTCCATTAGAATGTGGACTCTTCAAAGGCAAGTACCATATTGCCCCCATCACCACACTGTGGGTGGCACTTAGTAAGTACCTAATAAATTGTCAGATCCAACAATACTGCTTCTAGGACTGTATCCCAAAGAGATCATAAGAATGGAAAAAGGGCCCACATGTACAGAAATATTTACAGCAGCTGTCTTTGTGGTTGGCCATTCCCCATCCATTGGAATGCCTGAACAAATTGTGGCATATGAATGTAATGGAACACTCTTGTGCTGTAAGAAATGATGAACAAGCAGATTTCAGAGAAACCTGGGAAGATTTTTATGAATTGATGGTGAGTGAAGTGAGCAGAACTAGGAGAACATTGCTCACAATAATAGACACAGTCTGCAATGACTGATTTTGAAAGACAGCCCTTCTTTGCAGTGCAAGGACCTAAAACAGTTACAAAGGACTTACGATGGAAAATGCCATCCACAACCAGAGAAAGAACTATGGAGTCTGAATACAGAGCGAAACTGACTGTTTTCTGTTTTGTTTTTTCTTTGTCTTGGTTTCTCCCCTTCCTTATAATTTTTCCATACAACATGACTGATGTGAAAATAAATTTAATAGGAATGTATATGTAAAGCCTATACCAGATTGCAGGCCATATTGGGAGGAAAGGAGAAAAATTTTAAACTTAGAGAAGTAAATGTTGAAAACTAAAAATAAATTAACAAAAAAAACCATTATTGTCAGTGCTGCTGATTGACCATACCCTGTTTTACAATGTCCTTATATAGGAAACTATCAGTTTGTCAGCTTTTAGGTTAGCATTCTCGCTGCAGCCGTTTTTATAAAGGTTCTTTAAATAAGAAATTCCACTGATGGATTTAACTCACATTCAGTTTAACTCACTAAAAAAAACACTATTGCATTAATCCTATAAAACTGACCCTACCAAATACACATCTTTTCAGTATTACCTACTATATTGTATGAATATGCAATTTTTTTGTGAAATCTGTAAAATTATGGTTTCCCTTGGTTGTTTAAATAATAGTTATTTATTTAAGTACAATTCTAGAATTATTTTAAGAGTTGTTGTTTATACATAAGCCACTAGCTGGTTAGAAAGTGATACTATGACTGAATATTGACAAAAGATTTATTTTATTTTTTTTAAAAAGATACCTTTTGTTTTCATATCATCTTCACTTCCTAATAAATCCTTTAGTACAGAATAAAAAAGAAAGTAGGGGAAGAAACTGTTCAGAGAAACTAAAAATAAATTCAATCAAATATAACAGTATATGTAGTATTCTGCATAACATACATAGCATATTCCCCCCATACTTATATTTTTTCTTGGAAGCCAAACATGGTCATTAAAATTATACCTTGGTCACTTTCAGTTTTATATTATTGTCCTTTTCATTGGCATAGTTGTGTATGTACATAGTACACAATCTTTGCATGAGTTTGTGTTCTTTATACTCATCACTTCTTACAATGCAATATATACTCCATTACATTCATAATGATGTATCTAGTTTTTTCCTCACAGGAGGCAGCAACTGTATTTTCATTCTTTTTCTCCTCTGAAAACTACTGTTTTTTTTGTCTCTCTTTAACTACTTGGAGTTGGGAAGATCTGAGTTCAAATCCTCTAGTCTAACACCTACTAAGTGTGTAATTCTGGGCAAGTCATTTAACCTCTCTCTCCACTTAGGCTTTCCTCATTTGAGAACCAAATAAGATAATATGTACAATGTTTTGCAGACTTTAAAGTAGTAGTTAAATGTTAACTATATTGTTGCTGTTACTATTTCTTAACATAATTCCTTACTTCTTTATAGAATGACTGGACCAATTCACAGCTCCATCCACAGTACATTTGTTGCCTATCTTTCTATGGCCCTCTCGTTTACTGTTTCCACTAACAGTGTTTAATGGTGAACAGATTAGTAAGGTGGGAATTTAGACTGTGTGACAAGATCATAAAATTTCAGTTAGTTTTCTTCTGGGGTCTCTTTATATTTTATGAAAACAAGGCCTCTCGATATCTGTAAAATGATAGTCACCAGTTAAAAAGTTTTTTCAGTGATTAAGGCATTGAAATTTCTGATTTTTGCAGTATATAACCTTGAATGAGATGCCTGCTGTGCTTGTTTTCAAAGATGAAACTTACTTTGTATATGATGGTAAGTATATAATGCCTCATGTAGCATTTTAACATAATTTGATTAGAATAAAATATTTAGTAAATATATTATTCACTATCCCAGTGAGTTGAATGGCCTTAAGATAAAAATTCCATTTCATTCATGTGATACAGATAACATAAATCTTGAGTAGAATTGTAGATTGAATCAAAATTTTGTAAGTCTTAAAAAAATTTTAGTGGTAATTTATATTTATTAATCCTTTAAATATTATTTTTATAAAATATTCATATACACAGGGACACTAAAAATGACAATAATTGGTATCACATAGTAATGGAAAAGGAGTTGGGGGAGTTAAAATGGTCAAGTGGTTGACTTCGGAAAACTATGCTGTAATACATGTAGATGTTAATTTCATAACTCTATCAACTTTCAGTACTAAAGTTTTGTTTGAAGCTATTGTGAAAATTCAAATTAAAAACTTTGTTATGTTACTTATTTGATAGTGAGAGCTTCATGTGAATATTGAAGTATATTTTTCTTAGGACTAAAAAGATTCATTCTAATATTCATGAGGTATACATCTTCAGATTTTCTTTTTGAACTTATTGGAATGATCACAAAGTGATAAATTGGTAATCAAAAAGGCATCTGACATTAAATTATGTTTTACCAGAATTCCTCCCATCATTTATGTTTTTGGCAGAAAGAGTAAGAAAGGGCTAATTTGTTTGTGTTTAAACCCTTTAAACCCAGATTGTCCTGGTGGCTATTTTAAATGAATTCTCTCTGTCCTATTTTTCTTTTTCATATACAGTTTTTTTCCTGTCTGAAATACTATTTTGAATTTTGCAAATACTCTCTAAATAAATCAATTTAGAATGCTCTGTAGGTTGTTGCTTTGAATGATAGTGTGCTACAAGAGACCTTTTATATGAAGTTTGAGCACAATGTCTTCCTTGATTGATCTGTTTTTAGAGAACAGACTTGTACGTTGATTTGGGGAGCAAACCTTTGAATTATGAAAATCTTCATTCAAGGACTTTTCCTAACATGTTAGCTATGTGACTTGGCAAATCACTTATACTATAGGTACTCTAGACAACTCTTTGTGACAGAAGTTAGAGGAGATGCTAATCTTCACTGATAGATGTTTCGCACCAGAAGTTCCCTATGTGGATGAAATCATAGTACCAGACCATTCCACCTTCAAAAAAAAAACCTTCTTATTTTAGTACCCCTTTAGATTATTTCCCCAACTTGAACTTGCAGCTTAGATTCCTCCAGGAAAGGATTGCCTCAGGTACAAGATACTAGTTGGGTCCACATTCTTAACATTAGAACTCCTAGACTTTGACTGATGTTTTTACCTTTTATAATCAGCCAGAAGACATTTCACTTAAAACAAAGGCATTTACTGAAATGGTATAGCAAGAAAGGTAGCAAGGAAACACTTCTTCCAATTACATATATTGCATTACTGGAAAGAGTAGACATCTGTGGAGTTCACAAGTGGAGAATTACACTGTTTAGGGCCTTTTACTGCTGAATCTCCCAAGATCTTATAAAATCCTTTATACGATGCTTCTCTGCTAGGCACATGAGACTAGCCAGAGTGAATGTCTCCAAAAATGCTTAGTAAATATTTCCACGTTAACTTGGATGTTGTTCAGTTGATTCCAACTCTTCATGTTCCCATGGATGCATGCTTGACCCTTCTATACTCCACTATCTTTTGAAGTCTGTCCATATTCATGTGTATTGTTTCCCTGACATTGTCCATTTCATCCTGTTCCATTGAGTCCCATCTTCTCATTTTGTGGTCAGAGTATTTAAGCTTCAGTGTTTGATCTTCCAGCGAATAGCCTGAATTAATTGAAGTATTGACTGATTTGATCTCTTTCCTGGCCACGGGACTCTTAAAAGTCTTCTCCAGTACCACAATTTGATTCTGTGGTGCTCAGCTTTCCTTATACTCAAACTCTCATAGCCATACATTGCAGCTGGAAAAGCCATAGCTTTGATTATATGGGACCTTCATCGGCAAGATGCTGCCTCTGAATTTTAGTATGCTGTCCAGATTTTTTGCCTTAGCAGTCCTTCCAAGGAATAAGCATCATTTAGTTCACCTTCTGCAGGGAACTTTGAGACCAAGAATATGAAGTCTGATACTGCCTCAATTTCTTCTCCCTTAATTTGCCAGGAAGTGATGATACCAGTTACCAAAATCTTAGTATTTTTTTAAATATAAATTTATTTATTTAACTTTTTACATTCATTTTCACAAATTTTGGGGTTCCACAATTTTCTCCCCATTTGTCCCCTCCCCCTACCCCAGTACACTGAGTATTCTAATTTCCCCTATCACCAATCTGCCCTCTCTTCTATCATCCCTCCCTTCTCTTGTCCTCATATTCTCTTTTGTCCTGTAGGGCCAGATAACTTTTTATACCCCATTACCTGTATTTCTTATTTCCTAGTAGCAAGAACAATACTCGACAGTTGTTCCTAAAACTTTGAGTTCCAACTTCTCCCCATCCCTCCCTTCCCACCCATTCCCTTTGGGAAGGCAGGCAATTCAATGTAGGCCATATCTGTGTAGTTTTGCAAGTAAATTCCATAATGGTCGTGTTGCATAAGACGAACTATATTTCCCTCCATCTTATCCTGCCCCCCATTGTTGCTATTCTCTCTTTTCATCCTGTCCCTTCCCAAGAGTGTTGACTTCAAATTGCTCCCTCCTCCCATTACCCTCCCTTTCATCATCCGCCCTAATCCTGCTTATCTCCTTCTCCCCCATTTTTCTATATTGTAAGATAGGTTTTCATACCAAAATGAGTGTGCATTTTATTCCTTCCTTTAGTCGAATGTGATGAGAGTAAATTTCATGTATCTTTTTTTTCTAAGCTCTCCTCTTTTTCCCTCCACTAAGAAGTCTCCTGCTTGCCTCTTCTATGAGAGATAATTTACCCTATTCCATTTCAACCTCTCTCCTCCCACTACATTTCTCTCTCACTGTTTACCTTGATTTCTTTTTTTTTAATAAATTTATTTATTTAACTTTTTACATTCATTTTCACAAGATT
>CM053773.1:74020509-74041577 GCA_028658325.1 Potorous gilbertii
AACTGGAGTTAGAAGAGGTGAGAAATCTAGACCATAGTTCCATCTCTACTTAATATACTCTATAGAAAAAGAACTGACTGTAGCTAAGTTTCTAGGGACCTTTCCCTTTAAAATGGAAGCCACTTCTACTGTAGCACACTTTGCACTTCTGTCTTTTGCTAGCCACATGATTGTTTTTTCTTCACCATAACGTACTTTCTTTTTAAAAATAAGCTTTTCCAAAAAAATGACATGTTCTCCCTTAAAGCATGATGCAAAGCTAATTAATACTAAAGAGAAGTAATATGACTGAGATGTTTCCAAGTAATTGAATAAAGAGCTTTAAAATACTATCAGTGGATGTGAATGTAAATAGGAAGTAAGTTCTTATGATACAAATATAAAACATAAATTATTAAATGATTTGTACAGCTCATTTTTTTCCCCATAAAGGTCAGTCCATGTGGATATATCACCAGTTTTATTTCCCACTGAAATAGCAATAAGGTTTTTGTTTGGTATTTTTTGGTCCACATCTTAATTCCAGGTAAGGAAATCTACTCAGTCAATGTAGGTAATCTATTCATCTGAAGTTTAGTGTTTGAGAAAATTGGCTGCTGACTGGAGAACTTAAGTCATTTACCCATACTTACACAGGTAATATCAGTGACAAGGCATTCTGAAGGCAAATCTCCATCCACTATCACATACTGCCTCTCTATAGGCTGTAGTTTCAGAAACCTTTATTTTCTTGTTTCCCTTTGAAAGATTATCACCTTGTTAAGATGTTAGTTTCTGCTCATTTTTAATTTGTCCTTAAGAAAGACAGATAAATATTTTTACTAGATTTATTTAGAGCTACTATAGAGAAAAATATAATTCATGAAAAGCAAGTTGTATATAAAAAATCATGCCCTGCTTAAATAATTTTATAATTTTGATTTGGTTTGGTTCTTGTTTTGGGTTGGGTTTTTTTAGGTTGGCACTTAACTACTAGCTATATTTCTACATACTACTATATCTATATGTAACTACTAGCTATATAATCAACACTAACTATATTTCCAAACTGCTTCTTTGCCAGTACGTTGCAAATAAAAGTGCATATCTAAAGTCATGCAGCAGAGGGCACTACATAAATATATAATATTTTGGCCTAATTACATCATTCTGAATTATAGAAAGAGCTGCAGAATTACCTCATTCTCCAGAGACAGCAATTTCTAATCTTCATCTGCATTATATTCATGAATTTTGTTATCAGTACCATGAAAGGACATTTACCAAAGTTAAAATAGAGTTTATATATTCCAGAAAGATTATTTTGTTTAATTTGGTAAACAAAATTTAACAAAACATTAAATATTGGTGTGATAAATCTTTTCCTGATATAAAGTAGCAGTTTTTTTCAGTCTGCTAAAGTCCACAAATGTAATAAATGTAAAATATATGAAAACAATAATTGTGCAAACAGCATTTCTGTAGCAAAATGCCATTATTTTTGCACATGATCTAATAGTAGCTTGTCAACTGTTAGGATCATAAAACATCCTAAAAACTGGGATTAACCAAAACATATCCATAAACTGAAAGTTCTTTCAACAATAAACACCCAAAAAGAAACACTTAACATTTCAAACAGAATTCCCTTTCAAAATAATCTATCCACTATATTGCTGATGGTGCAAATTTCACTTCTGAGGCCAAAATAATTATTTTAAGTTGATACTAACATGTAAGTAAAAAAGAATGCTAAAGATTCAGTGCCAGTTTAAGATGAGTAAGAATTAAAAAGAAGTTAAAATAAGATCCCAAAGAGCAAATAATCAATCAATATCTGATAAATATTTATTAAGTGACTACCATGTCTACTGTGCTAAGTATAAAAAAAGAGGCAAAAAATGGTTTCTGTCCTCAAGGAGCTTACTATCAAATGTAGGAAACAACCTGCAAACAATTATATACAAAAACAAACTATATAGGATTAATAAGAAATACTTAACAGAGGAAAGGCACTCAAATTAGGAAGGGTTGGGGAAGGCTTCCTGTAGAAGATGGGATTTTAACTGAGACTTAAAGGAAGTCAGAGAGGTGAGTAGTTGGACAGAAGGGATAGAATTCCAGGCATGGGAGAGAGCCAGGGAAAATGTCTATTGGCAGAGCCAAGATGGCAGAGTAAAAGGCAGGGACTCACCTGAGCTCTCCCCCAAGCCCCTCCAAATACCTTTAAAAATTGACTCTAAACAAATTCTACATCAGCAATATCCACAAAAAAAAAATGTGAAGTGAAATAAATTTCCAACTTAAAACAACTTGGAAGGTCAGCAGGAAAGGTCTGTTGTGCTAGAGAGAGAGAGGAGTGCAGTCTGGCGTAGACTGCCCCGGCACAGACCAGATCTCAGCAAACCTGGAGCAGACCTCAGGAGTGATTGAATCAGCAGTGGCATCATCAGTAGTTGCTTCTGGAGCTCTCAGTCCAAAGATAGTAAGAGGGGAGAACTATTGGTCAGAAGTAGATTACAGAGGTCTTTTTGCTAGCACTGAGCAGAACTGTGTTGCTTTGACCATATTCCAACTTGCAGTCTTGGGGGCAGTCTCAGGACAAGGAGGAGCACTAGCATATCAAAGTTTATAGCCACAGTGGAGGAAGGACCGTTCTCACAGTTTCAGGACAAAAAAGAATGCTTATGGTCACTCACAGACCTTTGATCAGCAGCATGTGTGCAAGGGAAAAGGGACCAAAAGGCGTGATTGATCCAAAGCTGAGGTTTGGTTACGTGTGACCTGCAATGCTACAAGTCATTACTTCACCTATGCAAAGTGAAATATGTACTATTCTATATTTTTAGTGATAAAATTTGTAACAAGCTTGTTTTTCCTCTACCTCACAAAATAATCAGATTGCTATAAGATTTGTGTATTTTTAATAGAAGAAAAGAAAAAAACATGTATGAAATCTATGGTACAGGATGATAGGATGAAAACTAAATGGGTTTCTTTCAAACATTATTTGCTGCACCTCATCACTATGATGTAAAATTATATTCAAATGACAAAATTCTAAAAGCAAATTGAGCTTTTATTGAAACAAAAGGCATTAATATGAACATAGAATCAATTAAGTTCATATTTTCAAGGGAATCTCTGGGTTCACCTAATCCAAACTACTTCTTTTACATGAAAAAACTTTCAGAGAATTAAAGTGAATTGTCCAAGTTCATACAACAAGTTCATGGCTATGCTAGAGTTAGAACTTAAAATTCCTTACTAGCTGACCAGTCCCTTTTCCATTTATATAAAGAGTTAAATATTAATGTAATCAAGGTATAACTGTAATTATTTTGATTTTCCCTGTGGAAAAGAGATGGGAAAGAAGAGTTGAACTCTAAACAATAGGGCAGAAATAAAAATTATATGTGAGAGAAAACAAATACTTTGGAACAGATAGAGACAAAGGTTAAAATTGGAATAATTCTACTTTAAAAAACACTGCACCAAATATTTGTTTCAAATATGATATATTGGACAAAGGTAGCCTTCCTGATCAATCAATTCAGTGAATGCATAGATACTTCTCTATCTGTGCTTCTTAGAAAGATTGGAAGCAGACAGATGGAGATGTGAAAGGAAGAATATCCTCCCATTCCCCATCACTTTTCCAGTTTATCTGCCTGGGTGGTCTTATTGCAGTTGGTCAGGAATTCCTAAGTACGTCTCTATGAAAAGGATTCTTGGTAGCAGCTTATAAATGGTGACATTCTACAAGCAATATTTTTTAAATCCCCATATCATGGGGGGTGGGAGGGGAGAAGTTTCTGTAAGTTTTCCAAGACTGTAATCCATGTCAGATTTGGAATTGGTTTCCTGAATCCTAGTTCTGGGCTCTTTTGACTAGGCTATGCTGGTCAAGGCAACAGATGTCTGTGGAAAATTAAAAGGGAATGTTCCCCCAAGCTGAGAGCAACAAAAATTGTATTCAGGGTTGCTCAATACAAGCCACCTACTTACTAAGGTTTCAGGAGGAGGAATTTAAACGATTAGAAAGATTTATAGTCCTTACACATACTATATCCTTGGGAAACATTCTCTTGAGATGGGAAGAAAAAAGATGTAATTGTCTCCTATGGAATGAAACTTAATGTCGATTCATAGGCACACAAGCCTTGAGTCACAATACCCATAGGACAGTTTCCTAAATAGAATAACGAGAAACAAATTCTGGATCATAGTCTATTTCTTCTTCTTTCTTTTACCTGTGTTGCATTTATTAGTATTATTCTGGAGGAGAGAATTTTACTTTCTGTAGGAGCTATTACTTTTTTCTGTGAGAGAAGGCAATGTTTTTGGAGAAGAGCAAATACATATTTAGAAGAGGTTCTTTAGAAGAGAAATAGGTTAAATCTAGGAGAGACCATTAGAAACTTCCTCCTACAAATATCTTTAATGCTACTACTAACCTGGAGCAACAACATAATATTATTGGCTATATGATAGCCAGGTGGATATGTCCAATAAACATCTCAAATTCCAAATGCCTGAAAAAATTCCATTCTCCTTAAAATCTACTTCTTTTCAAAATATTCCTATCATTTAACACTTTATATACCATTACATACCACTTTCTTCCTAATCTCAACCTCTATATCATCTTTGATTCCTCATTCTTATTCGTTCCACATATCCAATTGAGTGCAAAGTCTTAGTAACTCTATGTTCAAAATGTTAATTACATTATTTTTATCTATTAATGTGGCCACTACCCTACTTCACCTCTTTATCACCTGTCACCTTAACCATTGGAAAAGACTTCTAGTTGGGTCTATTCACCTACAGTTTTTTGATATTCTAAATCAACTTCTGCATAGTTACCAAGTCATATTAAAAAGCATAGATCTGATCATATCATTTCCCTATCCATATTTCAGTAGCTCCCTATTACCTCTAGGACAAGTATCAATCTTTCTATTTGGTATTTAAGTCCTTCCCAACCAGTCCCCATCCTATATTCCGAAGCATATTATATATTACTTGCCACCCATTTTATAATCTAGCCAAGGGGGACATTTTGTTCTTCCTCATGCCATATGAAGTTGCTTCTTCCATCTTCATAACTTGGCCCTCCACTCTTAGAATTTATACCCCTTCATTTCTGCCTTATAGAATCCCTAGATCCATTCAAAGTTGAGCTCAAATATGACTTTTTATATAAGACTTTCCCCAATCTCATCTACTACTTATACCTCTTTCCAAAAATTGCCTTCTATATTTTGCATATACTTAAGCAACTAGATGGCACAGTGGAAAGAAGGCCAGTCCTGAAGTTAGAAGGGTCTGAGTTGAAATCTGGTCTCAGATACTTACTAACTGTGTGACTCTGGGCAAGGCATTGAACCCTGTTTGCTTCAGTTTCCTCACCTATAAAAAGAGTTAGAGAAGGAAATGGCAAACCACTCCAGTATCTTTGCAAAGAAAACCTCAAATGAAGTCAGAGAATCAAATATGAGTGAAAAGACTCAACAACAGAAACATGTAAGTCAATGTTATTTTACTACATAAAATGTTAGCTCATGAATGGCAGGGCCTGTTACATTTTTGTCTTATTACAGTGCCTAGCACATAGTAAATACTTAATAAATGCTTATTTATTGATTCTTTTATAGATTCCTGATGTGATTGATAGAGAGGATCATAGTTTGACATGAAGTGACATGGAAACTCAAGTTTCAAAAGAGTCAAAGAAATAGTATATAGAATATAATGGTCTAGTATTCTACTGGGAAGATTGGTTCAAGCAGAATGAGAACTCACAAGAATGAAAACATTAAGAGATAAACAGAAATTATTTCAATGAGGAAGGGGAAAATTGCTTAAAGAGACTAATGTAGCTGCACAGAAGACTCATTTGAATAACTGATTTTAAAAGACATGTACAAAAGATGTTAACAACAGCATGGAAAGATGGTGAAAACATAGAAGAGCATGATTCTGTATCTAATATTTAAATAGTGTCAGGAGCATTATAATCTAAGGGATTTTTTGTTATTTTTGTTGATTTTTAAAGCTGTGGAGGCAAGAGGTTTTAAGAAGGGAAAGCAAAGGAAAGTCAGAAGACTAAATAACATTGACATATTTATTTTGTTTTCTCCCTCCCAAGAAGAATGAAGTTTGCTCTAGGAAAGACGTAACAATTGTCAAAAACAAATTGAAAATGAAATTAAGTGGAAGAAATAAGAGGGCACTTGACTGACTCTCGTGACATCCAGTTAAATGACTCCAAGTGTAGTGAAGAGGTAAGTATGTTGGCCAGGTATTAGATTGGCTTCTGACATTGTGTACCAGTGTCATCATCCGTAAAATGGAAGAAGCAGAGAAGAGAAGGTCCACATGACCTCTGAGTTTCCCTCAAGTTCTAGATCTATGGTTTTATGAACTATATCTTGTGAGACTGAAAAAATTAATAAAAGAGATGGTTACATTGAATTTTTCTTTAAAAAAAAATCACTGAGATCACATATGATATCACAGAATTCCAAAGAAAAATGTCCCATTTTTTTAATGGAAAATTTTGTAGTGCTACAATATTTAGTCCATGGAGCTCAACTTCTATTCTTGGCAAAAATAGAACAAATTATTAAAAGGCTGAAGAAAATTTAAAACCATTTTTTTTGCTAATATCGTAACTTGGTTCTAGCCTTGAGTATTCCTTTCCTTTTTGCTTTTCTAAATCTAGGACTATCTGAATTAATTCATAGCCTGAAAGATAGACACATCATGGGACTTGAAGGGCATAAAATGTCTCAATTTTCAAATAGGAACAAAAATGTATTTTATAATTCTTTTTTATAATTTTGACAATTCTTTTTTTATAATTTTGATTACTTTGATAATACTTTTTTAATAATTTTCATCATTTGAATGTGTTGGTGTTTTTTTCTTAACAAATCGGGTTACTGATTCTCACTTATTTATTCGTGAATGCTGAGTGAAGACGTTATTTTAATATTAGCTCTGGAGGGTATATCAAATCAACCATCACAGTACACATAGAAATCTTTCTCATAAAAATTATTTTGGTGCATCTAGAGACAATTAAGTGGGATAATAGGTAGAGAACTTGACTTGGAATCTGGAAAATTTGAGCTCAAGTCCTGCTACAGACACTTATTGGCAATGTGAAGATGGCTAAATTGCTTTATTTCTATCAGTATCAGTTGCCTTATCTATAAAATGGGAGGGTTAAAAGTAGTTGTGAGAATAGACCAAATGAGATCATATATTCCAAGAACTTGACAAACTTTAAATTTCTATATAAATATTAGTCATTGTTATCTAGGTTACTTCAGTCATGGCATAGTTTAGGGAGAAATTTTGCATAGTCATCAGAGAGTGGGCCTCAAAGTCAAGTAGACCTGACACATAATGTGGGACCTTAGGCAAGTTATTTTACCTCTTAGGGCCCAGGTCTTCACAGTCTTCTAAAACTGTGATGTACAATGAAGGTACCAGTTGGTAAGAGCTTCCTCACAGAGTTCCTTATGTGATTAAAATCACCGATGTCATTTTAAAAAGTGTCATTTCATTAGTACTTAGTATCTGTGTGGAACCAAAGTTGTGAGTTCCCCTGTGATTGTATTTGATCATTCTTTATGTCTATCAAGGCAATTTCTAGGAATACTGTGAGAATTACAAAAAGCACCAGGGACTTTTAAAATATATACTCTATAGAATGAGGGCAAACATCTCAAAATTACTTCTCCTCTCCAGAAAAGCAGACGCTTGAAGCCAACCTAAGAAGATACAAAACCTGGTTTACTCATGAGATTTTTTTTCAAAAATAAATACTCATTAATCATATATGACAAAGCCTGGAAGACTGTAATTATAATTGCTGACATTTATATAACACATTAAAGATCTTTACGTGTATTATCTCATGTGATTTTCATAAAAATTCTGTGATAGAGATATTACAGGCATGGTTACTATTTCCATTTTACAGATTGGAATCTGGGCATCAGAGAAGCAAAGTGACCTACTCATGGCCACCCAGTTAGTAAGTATCAGAGTCAGGTCTTTCAGGCTTCAAGTCCAGCTGTCTTTCCACTACATTATAAAGATAGTGGTGAAAGCACATTCTCTTATAACATTTATCTACATTAACCCTATTCAGTGGTTTAAAGTTACGATTTATGCAAGGACACTGATTTGTACTTACTCTCTTTCCTTCCACAAAATTTTCTGAGACTCATCCAAATGAAACTTCAGGGTTGAAATCTGGGTTAATTCCTTCTCCATAGGTTGTGCTACATCATCTAGCCCCAGTACAGGTTTTGTCACACAGTTGTCGGAAAGACTTTTTCTGAAGAAATCAGGGTCTTGTAAATCCAAATTCTGGTTGATTCTTACTGAGTCTATTTCCTAGAGAGAAAAATATAAAAACACTAAGCAAAAGCAAATCTAATTTACTACATTACTTAATGTCTGATTTTGCAATAATCTCAGGAGAAATTGGGGGGAAATAATTAAGGCACATTTTCTTAGTTGAGAATATTCAAAATAACATCATTATCTTCTCAATGTACAAAGTTGTGCTTTGTTTGGTTTTTTTTTTATTGGAACAATAAAACTGAGTTTTATTGTCCTGCGGAATTCTAAGTATGGAAACTCATTTCACTTATGCAAATCTTCAGTTCAATAGTGACACACTAGTGGTATCTAAATTGAATAGAAATGAGACCACTAAACAACACAGAAGGATCCCTGTGGATACACACAACAACAACAAAAATAAAAACCCACATATTATTATGTTTTATTTATTTTAAAAAATATTTCACAATTACATTTTAATCTGGTTTGGCCTTATAGCAAGGCCATGTATTTGACACTTCTGAGTTACACTCTACGTAAGTTCCCTACAACATGGAGGGGTAGGGGTATATACACGGTCACATTTTTAAGGGAGAAAAGCAGAGGCAGAATAGGGGTGATGGCCCAGGAGAACGCAGAAGAATTAAGAGACTGGTGATGATGGTGGAGATGAAGGTTTTGAAGATATGGGGAACAGGGAGAGATAGAATAAATGAATATTATGACCAAATAGGGAAATTTCAGAGTTCTTGAAAGTAGAAGTAAAACATTCATGAGTAATGGGAAGATCAGGGTCTAACCACTTTTCTATATAATTGAGAAGCAATGAAGATCATGGAAGTTGAGGAGATTAATGTCTTTGAGGAGATATAAATATATCAAAGTCCCCAAGTCTAGAATGACTAAAACTTGTCCATCTTTTAATGAATTTAAACTGAGAAAAAGGAAACTGTAGGAATTTGAGTTCACATATCTATATACACTACAAGATAATATAAATCAGTACATTAGATCTCCTTTTAAAAATAACATGTGGAGGCAGTAGTGCTTAATTTTATTCTCTCTTTTCATCATAAGAAGAAATGTATACTTGTCACTCTGAGCAATAATTGTCAAAAAAAAATGGGATGTGTGTGATGCACTCAGCAAAATAGTGGGCAGAGACAATCCAGGCATGACTCTTCTCATTATGCTCAGAGCTGGCAGAGGAAGCCACACTAAATCAGAACAGCTGCTTGAGGCTTCTTTTCCATCTGATGGTGATTCATTTCCCCTAATTCCTGAAGAAATTTCAGACTTAGATGCTTCCTGATTTTATTCATATTTAAATATATCTTATTTATAAGTGATTTAAGGCAATACCCTTCTTTTCTGCTGCCTTCCCACATGAAATGGTTTTTCATGTGTCCTATTAACAAATTAACAAATGTTAAGTAAATTAGAATCCCATAATTTATTCTATAAGCATACCCTTTACTCTACTTATTTAATTCATCAGTATCTATTAAATAACTCATGGTTAATGGAATCTCATTGTCACAAAGAAACACATAATTTCATAATTTAATAGATCACAAGTGGCAGGGTAGACTACTCACAAGCACATCTGGAAAAAAAAAATAATGTAACACACCTAAAAAATGTCCACCTAATCCTTGCTTTAAGATCTCCCGTGGGCAGAGTCTATGCCATGTAGGCAGAAAAAGACATTTTACTTTTGGACGGTGCTAATTATTTGGCAGCTTTTTTCCTTACTTCAGACTTAAATATGCCCTTCCCAACTTCTACACATTGCTTCTACATCTATCCCCTTGCTCTTCCCCCCAAAAAAAGAGAAAGAAAAGGAAAGAAAAAAATAAGTCTAATCTGTTTTTCATGTACATCTTGTCAAATACATTAAAACTACTATCAATGTTACCTTGTTACTGTTAACAGTTCAGTCATTTCAGTCATGTTCAACTCTCCGTGACCTCACTTGGAGTTTTCTTGGTGAAGATACTGGAGTAGTTTTCCATTTCCTTCTCCAAGTGATTTTACAGATGAGGAAATGAGGCAAATAGTTAAGTGACTTGTCCAAGGTCACACAGCTAGTAGGTGTCTGAGGTCAGATTTAAACTCAGTAAAATCAGTCTTCCTGACTCTTGGCCCAGTACTATGTCACTTAGTTGCCCTCTATTGTTGTTCTAGAATATGATTAATTATAAAATATTCTCAGTGTTATAGCGATTGCTGTCTATTATTAATAGAATGTTATAATGTAAACCTAAAAAGTGGAGTACAAACAGTAGTAATTCTGATCTTAATTTCACTGGATTCACATGCACATATGTATTTGCTAACCCTTCCATGTTAGCCCTAATACCTTTATCTTCCCTAATGTCACGTGAAACAGCTTAAAGTTTACAAATGACATTGCACAATTTTATAGATGCTGAAATATATGTTCACATAGATGATTAAATAGAGATAGAAGAAAGTGATATATAATGATCCCTTCATGAAGTAACTTAGAGTTTTTTCTGGCCTTTTCATTCCATAGACTTATTACGAGCACTGTTTATATAGTTTTCCCCTACTCTACACCCAATTGCCACTGCAGCCAAATTGAAGGGGGCCATATAGTACTATGGGAAATTTTGCATTTTTTATTTGTTTTGTTTTGTCATTCCATCATGTTATTTTGATTAGGCTAAATGATAAATATCTATACGGATTTTTTAATACTACAAAAACTAAATCACATTTAAACTTATTTTAAAAAGAAAAATTTGAAAAGTGATCAATAGAAAATTAGATTATATAACAATTGCCCCTTACCTTCTTGCTTGCATCTTCTTTGAGATAAACCTGTGTTTTTCCCAGATTGAGTCTAGGAGTACCATGTTCTTCTAAGGCCACTGGGAATTGAGCTTTCTGTGGACAAGATCCTTCTATAAGACCAGGTTTCTCCTCCCAGATGACTTCAGCATCCAGCGTCTCCTCTTCATTTAGTGAACTTTGTTTCTTTTTGAGGGCACTCAATTCCTTCATTGCCATGTCTAACTTTATTTTGAGCTGCCGTCCTTCTTCCCTGGCTTTATTCCTTTCGATTCGGACTTTGCTCCATTTCTCTCTCCAGTTGGCTGTGCAGTCTGACCACCAGCGCATGGTCTTTTCCATCTGGGCAGCTCTGGCCTTGACTTCTTCAAGTTCTCGAACTCGAAGCTCTTCGCAGATATCCCACTCATTACTGCTGCAGGAGTGAGCAAAGAAGTTCTGGGTACCATGTGAATGAAGGCCTTGGGGTGGTAAGTAAGAATTAGAGGGGCCACATAGCGGTGAGCCAGCTGCTGCTGGTTCACAACGTGATCTCCGTGAAGATTGCTGGAGCTTAAAAATTTGTGTTTCTTCAATTAACTTGTGGATGGAATCAAAATTCATTTTTCACTGCTTAAGGTCCTTAAGAGAGAGAATAACAGTAGTATGCATTAAGTCTAATGGCTAAGATATCTAGATTTATTCGGAAAAAAGTAAAATTTAATAACATTACATGTAATGTAATAACCAAGATTATTATTTCACTGGGTAAAATTAGGAAATGCAGATTTTTATGGATTTAGTATTTATTCTTTCCCCTAAAAAATACATCCAAATTAAACATACTTAAAAATCAGATA
The DNA here is from genome assembly GCA_028658325.1 of Potorous gilbertii. Lineage (NCBI taxonomy): Eukaryota > Metazoa > Chordata > Mammalia > Diprotodontia > Potoroidae > Potorous > Potorous gilbertii. Next base: position 74,032,515 of record CM053773.1, read on the forward strand.
GGAAGGATTGCTATCTTATTTTTATGGCATGCAACTAATTCAGTATCTCCCTGCCTAGAATGTATCCTCTCTCCTTTTATCTCTTTAGTCATACGTTTCCTTCAGGGACAATATTGCCAAGGCGATATTCACAGAACTGGTGGTGACTATGAATATGCCAGCGTAGTTCTCAATCATAAAATATAAAAGACTCTCCATATAGAAAATAGAAGAAAAACGTTTGTTGAGACACCAGAAAGTCAAATCTGTCATGGTGACCAAGATGGCAATCAAGTAACCATGATCACAGCAGGGGGCAAAGTGATTCTCAAACCTACCCTCCCTCAATCAGGGCTGTTTCACAAGCAAACACTCCCAGTCCTGAGCCTTGTCTGCCTGCTGCCTCTCTTCTCTGCCCTGACCATGCTCACTCAGTTCCTCCCGGGTCTGCTCCACCCTTCCTGTTCTGCCTGTTCAGCAAGTTCCTTCTACCACATGTGATTTAGGCTTCCTGGTGATTTAAACATATTATATGGGTCTATTAATGAATCTTTCCATTTAAATTACTATTACAATGGGCCCCAACATCTTTCATACTCATTACATAGGTCACTGGAGCAACTGATATTAAGAGAACATTAGCAAGGATAACAGAAAATAAACATATAAAACGGTATCTTAAGCAACTGGTGTCAATAGAACTCCACAATAGTATAAGAGGGATTGCACAAAATAAGCACATAAAACAATATTTTAGGGTGGTGTTTGAGTATAAGTACCCCATCATTCCCATTCAACAAATGGGGCCCAAAATCTTAGGGTAATGGGCGAAGGTCTCTTCTTCCATAACTACCTCCTGCTGAGATTGGATGCAGAGCTAATGAATTCAAACCTCTCTGCTCCATAAATGAAGGCTTTCCCAGTATACCCTGGACGTGTGATCTTTCCCAACATGGAAATTGTGTACTACTTATGAATTCTACTATTCATTTTGCACTTATCAATTAGACTTTGAAATGTAATTTATTATTTTAGGTATATTTTTGAGGAAGCCTTGACTGTTTATGAAAAAAGTCTAACCAATATAAAGCAGACACCATAAGGAAGAGATCAAAGGAGACTGAAAATCCCCTTAACTGATAATCTTTTGATTTGTTAGTGCAATGAAGAGATATGGAAGTTAAAGGAATCACCAGTTTAAAGTATAATATAGAATTGGATTTGGGGAGAAACTCACAGATCCTATTATCTAAAGGAATCTGAGGTCCAAAAGGCTCAAGTGACTCAAAATGAGGCAGCAGAAAATGTACCATGAGATCTAACTAAACTGGATCATCCCAAAAACATCAATGAAACTATAAAGATGGCAACAAAGAGGTAGAAAATGCAATAGATTTGCCACCATTTCTGTTCTGACCTATTCTCAAAACTGATTAACAGTGGAAATACCATGTTTAAACAGATGCTTGGTACATAGTGTGCTATATAAGGATGTTAAAATGGCATTTAGGAAGGTGAGCTAAATGAATCACACGTTTACAATGTTCCCCATTAGATGTTTTTATAATCTCTATTTGAGCATTCCCTTTGACAAAAAATGACAAATCCTTTCCATTTGGAAGTAGTTCAAAATATTAGGAAGTTCTTCCTTCTCTTAAGATATAAATTGCATCTTTTGGTCCTGATTCAGTATTGATTTATTTACTTTCTTTCTTTTATTTTTTGAAAGTTATTTGTCCATCTTCATGCCAATGGAACTTCTTCTATTTTCCATTTTCCATTAGATCAATGATGTTAAGCAATCACAGATGAAATTTCTTTTAGTTACCCAGGATACAATTTATAGAGAAGAAATATTTCAGTTCAATAAAGTTAGCAAAGTACATTTTCTCTTTATTGGGAGTCAGGAGACTCAGTTTCAGCTCTAACTATGCAAATGGAATTTATTCAGTAAATGTTTGTTGATGATAATGAGCACTTTATATTTATCCTTACTCAATATTCTAGCTATGTAAGATATTTTAACATCTTAAATCTGTCTTCTATTCTATTAACTAGTTAACAAGGGTTATCTGAAATTTAAGTGAATATTCATTTCATCCAAGGCATTACTAACAATGTGAAGTAGCAGAGACATGCCAAGCCCACATACCCAGAATATTCCACTAAATGTCATATTAATATTGAACCATTGACCACTGTTGGAGTCTAACTATACTATCATTTCAGAACGTACTGAACTATATTGAATCCTTTGACAAGGCAGTATTCCTTCCATTTTTTTTCCTTTGCTAACATCACCTTTGTTGCTGCATCATTAGTTAGAGGGGATCCTGAAATTTCAAAGGCTTTGTCAGTAGAGCATAAGCATAAGTATTTTATTTTGCTAAAAAACAAAAAAATTCATAGAGTATAAGGCCATAAAGAGACATATCTGTCATCCGAAGACCAGACTAGCAATGTTAAAAAAGATGATAGATAGACAGACAGACACATAGATGGGTAGGTGAATAGATGGATAGATAGAGACAAGATAGAGACAGAGATAGAGATGATATGGGTAAAGGTATCGGTGATGTAAATATTGATAAAGATAAATAGATTTTATATGTATATGCATGTGTGCGTGTATGTGTATGTGTAGATGTGGGTGTACTCTGTGCTCTGATCCAATTTCTTATCAGTTTGGACATTAGGAAACATTTATGCACTTGATTTTTCCACTGTGGATAATTGGCTAGAACTCACTTTTTAGTGATCATGGATCTCATTTAGGAAGGCCTACAATGTTCCAGGACATGAAGAAATTAGCACAATATAATCTGTAACCGGAAATATCTGGAAAATCTCACTACTTATAGTAAATCCCTCTTTAATTCAGACTTTCATTTTGACAACAAATACATTTGACAAGTAAGATTCTTTGCAGTATGTCTCACTTTGATATTAACAATTAGAGGGTTATCAAGTAAAGTTATTTTTTATTTAATATTTTGACATATTTTGCATCACTTTGACAAAAAATAAGAAGAAATTTTAATATATATTTTTCTTCTTGAGGACAAGAAAGTGTCTTGACCTCTGATTTTATTGATGTAGGGAATTCTTAGTGAAGAAACTCTACTTACTGATGCTAATCAGTCTCTCTCTCTCTCTCTCTCCCAAAATACTTTTGTTAATACTACCAAGAATTGGTCTAAAAGAGAAGTTGAGCTCACTGGTCTATAGTTTAAACAATCTCTAAAGTCTTTTCCAGTACTAACCTTCCACAAATCTGTGAATATATTCTAGTGGCATAAAATAGATAATATTCCTTCTTACACAGTTAACTTACTATCTAGATGAGAATCTTAGAAGAATTTTCAGTGTATAGAATACCATATTAGAAATAATATCTTCCTTTCAAGTACAGGAGGAAATGGACAAATAAAACTGGTCTCTGATAAACTGAAGAAATATTTCACCCAATGTTATTTTTCATGAAGAAATATCAGCTCAACATTTATTGAAGGTGCATGGGAATTTGAAACATGTATGGCACAATAAATCTCCAGAACCTTACATCTTCAAAATAATTTCTATTTCTTTTAATTTCTCATGCTATTTGCTATAAATTTAATTGTTCTGATTTGAGATCCTCTTCTTTTTATAGCTAGTAAAAAGAGCTATGAGAGAGGAGAAGCAGGGTACTGCTAGCAGTTGAGGAGGTTTCTAGTGTCAATGAGAATTTTTCTTTCTCTTTGCTAATAAGCTCCAAATGCCTACAATGAATCTAAAACCCCTTCTTCTAATATCTGTCTCTTACAATTATTTCCTTGTCACCTATAGGTCTGTATAGTACCTAGTAGAATTTTTTATATAGTTTTATAATTACAAAACAAAATAATACAACTGGCAGATATATAAGACTGGTTTGATGAAAATGATGGGGAAATTCAGAAACTGCTAAATGAAAAAGGAGAACTCCACAAGATTTACCAGGAGGACAGTTCATTCATCTCTAAGAAGGCAGCACTTAATTCTGTCAAAAGTAAAGTACAAGCAAAATTTAGAGAGATGCAGGATTCCTGGCTCAGTAAGAAGGCAGATGAAATTCAGTTTTATGCTGATAGTAATAGTTCAAAGCACTTTTATGATTCCCTGAAAGCCATTTATGGACCAAAAACTTACGGAGCATCACAACTACTCAGTGCTGATGGAACCACATTGATTATTGATAAGGACATGATCCTAGAGAAATGGGATGAACATTTCCATAGTGTTCTCAACAGATCATCATCAATCAATACTGAGGCCAACAACTGTTTACTTCAGGATGAAGTTAATCCCTAGGGTTTTGAGTGCCATTAGTCTCCTTTCATGCAGGAAAGCACCTGGTATTGATTATTGAGATTCAGAGAGCTCAACTTCAATGGCCTGGCCACTCTGTTCAAATGCAAAATGTACACTTCCCAAAAAGACTATTTTATGGAGAACTTGCATGGGGCAGGTGATCACATGGTTGTCAGAAGAAATGAAACAGAGGGGGTGAAGTCAAGATGGTGGAATGAGAGCAATTACTCATCTAAGCTCTTAAACAAACTCCTTCAGATAACTCTAAAAGGAGAACCTGACAAAATTTTGGAAGTACAGAATCCAATAGGAGACAGACTGTGGCAGATTCACAGACCAGGACAGACTGGAAGGTCTATGGGAAGAATCTGTTTCATGAGGGTGAAAGAGCATACAGCACAGCACTCCCCCCCCAACCTTGCCCCTCCACCGAAGCATGGTCAAGCAGGAAAGCCTGGGGGCAGGGAAGCCAGAGGCAGCTGCAGCACAACAGAACAGCAGAGTGGCAGCATAGGGCAGGAGACCAGCAGAGTCAAGTGAGTAACAGCCGCTGAACCCCAGGTATAGGCCACAGTCACTCCTAAGACTATCAGCCTGCTGATTAAACATCTATAAGTCACTTACTTGAATTTCTGGGAGACAAAATGGAAGAATGATTGGTAAATGCTCTCTCCTCTTCCCCTTGTTAACAATGAAAGACCCATAAAACATTCCCAAAGAAAAATCCTGGCTCAGTAGGATCAACAGGAAGGACAAACAATCTCGTAGCACCTGAGGCGAGGAACATCACTAAAGAATATTCCTCTTACCATTGAATAGGAACTGACCTGTCCCAGAGCTCCAGGGGGGTACAGCCTCACACAAGGACCCAGGTGTGTTTCCCCAAGGGAAATGGGAAGACAACAGAGCAGTGGGAATCACCAATCACTTAGCCTGCCTTTGCTCTAGCTCAGCTGAGATCTCCTGTGATCAGACCACCCCTCCCCTATACTTAACAAGCTTCCGCAAAGTTAATCCAGGGAAACAGAAAACAAAAAGGAAAAAGGCACCTGCCCTTTCCTTTCTCACACCAGGCAGCTCAGCATCAGGTTCTCCAGCTTCTAGCTGAAAGAACCAGAGGCCACAATACACAAAGCCTCACCATCATGAATAAAAAGCAAAGGAGCAAGGAAAAGACCATAAAATCTTTCTATGGGGACAAGGACAAAAACAGGAATATCAAAGAGGCCAGTATTGAGACTGTACTCCCATCTGAAACTTCAGAAGTGATTTATGAACTGCTAGCATGGCCAAAGAGCTGTCCTGGAACAGCTGAAGAAGGAAATAGAAGAAAAACTGGCCAATGATTTTAAAAGTATGAAAAAGGAATTCTATGAAGGGATTGGGTCTTTAAGAAGGAAAATTGAACAAATGGAAAAGGAAGCACAAAACCTAACTGGGAAAATTGGAAAAAAGGAAAAGGAAGTACAAAAACTAACTGGAGAAAATAATTCATTAAAAGGAATAATTAGACAAATAGAAAAGGAGATGCAAATTTTAACTGAAGAAAACAATTTGATAAAAATTAGAATTATGCAAGTAGAAATTAATGACTCTATGAAATATCAAGAATTAGTCAAACAAAATCTAAAGAATGAAAAGATAGAAAAAAATATAAAATATCTAACTGGAAAAACAACTGACCTGGAAAATAGATCGAGGAGAGAAAATTTAAGAATTACTGGTCTACCAGAAAGTCATGATGAAAAAAAGAGTCTGGAAAATATCTTCCAAGAAATCATCAAGGAGAAGTGCCCAGAAGTGCTAGATCCAGAGGGCAAAATAGTCGTTGAAAGAATCCACCATTCTGCAAAATATCTTCCAAGAAATCATCAAGGAGAAGTGCCAAGAAGTGCTAGATCCAGAGGGCAAAATAGTCGTTGAAAGAATCCACCATTCACCTCCAAAAAGGGATCACAAACTAAAAATACGAAGAAATATTGCTGCCAAATTCCAGAATTATCGAGTGAAGGAGAAAATACTACAAGCAGCCAGAACGAAACCATTCAAATATCAAGGAGCTACAATCAGGATCACACAGTAACTTGTAGCTTCTGCATTAAAAGATCAAAGGAACTAGAATCTGATATTCTGTAAAGAAAAGGAGCTGGGACTACATCAAAGGCTCAGTTACCCAGGGAAAGTTCAGGATAACATTTCAGGCAAGGAGACAGACAATCAATGAAATAAGTAATATCCAGACCTTCCTGGCAAAAGGCTGCCCCTCAATAGAAAATTTGATCTTCAAAAGCAAGTCTCAAGAGAGGCATAAAAAGGTAAAGAGGGGAAAGAAAAACTTATTACTCAATTTGGGCAAACTGTTTACCTCCCAATAAGGGAAGATGATACTTGTTAATCTTGAGAATTGCACATCTATTATGAAATATAAAAGGATGTACATAGACAGAGGGAACAGGCATAAAGCAAAGGATGTGATGATAAAAATGTGATTCAAGCATGCAAAGGGAGTATAACAGGAGATGTGAAAAGGAGGAAGCAGAAAATGGTAAATTACATCACAGGAAGAAGTACAAAATTATATTATAGCAGAGGGAAAAGAGGGGAGGGAGATGAGCACTGTTTGAGAGGTACTCTCATCTGATTTGGTTCAAGGAGAGAACAATAAATTTAATTAAGTATATAAATATAACTAGCTCTATAGGCAGTAGGAGGGGAAGGAGAAAGAAAGGGGAGGGGAAGCTAAGAGGGAGGGAAGAAGTAGTAAGGGTAAAGGGGAGTAAGAGGGAGGGGTGCTCAAAGAAGGAAAGGAAGACTATGGGAGGTGGTGGTCAAAAGTGAAAACTCTGTTGAGAAGGGAAGGGAGACCAGAGAACTAAAATCATAAATGGTGGGAAAGAGGATGGAAGGAAAGACACAGATTGTAGTCATAACTGTGAATGTGAATGGAATGAACTCGCCCATAAAATGAAGATGGATAGGAGAATGGATTAAAAGCTATAATCCAGAGCACTAGCTGGGGGGATCTGGAGGCAAGGGGCCTTGAGGCTGGGAAGCAGCATTTGAATCTCAGACCCCAAGCACTAGCTGGGCGGATCTGTGGGTGTGGGAAGGAATCTCAGAAGTCAAGTCACTGGCTGGGAAAATGCCAACAAAAGGGAAAAAAATATAAGACCATAGAAGGTTACTTTCTTAGTAAACAAATATCTCCTCCCATCCTTTCAGATGAGGAAGAACAACGTTTACCATAAGGGAAAGACATAGAAGGCAAGGTTTCTGTATCCCAAACATCAAAAATAAATATTCAATGGTCTCAGGCCATGGAAGAGCTCAAAAAAGGATTTTGAAAATCAAGTTAGAGAGGTGGAGGAAAAACTGGGAAGAAAAATGAGAGAGATGGAAGAAAAGCATGAAAAGCAGGTCAACACCTTGCTAAAGGAGACACAAAAAAATGCTGAAGAAAATAACACCTTGAAAAATAGGCTAACTCAATTGGAAAAGGAGGTTGAAAGCCAATGAGGAGAAGAATGTTTTAAAAAGCAGAATTAGCCAAATGGAAAAGGGTTCAAAAGCTCACTAAAGAAAATAGTTCTTTCAAAATGAGAATGGAACAGATGGAGGCTAATGACTTTATGAGAAACCAAGAAATCATAAAACAAAAACAAAAGTGAAGATAAGGTGAAATATCTCATTAGAAAAACAACTGGTCTGGAAAATAGATCCAGGAGAGACAACATAAAAATTATGGGATTACCTGAAAGTCATGATCAGAAAAAGAGCCTGGACATCATCTTTCATGAATTTATCAAGGAAAACTGCCCTGATATTCTAGAACCAGGAGGGGGGAATAAATATTAGAAGAATCCACTGATCACCTCCTGAAGGAGATCCAAAAAGAGAAACTCCTAGGGATATTGAGGCCAAATTCCAGAGTTCCCAGGTCAAGGAGAAAATATTGCAAGCAGCTAGAAAGAAACAATTCCAGTATTGTGGAAATACAATCAGGATAACACAAGATCTAGCAGCTTCGACATTAAAAGATGGAAGGGCATGGAATAGGATATTTCAGAAGTTAAAGGAAGTAGGACTAAAACCAAGAATCACCTACCCAGCAAAACTGGATATAACACTTCAGGGGAAAACATGGTCTTTCAATGAAATAGAGGACTTTCAAGCATTCTTGATGAAAAGACCAGAGCTTAAAAGAAAATTTGACTTTCAAACACAAGAATAAAAAGAAGCATGAAAAAGTAGACAGCAAAGAGAAGTCATAACAGACTTAGTAAAGTTGAACTGTTTATATTCCTATATGAAAAGACAATATTTGTAACTCTTGAAACTTTTCAGTATCTGGTAGTTGGTGTGATTACACACACACACACACACACACAGACACACACACACACATACACACATGCACGCACACACAGAGACAGAGAGCACAGAGTGAATTGAATAGGATGGGATCATATCTTTAAAAAATGAAGTTAAGTGGTGAGAGAGAAATGTATTGGGAGGAGAGAGAGAGAAATGGAATGGGGCAAACTATCTCTCACAGAAGAGGCAGGCAGGAGATTTTTTAGTGGAGGTAAAAAGAGGGGAGCTGAGAGAAAAACATGAAGTTTACTCTCATCACATCGACTAAACGAAGAAATAAAATGCACACTCATTTTGGTATGAAAACCTATCTTACAATACAGAAAAGTGGGGGAGAAGGGGATAAGAAAGGTGGGAGGGGATGATGGAAGGGAGGAC
>CM053773.1:74041677-74072228 GCA_028658325.1 Potorous gilbertii
GATAGTATGGAGGGAAATATAGTTAGTCTTACACAACATGACTATTATGGAAGTCATTTGCAAAACTACACAGATATGGCCTATCTTGAATTGCCTGCCTTCCCAAAGGGAATGGGTGGGGAGGGAGGGATGGGGAGAAATTGGAACTCAAAGCTTTAGGAACAACTGTTGAGTATTGTTCTTGCTACTAGGAAATAAGAAATACAGGTAATGGGGAATAGAAAGTTATCTGGCCCTACAGGACAAAAGAGAAGATGGGGACAAGAGAAGGGAGGGATGATAGAAGAGAGGGCAGATTGGTGATAAGGAAAATTAGAATGCTTGGTGTATTGGGGTGGGGGATAGGACAAAGAAATTAAAAATTAAAATTAAAAAAAATTGAAAAACGATATAATCCAACGATATGTTGTTTACAAGAAACATACTTGAAATGGGGGGATGCACACAGGGTAAATAAAGGTAAAAGGTTGCAGGAGAATATATTGTGCTTCTGCTGATGTAAGAAAACAGGGGTAGCAATGTTATTCTCAATCAAAATAAAAGCAGAAAGAGATATAATCAAAAGAGATAAGGAAGGAAACTGTATCTTGCTAAAAGGCATCATAGAAAATGAAGCAATATCATTACTAAACAGGTATGCTCCAAGTGGTATAGCATTCAGATTCTTGGAGGATAAGTTGGGGAAGCTGAAGGAAGAAACAGATAGCAAAACTATGCTAGTAGGGGACCTCAACCTCCCCCTCTCTGAACTTGATAAATCTAATTTTGAAATAAACATTAAAGAAGTTAAGGAGGTGAATAAAACTCTGGATAAGATAGATGTGAAAGATCTCTGGAGAAAATTGAATGGGGATAGAAAGGAATTTTTCTCAGCAGTACATGGCACATATACAAAAATTGACCATGTTCTAAGGCATAAAATCCTCAAAATCCAGTGCAGAAAGCCAGAGACAGTCAATGCATTTTTCTCAGATCATAATGCAATAAAAATTATATGTAATAAAAGGCCATGGAAAGATAAACAAAAAACTAATTAGAAACTAAATAATCTAATCCTAAAGGAGTGGATTAAACAACAAATCATAGAAACAATCCACAACTTCATTCAAGAGAATGTGGATAATGAGACAACCTATCAAATTTTACGGGATACTGCAAAAGGAAATCTTAGGGGAAGTTTTATATCTTTGAATGCCTACATGAATAAAATAGAGAGGAAAGCAATGACTTGGGCATGCAGCTGAAGAAATGAGAAAAAGAACAAGTTTAAAATCCCCAGGTAAATACCAAATTAGAAAAGGACAGATGCATAAAATTGAAATTAAGAAAACTATTGAACTAATAAATAAAACTAATAGTTGGTTTTATGAAAAAAACTAATAAAACTGATAAAACTTTGGTCAATGTGATTTTAAAAAAAAGAAAGAAAACCAAATGACCAATATCAAAAATGAAAAGAGTGAACTCACCTCCCATGAGGAGGAAATTAAAACAATAATAAGAAATTACTTTGCCCAACTTTATGCCCATAAATTCAACTATGTAAATGAGATGACTGAGTATTTTTAAAAACATAAATTGCCCATGTTAACAAAAGAGGAATTTGGATACTTAAACAGCCTCATCTCAGAAAAAGAAATTGAACAAGTCATCAACGAATTGCCTAGGAAAACATCTCCAGGGCCAAATGGATTTACAAGTGAATTCTATCAAACACTTAAAAAACAGATAATTCTAATACTACATGGACTATTTGGGGAAATTGGAGAAGGAGTCTTCCCAAATTCTTTTTATAATACAAATACGGTGTTGATACCAAAACAAGGAAGAGACAAAACAGAGAAAGAAAATTAGAGAACAATTTCTCTAACGAATATAGATGCAAAAATTTTAAATAAGATTTTAGCAAAATGAATATAGCAATTTATCACAAGCATAATACATTATGATTAAGTAGAATTCATACCAGGAATGCAGGACTAGTTCAGTATTAGGAAAACTATTAGCATTATCAATCATATCAACAGCAGAACTAATAGAAACAGTATGATTATCTATAGATGCAGAAAAAACTTTTGACAAAATACAACACCAATTCCTATTAAAAACACTGGAGAGCATAGGAATAAAGGGAACTTTCCATAAAATAATAAGCAGTGTGTACCTAAAACCTTTAGCAAGTATTATATGCAATGGAGATAAACTAGATACATTTCCAATAAGACCAGAGATGAATCAAGGATATCCATCATCACTACTATTATTCAATATGATATCAGAAATATTAGCTATAGCAATAAGAGAAGAAAAAGAAATTGAAGGAATTAAACAGGTAAAGAAGAAATCAAGGTATTACTTTTTGCAGATAATATACTTAGAGAATCCCAGAGATTCAAGTTAAAATCTACTTGAAATAGTAAACTACTTTGGCAAAGTTGCAGGTTCCAAAATAAACCCGCACAAATCTTCTGCATTTCTATATATTACTAACAAAACCCCACAGCAAAAGATAGAAAGAGAAATCTCATTTAAAGCTCTGATAGACACTATAAGATATTTGGGAGTTTACCTGCTAAAACATACCAAGGGACTATATGAACACAATTTCCAAACACTTATCACACAAATAAAATCAGATCTAAGTAAATGGAAAAACATCAGTTCCTCATGGGTAGGCCAAGCCAAAATAATAAAAATGACAATACTGCCTAAATTAATTTACTTATTTAGTGCCATTCCAATCAAGCTACTAATAATTATTTTCTAGAGCTGGGAAAAATAATATCAAAATTCATCTGAAAGAACAAAAAGTGCAGAATATCAAGAGGACTAATGGAAAGAAATGTTAGTGAAGGTGGCCTAGCACTAACGGATCTCAAATTGTATTACAAAGCAACAGTTATCAAAACCACTTAATACTGACTAAGAAACAGAAGGGTATACAAGTGGAATATGCTAGGTATTGAAGACACAGTAGGCAATGAATATAGAAATCTACTGTTTGATAAACCCAAGGATCCCGGCTTCTGAGATAAGAACTCACTTTTTGACAAAAATTTCTGGGAAAACTGGATAACAGTTTGACAAAAACTAGGCATAGACCAATGCCAGACCCCACACACAAGAATAAAGTACAAATGAGTACATGATCTAGGTATAAATATTGATACTATGGACAAATTGGTGGAGCAAAGAATAGATTATTCATCAGATTTATGGAGAAGGGAAGAGATTTTGACTAAAAAAGTGATAGAAACCATTGTGAAGTGCAAGATGGATAATTTTGATTACATTAAACTGAAAAGTTTTTGCACAACCCAACCCAATGCAACCAAGATTCAGAAGGATGAATAAAACTGGGAAAGAATTATTGCAGCTAGTGTCTGTGATAAAGGCCTCATTTCTAAAATATATAGAGAATTGAGTCAAATGTTCAAAAATACAAGTCATTCCCCAATTAATAAATGGTCAAAGGATATCAACAGGCAGATTTCAGAGGAAGAAATTAAAGACATCTATAGTCATATGGAAAAATATTCTAATCCCTTTTGATTAGAGAGATGAAAATCAAAACAACTCTGAGCTACCACATTACACATATCAGATTGGCAAACATGACAGAACAGGAAGATGATAAATCTTGGAGGGGATGTGGGAGAGTTCAAACACTAATTCATTGTTGGTAGAGTTGTGAGCTCATTCAACCATTCTGAAGAGCCATTTGGAACTATGCCCAAAGGGCTACAAAAATATGCATACCCTTTGATCCCACAATACCACTTCTAGGACTGTATCCCCTAGAGATCATAAAAATGAGAAAGGTTTCCACATGCACAAAAGTATTTATAGCAGCACTCTTTTGTGGTGGCCAAAAACTGGAAATCAAAGGGATGCCCATCAATTGGGGAATGGTTGAATAAATTATATGTTTAAATGTAATGGAATACTATTGTGCTATAAGAAATGATGAACAGGAAGACTTCAGCGAGGCCTAGAAAGATTTATATGATCTGGTGTTGAGTGAAAGGAGCAGAGCCAGGAGAACTTTGTGCATAGCAACAACCACAGTATGTGACACTTTTTTCTGATAGACTTGGAACTTCATTTCAATGCAAGGACTTAAAAAAATTCCCAGTGGTTTTTTAAGGCAAAATGCCTTCCACATCCAGAGAAAGAACTGTGGAATTCAATCACAGAATATAGTAGATCATTTTCTTTTGTATTATGTTTTAGTTTGTAATATGATTTCTCCCATTCATTTTAATTCTTCAACACAGTATGACTATAATGAAAAATGTATTTAATAGGAATGTATGCGTAGAACCTATATAAAATTGTATGCTGTCTTGGGGTGGGATGGGAGAGGGAGGAGAGAGGGAGGAGGGAAAAATCTAAGTTATATGGTAGTGATTGTAGAGCATTGAAAATAAATAAAATTAATAAAATAAAATAATGAAATAAAAAAAGAAGAAATGGTACAAGGACATTCTCAAGGTCTCTCTCAGGAACCTTGGATTTGATTGTGCAACATGGAAGTGGCACAGGACTGCTCAGCATTGTGTGTCCACATCAGAAAGGGTGCTGTGCTCTATGATCAAAGAAGAACTGAGACAGCACAAAGGAAATGTAGAATGCCAAATGTGGAGTATCCACTCCAAATGTTCACATGGACTATCTCTGCCCAGTCTGTTGTAGAACATTCCGAGCTCATATTGGTCTGATCAGTCACAGTCAGACACATTGAAACTTGACTATATCATGGTGATGTCATTTTGGTCCTCTTTGGGAATAGACAACATCCAACCAACGAACCTAGTAGAATATTTTTTATATTGCATTATAATTGGAGAAACAAAATTAATACAGTTCGGGACTTCGGGTTTATTTACCAGAAAAAATCAGATAGTTACACTAGATAACATTTTGCTGTCAACCATTTAATGAGCTAACATTTTCTACAAATATACACTATATATACCTCTGCTCTCATTTTTGTATTCACTTCATTATGTTTCAAAGCACAAATAACTTTTCTATAACCAATCCATTTTTTGCACTAAATGAAATTCCAGCAGTCTTGATTCCCTTGCCAGGCTAGTCTCAATTCAGTGAAACAGAGCTTACCTGATATAAAATGAATATTACTTTCAGTTATTGAAAACTCACGTTTTAGCAAATAAGCCGGACTTGTTCCAAAGTCAGTCACACCTCCATATAAGGAAGTGGAACTGTGGTTGCAATCCTTTTGTTAGCCTTAGTATATAACTAATCAAATCTGAATAGCTATTGATTTTCAGTTATTCTTTCATTCATTTGGTGTAATTTGGGGGTGATTGTAATGTAGCTTACAAATTTATAAATCCACATATGAACCATGATCAATATCCATATTAAAAAGCAAATAGACAGAAAAACACTTTAATGGAGGGCAAATAAATATTGCTTGCCTATGTAAAAGAGTACACAACATGTATTAAGAGACCTCCTTTTAACAAGACATCTGATATGTGGCAGATATTTTTATGAGGGCATTAAACTCAAATTTATCAACTCTATACTTTAAAATTAACCAGTATCACAAATTTGCCACATATTATAAAATATATTATTAACTTTTATTTCACTGATGATTTGGAGACACTGTAGTTGGATGCTGGTACATTAGGATTTTGCCTATCAATTAGCTTTATACTTTTCACAGCTGACTAAATAAGAAATGAGTTGGTTCTCATCATTCAGTACTAGGACTCACATCATTTCTCCTCTAAATGTTTTGCACTAAAAGGGTAAAATAGATCTCATATTTAATTATCTAATCTATCATAACAGGATACTCACTTTATTAAATATTTATTGAAATATTTATTTAAGAATTATATTTCTATCTGCATAATTAACATAACTAAGTTCTTTACATTAATATAAACATTTTATTAAAAGTATATGTTTATGGTAGTATAAGTCCTTAAATGAAAGAGTCTATCAGAGAGCAATCTATTCTTGCTGTTTGTTAATGATGCTACATTTAATTTTTAAAGTCCTTATAAAACTAAATTTAAATGTAACACATGTACTATATTTGTTTGTATATAAGTACATTTAAAATAATGTACATACATTTCATATGCGCATGTATGTGTATACAGAGAAAAAAGAAAGAGGGAGGGAGAGAAAAAATATTTAGGTGAAAAATCAAAGTGAGGAAGAAGTGGGTCCTGCCTGTGACATACCTATACTTGTTATATATCATGGACAAATCATTTAACCTTTCAGTGGCCCAGGCTATTAAGACTGTAAGTTGCAGAATAGTTTCAGATCCATAAAGGTAGAGGGATGCCCCTACCAGAACCTCTAAAATGATTGCAGCAATTGTAAAAATTTTATTACTGAAAAGGAGAATGAAATTAACAGTAAGACCTAGCAAAGAGAAACATACTGTGACAGAAAGACAAGGTAAATATTATCCCCATTATCTTGTCTGTTATTGGGGTTTTCTTGAAAATGCTTTCATTGAGACTTCAGGGAGTGGGCATATATCCCTTTAATCTTATTCAGTTACAGAAAGGAAAAATTAAATAGTCCACAGGACATTAAATACTAAATGAAAGGATAGTGGTTTGTCCCTAGACCATTTCTTTCTCAACTCTATTTAAAAAATGAGGTGATAAAATTATACAACAACTATTATATAACACTGGAGTTTTACCAAGTATTTTCATCAAAACAACATTAATTAGCAAGTTGTGCCATCGTTGCTACTCTTTTTACTAATAAGGAAAACTGAGTCAAATAGTTTCCATGACTTGCCCATAGTTATACAGCTAGAAAGGCTAAGTTCTAAAATTTGAAGGAAAAAAAAGTTCTCATTCTAAGTCTAGTATGTTTTCCACTTGACAACTGGATTTCTGGAAAGGAGTTATTTTAATATTAAGTAGTATTAATGGTATTTAATGGAAGATATCAAAAAGATAAAACGTTTTAATCTAAAATGATTTTAGCAATTTTTTAAAAATATACATCTGTTTTCACCAAAACTCATGTTTGCCATCAGCATAGACACAGTAGAAATATCATCATTACTATGTTGTGCCCACTTAGTTGGACAAATAAAAATTCTCTGCCTCTGCCTCTAGGGATGTAGAATTATAAATAATGAGAATATTTCCTTTGATAGCCACCATCCTTCAATAAAATGAGTGAAGAACTGTATCTAACCATGGATTCCTGTCTAAAACCCTACCCTATTATTGGGATTTCATGTGACCTATCTGGGACTTGAAGTTCTATCTGGTAACCTAGATAAGCCTATCTAGTCATTGTTCCAGAGGAAGCATTTCTGGCTTTGCAATCAACTCCAGTGGGACCCACCAGGATATGTGAAGACTGCACCATTGGCAACTGTCTTAGATCTAGCCTCACTGCACATGGGAAAAAAGCAGGATTTTCCCTAGTACCCTGGAGAAAGTTGGTTTTCAAAATGCCATAATTTTTGTTAGCTATTATCAAGTAATATCTTAGATGGTTTTGGAAAAAATTCATTTGTAATAAAACTAATGAGCTATAAATGTTGTTTGTCATGTTATAATGAATGCTAGACTTGGAGTTAGGAAAACTAGGTTCAAATGCAACACTAACATTTATTACCTTGGGAAAATCACCTTCTCTGAAACTCAGTTTCTTTATCTGAAATTTGGGGAAAGTAATAACTGTAGTATTGCCTTTGTGGGGACATTGGAGGATAAAATAACATTTATGTAGTGTTTCACAAGCCTTATGTTCTATTTAAATATTAGATATTATTGAAATATTTGTTAGAAATCTGACAAAGAACAAATTATCTACAAAAAATAGGATCAACAGATTCAAAATTGGATTCCAAATAAGATTCCCAATAATAAAGTTGTACCTTTATTTTTATATATAAGCATGTGGCACAAAAATGTTCATGAGTCTTTGGTAGAGTCCTGATCATTTAGCAAGATCTGCTAAAAGCACAATACTGTATGCAAATATATCCCTATGTGAATTACCTCATTTAAAACCAAAACCCTTTACTGCTCTGTGGGAAATTAAACTGGTGAAGGACTACATGTCTGCCAGTCAGTTTGGCTAGTAGTGCTGAAAAGTCCACTCATTTAACAACAGAACCATTTTAATACATATTCTCCTTAGAATACATGGAGAACTCATCAACTCTTGACATTTAACTGTATTGGACCTCCCAAAAGTCTTAGTGTAGATTTCAATATTAATAATTTTAAAAGTATAAATTCTACAAACATACAAAAAAATCACTTTTCAAAGATTAATAATTTAATTTTAAAATATTAATATTTCCAAATTTTAACATAGAAACCATCTTGTGCTATATGTCATGTTACTTAATTTTTAAATTTTTAAAAATTTTTGAAACTAATTGAAATCTTTTTACTAAGAATTGTAATCTCAGGCTTAAGATCATTCAAAGACTGAGATTTCAGTTCATACATGACAATTTTATGTGACCTTACAAGGAAAAGTCTAGGTGTCTAAGATCAAGTGAAGCAAGAAGTCCTCCTCCAATGGTCCACTAGTCTGAGAGAAACATCCAAAAACTACTTCACTGACAGGGTGCACCATCTTGTTTAAACTAAAATTTAAAATTCAAAATTCAAAATTATCATACTAAATAAGCATAAAAGAAATATAAATAATTCGACTTTCAAATATTTATCTGTCTATAGAATGTATACTTCTAAAGTTATTAAGACTTTTAAAATATACTGACCTTGAGAGCACCTTATGTTTCTAAAACAAAGTGTACATTTGACTTTATTTGATGGTAAATTTGTGTAATTATTCTACTATGGTAAATACTTGTAACACCTCAAACACAGTAGAAGCAAAGACAAACATAAGTATTTTATGAAAATTAATTCAGAATGTTTAGTTTTACAGGAATTTGATTTGTTGGTACAGATTGTTTTTAAATATTTAAATACTCAAAATGAGTATTTAAGTATTTAAAATGAAATTTTGTTGATAGATTATTTTTTGCCATCTGTGTTTTTTAAACTATTTTTCCCTCTCTCCCCCTTGCCTTTCAACAAAAATAGAGGAGGGAAAGAGGGTGTATATTTTTTTAATGAAATCTTTTCATTTTTCATAACCAAGAACACTTTTTAGAAATGTGGTAATTCTGATTTTAAACAAATTCTAAAGGATAATTTAAATATAAATAAAATATCACTTAGGTATTTTATAGCATTAATTGGCAAGAGCCAAACTCTGAGTAGTTAGAAAGAATAGACTCATGCATTTTAAAAAATATTATATTTGTTAATTGTATGTATCAAGGTAATGGGATGCAAGTTTTTGAGTGTATGTGCAACTCCTTCTATATGAATTTTTCATTTGCAGTAGAATGTGTAATATATCTTCTTAAGAAGATTTTATAAAAGGAAGTACAGTCATTGAGCATATGTTAAAATAGCAGCTTTATGCCAGAGAGCAAAGGGTAACAATTAAATAAAATGAATTTTATACTTGCGGAATTAGGAAAGAAAAAGGGATGGGAAAAATGTAGGAGCAGATTATCATTTTTATAGATTGAATACTCAATAAAATACAGGATGACAGCAAAAGCTAATACTCATGATTGGCTTTTTTTTTAATCCATGATATGGTGATGTTTTATTTCAACAAATAAGGCTAAGTTAATAGACTCTCTCTTGCACATGTGTCTATATATCCATAAAGAAATACACAGATACACATAATTGACATAAGATATTTGATAGCATATTTTACCATTTCATTGTGCTCAATTTCATGCTTTATTATGTAATAATTTTCATTAGTTTCTGATTATAGGCTATTTGTAGACAAAGACTGCATCAGGGTAGTTATCTACAAGTTTCTAAATATGTGTTTCACACTTATCCACTTCTTAACAAATATTAAATAAATAAACTCAGACTTTTCAGTAATTCAGTCTTTCCCTCACTTAGTATAAACGGGAACAGAGGGACCTTAGTTAAAGAAAAAAAGCATCACTGAAAAATGTTAAAATTTCCAGTAGGTAGATTTATGGATATGTTTCAAAGAATCAACAGAAAATATGCCCTCCCACTTCATTTCAACAAGTGAATTCATACATGTATGTGTGTATATATATATGTGTGTGTGTGTGTGTGTGTGTGTGTGTGTGTGTGTGTGTGTGTACAAATACATATAAAATATTTAGAAATTATATGATTTGTTCATCAGTAATAAATGTTTCTTGAGCACATTATATAATGTATTAATTTTTAGTTTTCAACATTGATTTCCATAAGCTTTTAAGTTTTCAATTTTCTCCCCTCCCTACCTTCCTCCTCTCCCAAGACAATAAACAACCTAATATAGGAAAATGTTAAACATATTTTCATATTAGTCATGTTCTAAAGAACAAATGGAATCAATAGGAGAAAGCATGAGAAAAAAGAAACAAAAGAAAAAATAGAGAGAATAACAAGTTTTGATCTACATTCAGGCTCCATGGTTCTTTCTGTGGATATGGACAGCATTTTTCATCATGAATATTTTGGAGTTGTCTTAGATCCTTGCCTTGCTAAGAAAAACTGAGTCTATCAAGGTAAGTCATTACACAATGTGGCTGTTACTGTATACAATGTTCTCCTGGTTCTGTTCACTTCATTTAGCATCAGTTCATGTAAGTCTTTCCAGGTTTGTCTGAAGTCCCCCTGTTCATCATTTTTTATGGAAAAATAGTATGCAATTACATTTATATACCACAACTTTTCAGCCATTCCCCAATTGATGGGCATCCCCCTCAATCTCCAATTCTTTGCCACCATACTAAGATTTCTTATATTTTTATTCTTTTCCCATTTTTATGATCTCTTTGAAATATAGACCTAGGAGTAGCATTGTGTGGTCAAAGGATATGCCAACTATATAGCCCTTTGAGCATAGTTCCAAATTGCTCTCCCAAATGGTCAAATTAGTTCACAACTCCATCAACAATGCATTAGTGTTACAATTTTCCCATATCTTCTCCAACATTTATCATTTTCCTGTTTTGTCATGTTAGCTAATCTAATGGTTGTGATGTGGTATCTCAGAACAGTTTTGATTTGGACTTCCCTAATCAATAGTAATTTAGATCATTTTAAATAATTATATATAGTTTTAATTTCCTCCTCTGTATGTTAATTGTCGGTTCATATCCTTTGACCATTTATGAATTGGGGAATGACTTGTATTATTATAAGTTTGACTCACTTCTCTCTATATTTTAGAAATGAGACATTTATCAGGGACTCTGGTTGTAAAAATTGTTCCCCAGCTTCTTCTCTTCCAATTTTGGTTGCATTGGCTTTGTTTGGAACACCTGTTTTATTAATGGAACTTTGTTGGAAACTGTGGAAACTGTAGATATAAGGAGATATGACACTGACCTCAAAATGTTTATTTAAATGGAAAGACAGAATACATGTCTTTAAAAGAAATTTTAAAAACCAGGTGGCAATGCAAAAAATAATAAAATGTAAAAGTAAGGTAATAGAAATTGCTAATATATGTATATATGTTTTATATTTATGACTTTATGTTTTGAAAAGTATTTGATAGGCATTATATCTTTTGATTCTCATGACAACTCCATGGATAGATATTATTCTTGTCCCCCATTTTACAGTTGAGGAAACTATAACAGAGAGATTCAGTGATTTTGCTAGTTAAATGAGGGGTACTCAGTTAACTATGCATGATAAATGAATTTAAAGGAGAAAATCAGTATAGATCGGGGAACTGCTACAAGACTTTGTCTTATTTTTGGAAGACATTTGCCTTGGAGTAGAGGGAAAATGTCATACATATCTGAATTAGCTAAAGATCAAATAAGCATGTTTATAGATAGATAGCTGGATAGATAGATAAATAGATAGATAGACAGATAGATAGATGATAGATGATAGATAGATAAGTAGGTAGGTAGGTAGGTAGGAAGAGAGATAAAAATGAAGATTAAAAGATAAATGTTTTATCCTAGGGGTAAAGAAAAATACAATACTTCTTTTCAAACTTTCAGATTTTGATTTGATGACCATGGAACTACATGTGGGCAGAAAACATATACTAAAATTACACAAATAGTACAACAATATGTTCAGGTGGCCTATCATTTACAACTCTACACTTAAGAATTTCATAAGCAGTCATTTTTTTAAACAATAAATATCATGCAGACATGTTTCTACATTTTTTCTATAGACCACCATGAAATAATGTTTAAGTTTCATTTTCTCATCAAGTAGGAATTTATGTAGTTTTTGAGATCTGGTCTTTAGTAAGTGTGTTGGGGGAGGGAAGGCAGAGTAGAAAGACACACCTACTCTAGTTCTTCCCCCATAGCCCATAAAATACCTGTAAAAATGGCTCTAAACAAATTCTAGAGCAGCAGAAGACACACAAACCACAGAGCAAAAGAGATTTCCAGTCCAAGGCAGCCTGGAAGGTCAATTGGAAGGGTCTATCACCCTGGGAGTGGAGCATAGCCCACAGAACCCAGCCTACCCTTGGCCACATAATGGTAAGGATAAGACTAGAGCAAGTTTCAAGGTGCCACCAGCACCAGTTGCATGTCCCAGATTGCCCCACCCACAAATGCCAAAGGCAGCTTCAAAGGTTAGTGAGAAATCTTTTTCACCTGGGTGAGAAGGGAGCAGAGTCTTCCCCTGGCCCTGACCTCAGGAGGCAGTGGCAGCAGCAGCAGCATCAATTTTTGGAGCCCTCAGAGGGCTGAAGACCCCTGAGGGAATTGAGTCACTGATCTGGGTCTCATCCCTGAGTGGCAGTCCTGGGGTGAGGAAGAGTGCTGGTGTGGTGGACCTGGTGGAGGCTCTGGAAAGGGAAATCTCCCTGAAGTTTCTGGCAGAAAATCATTGGAACCACCCAGACTACAGCAAATGCCAGAAGAGGAGTAAACCCTTCTCCTTTGATTGTGCCTTCTTGGAAGAACTGAGAACTTACAGGTCCCCCAGAGTATAGCCTCCTCTTGACAAAGCGCTCAAAAGTTAAGTAACTGGCTTGGAAAATGCCCACAAAAGGGATAAAAAATAAGACTATAGAAGGTTACTTTCTTGGTGAACAGGAATTTTCTTCCATTATTTCAGATGAGGAAGAACAATGCATACCATCAGAGGAAGACATAAAAGTCAAGGCTTCTGCATCCAAAACTTCCAAAATAAATATGCAATAGTCTCAGGTCATGGAAGAGCTCAAAAATGATTTTAAAAATCAAATAAGAGAGGTGGAGGAAAACTTGGGAAGAGAAATGAGAACAATGCAAGAAAATCATGAAAAGCAAGTCAACAACTTACTAAAGGAAACTCAAAAAAAATGCTGAGAAAAATAATACCTTTAAAAATAAACTAAATCAAATAGTAAAAGAGGCTCAAAAAAACCAATGAGGAGAAGAATGCTTTAAAAAACATAATTAGCCAAATGGAAAAGGAAGTTCAAAAGCTCACTGAAGAAAATATTTCTTTAAAGATCAGAATGGAACAGATGGAAGCTAATGGCTTTATAAAAAAACCAAGAAATTACAAAACAAAACCACAATAATGGGGGGGAGAGAAGATAATGTGAAATATCTCATTGAAAAAACAGCTGACCTGGAAAATAGATCCAGGAGAGCCAATTTTAAAATTATGAGACTACGTGAAAGCCATGATCAAAAAAAGAACCTAGACATCAACTTTCATGAAATTATCAAGGAAAACTGCCCTGATATTCTAGAACCAGAGGGTAAAGTAAATATTGAAAGAATACACTAGCCACCTCCTGAAATAGATCCAAAAAGAAAAATTCCTAGGAATATTGTAGTCAAATTCCAAAGTTCCTGGTCAAGGAGAAAATATGTCAAGCATCCAAAAAGAAACAATTCAAGTTGTGTGGAAGTACATTCAGGATAGCACAAGATCTAGCAGCTTCTGTATTAAAGAATCAAAGGGTTAGGATATGATATTCCAGAAGTTAAAGGAACTAGGATTAAAACCAAGAATCACCTACCCAGCAAAATTGAGTACAATACTTCAAGGGAAAAATGGTCATTCAATGAAATAGAGGACTTTCAAGCATTCTTGATGTAAATACAAGAGCTGTATAGAAAATTTGACTTTCAGACACAAGAATCAAGAGAAGCATGAAAAGGTAAACCGGAAAGAGAAATCATAAAAGACTTTCTAAAGCTGAACTATTTACATTCCTATGTGGAAAGATAATATTTGTAACTCTTGAAACTTTTCTCAGTATTTGGGTTGTTGGAAGGATTATTCATATATATATATACATATATATATGTGTATATATATGTGTGTGTGTATACATGTATGTATACATATGTACATATAGCTATATATAGAGACACAGGACCCAGAGTGAGTTGAGTAGAAAGGGATGATACTTAAAAAAAATAAAATTAGGTTGTTTGAGAGGAATATATTGGGAGGAGAAGGGGAGAAATAGGATGGGGCAAATTATCTCTCATAAAAGAAGCAAGATAAAGGTATTTCAATGGAGGAGAAAGTGGAGAGGTGAGAGGGAAAAAGTAAAGTTTATTCTCATCACATTTGACTTAAGGAGGGAATAACATGCACACTCAATTTGGTATGAAAATCTCTCTTACACTACAAGAAAGTAGGGGGAAAAGGGATAAGTGGGGTGTGGCGGGATGGTGGAAGGAGGGCAAATGGGAGGAGGTAGTAATTAGAAGTAATCACTTTTGGGGAGTGACAAGGACTAAAGAGAGAATAGAATAAATAGGGGGCAGGATAGGATGGAGAGAAATATAATTAGTCTTTCACAACATGACTATTATGGAAGCCTTTAGCAAAACTACACATATATAGCCTATATTGAATTGCTTGCCTTTTCAGTGGGGATGAGTGGGGAGGAAGGAAAGGAGACAAGTTGGAACTCAAAGTTTAAGGAATGAACGATGAGAATTGTTTTTGCATGCAACTGAGAAATAAGAAATACAGGTAAAGGGGTATAGAAATTTATCTTGCCCTACAAGAAAAGAGAAGATGAGGAAATGGGAGGGGAGGGGTATGATAGAAGGGAGAACAGATTGGGGGAGGGGACAATCCAAATGCCCTATATTTCAGGGTGGGGGAGGGGAGAGATGGGGAGAAAATTTAGAATTCAAAATCTTATGGAAATGAATGTTGAAAACTAAAAATATATTAATTAATTAATTTAAAAATAAGTTTGTTAAGTATTAAAGCTTTGGTCAATTGACTGATTGGCTTTCTACTACTTGATCTTCTTACCATTGCTTCACTCTACTGAATCTTTTACTAGTAACACCTATAGAGAACAAATTGATGCATTTTTCTGATTTTGACCCTTTCAGGTAGGATCTACTGAGAAACAAATGCTACTAAATATAAATTCATAAATAAAAAATCTTCAGTAGTTGGAAATGAGGTCTATTTATTCTCAAACTAACCATTTCAGTATCATCTTAGCACATAACACTTTGCACTAATGACCCAAACCACTGTAATAATATTTCTTCGCTAGGATCCAAGAGGAAATATAAAAGTGAAATTCAAGTTAACTTCTCATTGGCCAGAGTTAAGAAGCAGTCAAACTGACCTTGTCTGGAATATGAATAGAGAAATGAAGAAATGTCCAAAGTCAACAATCTGCTTTATAAATGATCTATGCTTGATAGACCTTTGGAGAAAAAAAATGTCCTGTTTTCTAGCAAACTGATCATTGTTAACTCTTTATAGTGGTTTGTCTGCCAAGTACAGATTTTATTTCAATTAATTAAGATTTTTTTAGTGGATATAATAGAATTTGTGCTAGTCAGCTTGTGTGGTTTTCAAGGTATCAAACATGTTCAAGAGAATTCTGTGGTAAAGATATTTTCTTGAATTTTTGTATTCTAAACACATATTTTAAGGCAGATGAATATTTTTATTCTTGAATTATGAAAAGAGAAGCTTATTTCCACCAACACATTTAAAAGGAAAGAAATAGCAACACCAGCAAGAACATTACAGTTTTATTTTCCTAGTCACGTGAAAACTTGCCCCCTGCTGAACTTACGTTCTTCAAAAGTTTATATACAACCAAAGATTTCAGTGATATTCTGTCAGAAGATACTTCAAACTTTGTAGATAATATAATCCAAAGCAATAGGCCAAATCAATGAGCCAAATTATTTCCTTGTAAATTCAAGCCAAAATTGAAATGAAAATGAGCTGAAAGAATCAGAGGGCCTCATTTGGAAATTATTCTCAAACAACGATATTTTTTTCCTCCCTCAAAGGTGACTTTCAGAAAGATTGTCAAAATGCAATATAATACTCTTAGAAAGGCAGAAGACTTGAGGTGAGGATATGACCTGTTTGATGCATAATGAAAGAAGAGAGGATGGGACAGTACAGAACAGGGCAGCACAGGAGAATACAGGAGACAAAAGAAGGAGAGAGAACAGAGGGGATGAGGATAGGATAAAGAGAAAATAAGGGAGGGGGAAATTATCTCAAAAAGAATGGAATGTAAGGAAGAGAAGGAAATGAAAGGAAGACAGGGAAGAGGAGGAGAGAAGAGAGAAAAGTGGCAAGAAAAGGGGAGAAAAAATTGAAGAAGAAGGAATGAGAGGGAAAAGAAGAAGAGAAAAATAAACTTCTAGCAAATTAATTTTAAATCCTAGCTGGAAAGATGTGGCTCACCATCACACACAACCCAGCCACCCCCTACAAATTGGTCTTGAGGAATATCTTTTGGTGACAAAGGAAAATATTCACAAGTCTAGCTTTAGGAAAAAATAAAGGTCTTTGAATATCAGGTTTGCCCAATTGGTTTTTCACATACAATCTATGGAATGTATATAGCTGCCAACCTCTTGCACATTAGCTGACTGGCGGGGTTTTCTCACACTTAAAAAGTAAAGTGGTTTGGAAAAGTTTAGAGAGCATAATCCAAATGACTGTCAGATTTGTTTTGCACAGCAGTTATAAAATACTACAGAATCTAAACAAAATTGTTGCCAAAATATTTTTTTATTTTCCCAACAGTATATTCTTTATCTATAAACTAAAACTTGCTACACTACTTGCCACATCAAAAGCAAAAGAAAAAATCTATCTGAGAGAAGGATATTTCATCATTTACCTTTGGTTTTATGGCCTGTACCTATGCTTTTTCCTATGTCCTTTGCTCTCTCCATTCATTCCTAATCCAAATAAACTCATAGTTTTACAAAAGAATATTTTTGTCTAGGGAGGAATTTGAATTTAATGTTCCCTGTGAAAACAACAATGTCCATAACTGATAGCAAAGAATAAAAATCTATTCTCTATATTTTTAAATATCTATGAGTGTTCCATCACAATGCCATATTGGAACACAGAGGTGAAGTTAGATTCTTGAAGACTGTAGCTCCAATGCTGGTATATTTTCTCTACTCTCAGAAAAGGGATAGTAGACTAAAGAAGTGTTGGTGATATAAAACAAGAAAACTAACAGCTCTTTTAAAACATTTTTTTTTCCTTCAAGACTTTTTCTCTTGCTGGAACACAAGGTTTGCCAGCAAGTTTTCATACTATAATGCCATCAGGTGATGAATTAGTTTGTCTGTTGTTCAATGCTATCCCAGCTAAGTTCAAAACAGCTCATTACCAAAATCTGGCCAACAAACAAGTGTTCAGGAATAGAGAAGTTGTAGTGTGTATCAGTATGAACAATAACATTTATGAAATCACAGACTCTTGAAGTATTGGTATACATACATATTTGACTCCATAACATAAAACTGGAACTAAAAACCCAAACAAAAGGACCATAAACTCTATTTGGGAATAAGTTTATTTAATCATGCTCAGTTAGAGGCAGCAGGCACACAGGATGGCTTAGATAGTGAACTATAATTGTGAAAAGCAAGCAGTCCTCCTGCCTCAATACAGGTACAGCAGAGATCAAGGGCCCTTATAAGCTAACAGAGATCAAAATATGACTAGAGTCTAAAAATCAGGAATTCAAGAAGGAAGGAGCCCAGAGAGATTATGTCTACCAATGATTAGGAATCATCTCAGGCTCTGAAAACCAAGGAATTCTGACAGAGTTCAGAGAGTTTTCAGGTTTTATTGGACAAGAGTAAGTCAAAAATATAAGAGAGTCATTTGAAGCAACAAACAATATTTGGGTAGCGAAGTAACCAAAAATAAAGAATATAGAGGAACAATAAATTTGATGCCTACACAAGCAATTAGTAAATCTGAAGCAAACCTGCATTATAATCCACTATGTTATGTGGATTCTTATCACACATTTTGCCATTAAGTGTGATAAGAATCCACATTTACATAGTGGATTATTGTTTCCTAAACAATTTCTTCACAGGCTTATGTGATTAGTTTGAAGACCTATTTTATTTCATTTTATCTTTCTCAAATTGAATAATGTGCAGTGGCTTACCATATAGCAGTCTCCTAATAACTACTAATTGAATTTGAATTGAATTGAATTATCACAAACCCCAGAATCTAAAAGGTAAAGAGACCTAAGTGGTCATCTAGCCCAATACATAGCTGATCAAGAATCCCTCTATGATTTTTCTAGTAGGTATTCATTCAACTTGTAAACCTGTATAATGGGGAAATCTACTACTTCCCAAGTAAGTTCTTTTCATTTTTTAATTGCCCTGATTATTAAGAAATTTTTCCCTACATCAACTTTAAATCTTTCTCTCTGTATGTTCAAATTATATCCATTTTACATATGCATAAAACAAGGTTCACATTAAAGTGGTTGCTCAGAGCCACAAATAAAGTCAGAGTAGGGACTCAAACTCAGATCTTCTTATTCTCAGATGAACTTCCCCTACCACACTCCCACTTCACCATGGGGAGGTGACACTGGACACCTTGAGACAGGACTTTTTTTTGGTGTTTCCCATCCTGTGTAGCTTTTGCATCATCTCTTATGTGATCATCATCCTTTCATGGATCCTCATTGCCACTTGCCTTGGTGAAAGGTTCCTGCTTCTATAGATCATATGTATTTCTCTATTCTTCCAAAACCATCATGCATTTTATACCCCAGGTAGGATAATCATTGCTATCATATACCTAGTCATGTTACAATCTTTTTTATTATTGACTGCTTCAAATCTATAACCTGGTATTTATTCAAAAACATTCATAATCTACCACCTCCCTACCTCTCCAACCTTATTTCATATTTCTTTTTTCAATGAACTTCATGCTCCAGCCAAATCAATGTGTACCCTGTCCTCCAAATACATGTACCTTCCTTCTTCCATGACTTAATTTTTAGGGTTCTCTATGCCTTGAAATCTTCTTTCTTGGTCTTTATAATACCACCTCTTCCATGGAGTCTTCCTTGAAATATTCATTCAAGAAGACTTTTCCACTAATTTCTCATATAGCACCTTGTTCTGTAACTCTCTAATTCATTCATCAAGTGTATTTTCATTGTTTATATTATAAAAAAATAATAATTGTTTTACATCACTATCTATGTCTTATTCTCCTACTAGACTGTAAGCACCATGAGGGCAGGGACTATATTTAAGCAGAATCTTTTTTATCTCCACTAACACCAAGCCAGTGCTCTGGACAGAGTAGATATTTAATAAATATTTATGCAATGAATGAATAGAGCTTGCTATTTCCTTAGGTTTTTCAACAGCCACTTCATATTCATAAATCATATTTAACCTGACCTCAACTAATAATCCTAGGTATTTTTCACACATGAACAACTGTCAAGTCAGGTTCCCAATCTTGGAGTAAATGCAGAATTACACATTTATTCCTATTGAATTTCACTTTTTAAGAAGTAGAATAATGTAATGGATAGAGAACAAGTCTTAGCCTCAGAAAGACCTAGTTTCAACACTTGTGACTGACGTATACCAGCTGAAAGACCACAGTAAGAATCCTATGTTCTTAGTGTTCCAGGCAATTCTGTAAGTCCAAGTTGCACATTAGGGGTCTGTTGGCATTGGTATTATAAGCAACAGAGGGAGTTTATTTACCAGAATTTCCCTACTTGAATAAAATACCAAAGTTGAAAAAAAATTTATTTTTGGTTTGGGTACATCCTTCACACAAATAAAAATCAAAACCTGTCATTCAGCAATAACTTTTGTGTACAGAGAACCACAGTAATTGGTGTTGGTGAAGAAGAAATAGATGCTGGTCTTTGAAAGGCTTATACCTTAGAAGAGAAAAACATCCAATTGTATAATTCCAAGAAATCTAACACCCCTCTTCATCATGAACCATAGTTAATTTAGGAATAAATGAGTAGCTGAAGGCTTAAAGAACCATTTGTTCCTGTAATTTTTCCCAAATCAATCTAACTTTAATGATTTCATTTGCAATTAATGTAAGAGAGAAATAGTGTTGAAATTCATTGGGTCATAGATTTAGAACTGGATGAAGACTAAGGCCCAGAAAGGTTAAATGAGGCTCAAGGTAAAACAGAGTAAAATAAGAATTCCAACTATACAAAGTTGGCACTTCCTTCAATTCAAGATGATTAAGAAGTTAAAGTGCATGCTATTCTAAAGTGAAAGATTATTCAATCCCCTCATGGTCATGCTTCTAACTCTCTAGACTTTGTCCTTAAGTGGAAGAGAAATTCTTAATCAAATGAGAAAGAAGCAACCTCAAACTAGAAAGTGCATCATAAGATTGATCAGTTTTTATAAAAAAAAATTGAAAAGCTTTTGGAAATGCACACATATAATACCACACATATATACATATGTGCACATATATAAAAAAATATAAGAACAAAATCTATTTCCCAATACTTGAAATAGTCAACAACCAAGAACAGTTCTCAAAAGAATTGCAAAGTGTTACTGACTATATTACATAATTTTCCAAATCATTAATAATAAGTGAAACACAAACCAAAATAAATCATAAAATTCACCTCAAATCCAAGGTATTGGCAAAGATGACCAAAAATATTTGGAAGAGTCAGTGCTGGAGTGGGGAAAGACAGGCACACATGATGTCTTTTGGGCTGGTCTTTGAAATAGTACAATAGCTCTGGAAACCAATTTGGAATTATACAAGTAAAGTGACTAAAGTGTCTATTCCCTTTGACCCAGTGATTCTATTGCTAGACATATGCCACAAGGAGACAGATCTTAGACAAAAAGAAAGTCTGTATAAACAGCAAATATTTATAGCAGAACTTTTTGTGAAAGCAATGAACTAGAAATAAAGTAGTCACACAAGCCATTGGGGCATATATAAATAGATTATGGAATAAGACTCTAACAGAATATTAGAATGTTTTAATTAACAATGAACAGAATACAGAGAAGAAAGGAAAGACTTCTATGAATAAAGTGAAGCAAAGTGAAGTAAACAGAGCAAGGAAAAATACGTGTGTGTGTGTGTGTGTAAACATACATACATATACATATAAATGATACATCAATGTAAGTGGAAAAATATAAGTGGAAAAAATAACATGAATGATACAAAATAAAAAAAAAACAATCTTTCTTTGTAAGAAATGTTAGATGTAAGAAGAATCATCCTCACAGTCCTTTCCAAAGGTGCAGGGGCCACCAATGAAGAACCCATTGTCATGCTTTTAAATTTAGTTGTAATTTTTAAAAAAATTTTCAACTAAAATGACTTTCCAGGAGAGATACTGTAGGAACTATAGGTGATTTTTAAAATAAATCAGTAGATATCTATTTTTAAAAAGTTTATAGATGGCCTAAAATGATTGTGATTACCAGCATCCTCTGCCTCCCTTTCTGTTGCCATCATTACAAAAAAGTAAGGAGAATACACAAGGCTGAAGGTTTTTTTTAAAATTTCTTTTTGTTTCATAAGTTGCCATGGTCATAGAATGAAACACCTACAGGCCGGTCTACTGGTGATACATCCATGGTTTAGGCAATCCTCAGAAAATAGACTTGGTCTGCTGCTGGGGTGCTATTTGAGTTCTCTTTGGCCTTTTCTCCACAATGACTTAGTACAATGCTTCCTAGTGCTTTGGAGGTGACACTGAGTTCTTGATGGCAATGACAATAAAGCACAAACTCTGAAAAGATCAGCCATGACTGATTTGGGGCCATTGAAAATCTGTTTGTTAAAGTCAGTTTTAGATATATGTACCAAGATACGGCAGATCAAATTTTATGCTTGATACTAAAATACCTTTAGAATTAGGAACAATTCTAGTGTTAACTTCATTTATGGGGCAAGTAAGATGGATATTAATATTTCTGTCATCTGTTTTTAGGAGGTGATCTTGGTCATGTCAGATTTGAAAACTGATCATTTAAAAATGTCTTCAAGTTATCAATATTTCATCTATTATCACTAATCTTTTTACTTAATATCCTATCATTTCTTATAAAATGTCATTTTATAATAAATACTGCCGATAAAATTTAGCAATAAAAATACTAATGAGGAAAGGGCAATAAAAAAACACCTTTATAAAAGAAAAAAATATTTCTGCTGTGCCGTACTATAATGTAGAAGCCAGTATTTATTGGTATGTGGCCTACCTTTTCAGAGAAAATTTTTGACCCAAATGCACAAATTACTTTTAATTTGTGGTAAAGTATAAAGCCAAGAATATATTTTGGATACATAATGACATAAATGAAGACCATCTCAATAGTGTATTTACAGCTTTTGAACTATATTTCTTAACTAGAAGCAAATCTCAAAATTCAATCACTTTGTGCAAAAACCATGACTATAATAGTATTAGATCATGAAGTCACAGCTTTAGGGTTGAATTCAAATAGTATCTGTTTTAAAGGAGAACTAAAAATTTGACTGAAAAGGAAAAGATTTGGTAATTTGGCTATGGATATTACTATATTACTACTTCTACACCCAGTGGACAAATTTTTTTGTCTGCCAAGAGCCACCAAATTCTTGATAACAAAAAAGAAGTAATGAATAAAGACTGATCTATTCTTGGTGATTGATTTATTTTTATTGAGTCATTTTGCTCTATCCAATGATTGGCACAGTGAGAACAGACCATTTATCCATCTGCAAACCTGAGATTTATGTGTGAGCTGTAAAATATCCCAGAATAACTATCTTGTCTTCATTTGAAAAAAAAATATGCTGCTTGAATTGTTCCTTGAGGATACACTTCTGTAGCTTTTTGTCTCAGAGCCTTTTTATCCTCTTAAAAATTATTAAAGACCCCCAAAATTTTTGTCTATGTAGGTTATGTCTATTTTGATTTACCCTATTAAAAATTAAAACTGATAAGATTTAAATTTTTATTAATTTTAAAATAAAACCATTTATTACATGTTAAAATAAATAACATTTTTATGAAAAATTACTTATTTCTAAAACAATATCATTCATAAGGAATGATGTTGTATTACATATTTTACAAATTTCTTCAAAGTCTGACTTAATTGAAGACAGCTGTATTCTCCTCATTCTGAATTCAACCTGTGGTGAAGTTTTAGTTGAATGAAGTGAGTATATGAGGGAAATAGACTTACAAATATATAGTATGTAGTTGGAGAAAAAAGTTGTATTTGAATAGATAAATACTGTCAAAATTATTATGAAAATAGTTTTCATCTCTTGGACTTCCCAAAATGGTGTTGGGGATCCCAGGGTCCATGATGCACACTTTGAAAACTGCTGCCTTAAGGCATCATTTATAGACACATGGAGATTTGGCAATTAAATGGTAATTTCATCACTCTCCCATATAGAATATTTAACAAACTCCACTTTCTAAAAGCTTAACTATTTAACTTTCTTCACTGTCTAGCACTATACTCAGCCTTGTGAAAGGCAAAGAAAAGGGGGAATGGGGAGGGATTTTAGAATTTCTTTGCCCTCAACAAGTTTTCAAGGTTTGTAGAGACAAGGTATGCACATGAATCTACATGTTACTTCTTATAAATTCAGCAAGAGTTCAGCAAAGAGATGTGGGCTGATCGATGAGAGAAATGTTAGGAGAAATAGTAAAATCTGTCAAGTGTGCAAGTACTTTTTTTTCTTTGAATGTATGTTGCCACTTTTGGGTTATTTACTCCATTTTCTACTGTGGTACTCAATATTCTTGCAATATTCCAGTCAGGCTCCACTCTGATCAGACCACTTTTCTCACGTTTCTCTGAGTCATCCTTTCTTGCTATCTCTTCTATTTGTACTGCATTTATGCAGCATTTAGAAGACAGAATCATTCCTATCCCTCAAGATGTCTCTTATTAATATTCTAATTATATTCAT
This sequence comes from Potorous gilbertii, assembly GCA_028658325.1. Lineage (NCBI taxonomy): Eukaryota > Metazoa > Chordata > Mammalia > Diprotodontia > Potoroidae > Potorous > Potorous gilbertii. Next base: position 74,065,968 of record CM053773.1, read on the forward strand.
TGGATTTATTTGAAATTCTTTTTTCTGTACTAATTATTTTTGCATCAGACAAAATACTGACTTATAGAAACTTCTCCAATTGTCCTTTCCTGGTTCCTATCGTCCTACAAACTTTTTTTTCTTTAAGATTGCTTTCCATATATTATGTATATATCTTATTTATATTGAATCAATCTTATCAATTATCTTCATGAATTTTTCCCCATCAGAAGATAAGCTCCTTAAGGGCAGGAACAGTATCTGTATCTCCAAAGCCAAATAGATACCTCTGCCTTGTTCACCAATGAAAAAACCAAGCAAGTAATAAACATTTATCATGTATCTACTATATTATAGACACTGTGCTAAGAACAGGAGATTCATTTCTGCCCTCAAGTAACATACAATCTAATGGGGGAGACAAGATGAAAATAAATATACACAAAGAAAATTATACTCAAGATGAAGAGGAAATAATTAACAGAGGGAAAACATTAGAATTAAATGAGGTTAGGGAAAGGGTTTTGTAGAAGATGAAAATTTAGTTAAGACTTAAAGGAAGCCAGGGAAGTCAATAAGCAGAATAGAAGAGGAAGAGCTTTCCATGCATGCAGAACAACCAGAGAAAATGCCAGGAAAGATATGGCCTAAGTATGCTATAGATACTCAGTTAAGATTTGTTGACTTGAATAAAAATGCATTTCTTTCCCTTCCTCTGCCAACCCTCCACTTAGTGAAGTTTTAATATTGAAAAGACACACATTTAGACAAAATTAGAAGCCACTGAATGACACAGGTACTCAATTTTGAACCGGCAATATTGTGATAACAAAACTTTCAAATTTACAAATGGGTTCCATAACAAAGGTTTGCTTTTATATTGCTTCAAACACAAAACGCTAATAGTATGTCGTAAATTACTAGATTTGGAAGTTGACCCACAAAATTTGTATACATCATTATATCACTGCATTAGTCTGTGATTATTCACACATGAAAGTGGTGAAAAAGATATTTTAAAAAATTACTGCAACAGTAGTACAGGGGAATAAGAAGAAAAAATGAATTCAAGATTATTTTAAAATTATTTTTGAATGTTGTGGTTGAGGAAATTAAGGTTTCATTAGAGGCAGAGGAAGAAATATGGCAACTCTAAACGAAACTTTTGCTGAGACTTCTGAGAAAAACTAAGACGCGTCAGTGGTTTGGCTCTTACATCCAATTGACTTCTAGACCAATCCAGAACAGAAATCCCTCTACAATATCCCTAACAAGTGATCTCCTACTTTCATATGAAAAGTTCCATTCATGAAAGTCTATTATCCCCTGTGGACTACTCTAATTATTGGGAAATTTTTCCTTTTATGGAATTGAAATTTGATTTTTACTCTACCACATCCACTGATTTTTCTTCTTCTTAATGCATATACATCACTAACACTACTTTTACACCTATTCTGCAATGATTAGGGCCCTTCCCTTGCTCACAAGTGGAACAGAAAGAGACAGAAAAAAAGAAAAAAGAAGGCATGAATTGAAAGAAGGAAAGGAAAAATGTATGAAAATAAATAGGAAAGTAATCATCTGCAATAGACTTAAATGAACTGCAATTTTTGCCAAAATAAATGTTTGGCATAGAGAAAAGAAGATCCAGAGGGGCCACAAGCATTTGAAGGTCTGTCATATGTGTGAAAGAGTCTACTTCTTCTATTTGGCCCCAAAGGGAATAGATAGGAATGATGGTGGAAGTTGAAAGAGAAAAATTTAGACTTCAGGTAAGCAAAGTCTTCCTTACAGTTACAGTAGAACTATCCAAAAGGGAAACAGACTGTCTTGGGAGAAGCAGATTACCTCTCACTGGAGGTCTTCAACCAAAAGCCGGATGACCACCTGCCAAGTATGTTTTAAAGGGGTTTCTTATTCAGGAAATTACTGAAAGGGGTTCATTATGAATATTTTAGATATATTTATATAATTTTAAAATATACTAGATTTAAGACTCAGAAGAAACAAGTTGTTTTATCCTGACACCAACTTATTGTATGATTTTCTGTAAGTTGTCTAGCTTTTTTTGGCAGAGGTGGGGAAGTGCAGAGAGAGGAGAGAGACAGACAGAGAGAATGATAGCATGAAATGATAGATTATTGTCTTTGGAATCAAGAAACTTTGGTTCAATTCCTGTGATCCCAAGCAGGTCACTTAGTCCTTTGTACTTCCTTTTCCTCAACAAAATGAAAACTTCATATGACAGCTGAGGTCCATTCCATATCTAAATCTATGATTTTATGACTAAACAACATTAGTAATACAAACTATTGCCTATGCCTACAATGTACTTCCTCATTATCTCTTCCTTTCAGAATCTGTAATTTCCTTTAAGGCTAATCTTAATTGCCCCATCCTATGCAAAGTTTTTTCATACCCCAAACTCATCTCTTCACTAAAGTCAGGTATATTTACCTACTTCTCTCTGAATATTCTTTCTCTCTACTAGAATGCAATCTCATTAAAGGCAGAGCCAATTAAATTTTTGCCTTTGTATTACTGATCTTTAACACAGTGTCTTAACACAAAATGTGGTAAACTGATAAATGTTGAGCTTAATTGAAGAGACCATTAATTTTGAATTAATTCAGTTACATAATCTAAATGAATAAACACACACACACACACACACACACACCCTGAATTTGCTGATTGTTTCAGGAGATAGCATGAGAGGACTACAAAACGCTCTAGGCTAGAAGTCAGGTAACCTGAGAATCATAGTACTTAGGGTTGATAAAGTCCTAAAGCCATATTTTTATAGATGAGGAAACTGAAGCACAGAAATGATAAGTATTAACCCAAGATCACATTATAGGTAAGTGGGTAGAATACCCACACTGTCAGGAGGAGAGCATTTAATAAAATCCAGAGGGTCCCTATTACCTCCAGGATTAAATACAAAATTCTCCTTCAGAAATTTAAAGTCCTTCACAGACTGGCCTCTTCTGGTTTCCTTGCATATTACTTCTTGTGTGTACTCTGTGATCCAACGACACTGGCCAATTTGTCATTACTCAAGAATAATATTCCATCTCCCTACTCTGTCTACTGACTGTCCCCCATGCTCCTCTTCGTCATTACATTTCTGTCTTCCCTGCCTTTTTTCCTTCAAGACTAACTAAATTGCTTGTAATTTGTAATCCTTTACCTGTAATCATCATGTAAAGGGGAAAGACTTAGGGGAAAGAAGGGCATTACTGCCTAAAAGTCTTGAAGTTGTCAACTTCTCAAACTGGCTCAAACTATAGTGATAGAAATGAAAGTGGAGAAGGGGGGAAAACAATCAAATTTGTACTGTGGAATCCCTGGAATATAAAGATATTTATTTATTCATGGATGCTTGTTCTGATTCCTAAGAGCCTGTGAGCGTCAGTTCAGTCACTTCAGGGAATAGGAAAAACCTTCCTTGGGTCCAGGAATCTTCTGACACTTCTCAACAAAATCTACACTATGAATGGAGTGGTGGGAGTGATCCAATGTGGGGCAAAACAGGAGAAAGAGCCAGCATTCTCTTTGCAGTCTCAGTTTCTTCTGTAAAATCATGAAATTGGTTTAGAAGATCCTTAATGCCCTTTCCATTTCTAATATGACATTTTAAGTGCCATTGGTCTTTGTTCTGTTTTGTTTTGTCTTGTTTTCAACAGGTTGGGAAATGGAAAATCACTTCAAAGACTCTCGTACCTCTTGATTCTTTACCTATTTGTTTTTATAATTACTATTGCCATACAAACACACACACACACACACACAATTTCCTACATGTCAAGGAGTAACAAAACAACTGACCTTAGTTCCAAATTGTATTTTTAAAAATTAGTTTAACCTAAATATACTTCTATATAAAGCTCTGCTTTTAGTGCAATCACAAAAAGCACATTTGAAAATAGCCCCGGATTGTTTCTTTAGGATGAATGATCATCAGACCTTACAAGAGTGTGGTAAAGAAGCATAAAAATGTTTTAAAGTTCTTATGGCTCTCTCTCTGTTGAATATAAAAAGAGGATTGAAAACCAACAAACTTCCTGATAAGTAAATATGATTGCCACAAGATCACTGCACTAATTTATTCCCAACATTTGGAGCAGTATACCAAGACCCTATTTCCAAAATTACCCTTCCAGAGGAAGGAGAGGAGAAACAGCCTACCCCCCACCCCAGAAGATGGTGTGTTGCTCTCTCTATATCCCACCTTGAGGGGGCAGTTAGGTGATGCAGTGGATAGAGCACCAATGCAGGAGTCAGGAGGACCCGAGTTCAAATATCACCTCAGACACTTGACACTCACTAGCTGTGTGACCTTGGGCAGGTCACTTAACTCCAATTGCCTCATCCTGGGTCATCTCCAGTCATCCTGATAAATATCTGGTCACTGGATTTAGATGGCTCTGGAGGAGAAGTGAGGCTGGTGATCTGTACAGCCCTCCCTCACTCAAAACAAAGTCAAGTGCAAGTCATGTCATTATTTCTCTGAGGGCACGGGCTTCTTTGGCAACTAAGGACAAACACACTCCTTAATCCCACCTTGAAGTTCTCAACTTCTCAAACTCTCCTACTGATAGAAATGAAAGTAGAGGGGTGAAGGCAATCAAATTTGAACCTTGCTAGGGTGCTGCCCACCCTCCCTATAAAAATAGTGAAATTTTCATGCTATTTTTCTTGGGGCATGATTTGTGGGCCCCATCCAAGGTGTAAAAATTCCTAATTTCACTTCTGTTAATACATCATTTAAAACTTTAAAAAATAGATTGTAATATACGTATAAGACCAATTTTGATTTAGCATGAAATTCAGAGTATACAAATAATTCACAGGGATACCATTCACCAAAATACTAGCTATATCTAAAACTTTATCTTGCATAAAGCTGGACTATTGCAAAATGAACTAATTTGAATCACTATGTGAATAAGATTAAAGTATTAAGAACTGAATTGTCTTCATTTTTAAAGTTCAATGAAGAAATTCATTTTATGTAAAAGGAGTTTTCATTTCACCTGTTTAAAATGCTCAGAAAATAAATTTTACTCCATTTAAATATAATTTTGATCTTCTTCATTTATGGAATATAAGGAGTCAGAAACACCATAAACATTTACCCTGTTTATATACAACCAAAGATTTCAGTGATACTATTATATATTCTCATTTGACATTTTCTTTCACTTGTTTGTGTCTGATTTTAATCACATAATCAAAATAGACTGTGCTGACATCTTGTATATGTTTAGGAATTTCAGAAACACATGGAGAAAATATTTTCCCATATAACATTACCTTTCTGCTCAATTCATTTTCATGAAAATCATAAATGAACAAATCAAGACTTTAGGGAAAATCATAGTTATTGTTTAATGTCTTTTGGATTATGAGTAGCTAAATTTTCCTTATTTGTTTTCAAGGTCAGTAGTTTATTTCCTATGCTTATGACCCCATTTCAGATTTGAAAATGTACAACATATGAGTTCATTGTGTATTCATAAATGGTTTTTGCTCTGAACATCCAGGTTTAATATGCAATTGTCTTTGCCCACTCCTTCAATGCCCTGTTGTTCAGTCATGTCCACTTCATGATCCCATACACCATAGCATACCATTACTTTCTACTGGGTTTTCTTGAGAAAGATACTGGAGTAGTGTGACATTTCCTTTGCCAGTAGATTAAGACAAACCAAAGTTAAGTGATTTTCCAGGGTCACAAATGTGTCTCAGGCCACATTTGAACTCAGAACTTCCTGAGATAGAAGCCTAGCATTCTATCCACTGGGCCACATAGTAGCTTCCTATCTATGTTCTAACCAACTTAAACTATAAGCACTTCTATGTGCTTTTGTAGAATATATATGTGTGTGTGTGTGTGTGTATTTATATGTATACATGTATGCATAATACAGTATATTATGTGTAACTATTTCAAAATAGGATAGAAGCAGAATTTTTAAAAGTCAAACATTTTCAGCTCAAATAGCCTGCTGCTAAAGGTTTTAATTGCTGGTCCATGTTCATTTGAATGATCAAAGAGGAAGTAGAGAAACTTAAGAATAAATGTGTCTGTTAATACTTAGGATTATTTTAAGGCTCTAGGTAGAAAATAATCAAAATTTACCTTCATATTGTTTCTTGCCCTTGGAGAAAATTTCAGATGGTTATTTTCTCAATTTCTTAAAAAAGGAAAATATAGGCTGAGAAGAAGATTTAGCCAAGATGCAGCTCTACACTTTATTGATATATTTTGAG
>CM053773.1:74072728-74088940 GCA_028658325.1 Potorous gilbertii
ATGACTATAGTGAAAATGTGCTCAATAGGAAAGTATATGTAGAACCTAAACAGAATTGTATGCTGTTGTGGGGAGGGAGGGGGTAGTGGGGGGAAGGTGTAGGGGGGGATAAAATCTTAATTTTAAGGAAGTGATTGTAGAACATTTAAAAATTAATTAATTTTAAAAAAAGAATACCTGATTTCAAATATGGCATAAGACACTTATTAGTTGCATAACCCTGGACAAGTCACTTAATATTTTTTTTTGCCTCAGTTTTCTCAGTTGTAAATTAAGTCCAATAACAGCACTTAATTTATAGAGCTACTGTGAGGATCAAATGAGATAATATTTTTTAAAGCTTTTAGCAACAGGGCCTAGCACATAGTAGCTAGTATATAATGTTAGCTACTATTACTACTACTACTACTACTACTACTACTACTACTACTACTACTATCATTAGTATTGGCACAAATGAATCTCTAAAGGCTGACTCAACCAGCAGCTTCGAATTATGTGGAAGAGTAACCATTATGCCTCAATAATAAATTCAAATAATAAATTCTCTTTGATTTATTAATTTGCTACTGATGTTTGAATTATTGTTTCATGTTTTTTCAATATGAGTGGTGGAATAAAATAAGATTCTTGTAATTGAGAGGAAAGGAAGAGGAGTTTAATTAAAACTGATATCTCAGAAAAAAAAATTCATTCTATGCACAATTCTCTCTTCTCCATTATAATGTGCCAGATATTTAGGGAAAATATGGTGGTCACATTTAACTATGGCTTTGTAAAGAATGTTTACAGCCTTTTGGATTCTCTCTCTGCCTATAATTGAAAGTTGGGATTATAAATAATATTTTCAATATTCCTTTTCCCTATTTTGTTGTTGATCTAGTTGCAGGAGAGTGACATTTTCCTGCTAAAATGTAGTCACCTGTTTGGGCTGGTTATTCTTCACTTAATGTGGTAATCCTCTGTGACAACATAATTAATGGCTACAGGAAAAGACTATGATACCATTATTATATGTGAAGCACTGACAGCACACTCACAAATTTTATTTTAAAAGTTACTTTCTTAAGTAAAATTAACTTTTAAGGAAGGCTCAGAATAAGGCATTCTATCATCCAAGGAATAAATAACAAATCTATGCTCTCTTTTGATGTAGGGAACTCTTGAATGAGAAAACTACCAATGTTGTGGCACCTTCCTTACAACTTATAATCTTAGTGAGTTTCCTGAAGCACTGAGGTTATTAGTGACTTCTTTATGGATAGACAGCAGGTATGTATCTAAGGGTAAATTTGAAGCTAAGTCTTCCTGGATTCTAGTCCAACTCTATCCTCTGTACCAAATGGCCTCTACTTTGTTTTTAACAACCAAATTACTTCTAAATATCTCTTTTCCTATAAACTTTTAACATCAGGATATTTTCTGCTATGTGGATATTATGTTTTGTGTATATATCTTATACATTTGTTCTCATTGAAATCTTTGATCTAATGAAGTTTATTGCTAATAAATTCACACGCACACACACACATACACACACATAAACTTCTAGAAATGTTAGTCTCTTTCGAAATATTCAAGTTCAAGTGAAGTAGCAATTTATTATGACACAATAAAAAAGAAAGTTTGTATTCCTGGAGCAAAAAAGGTGGCAAAAAATTTCTACCTTGGGGACCATCAATAATTTAGAAATTGAATCAGTCCAAGATAAATGCAACTCAGAATATGTAAGGGTATGATTAGGGTGATTAGGAGAGGTTTCCACTTGTTGACTATATGTACTGTCTTATGCAGGTCTTCTTAAAAATTTTCCACTTGAGACCACTTTTTTCTTTTTGGCAACATTTGTTGGCATTGTGTGGCCTGAGAGTATGTGCAGTGCAAAGTGCACTTTGTGCATGCACTGTGTTCAGAAATAAGGCTGCAGTGAAGTTGTGGAATGCTACACGTGAAAGTAATGGTAGAAACACCTTGGATTCATTATGTGTTTCATTTTTAACTAATTTTTGGTTGTGCATTCAGAAACATCTTATTGCTGCCAAATTTTTCCCAAGGTTTTAGAAATAAGGCATAGATTATAGCACTTAACTTTATCTCCATTAAAAGAACTCAGAGAGGCAGAAATATTTATAGCAGCATTTTTGTGGTGACAAAAGGCTGGAAAATAATGGAGCAACCATCAACTAAAGAATGAGTGAACGTGTTGAATATCAATGCAATGGAACACCTTTGGGCTGTGAAACAGATGAAAGAATTATTTCAGAGTACATTGGGAAAGGCTTATATGAACTGACACAGAATCAGAACAATGTGTGTAGTAAAAACATGGTAAACAAAAATAATTTGAAAGATTTAAGAACCCTGATCAAAACAATGACGAGCTACAATTCCAGTGAACTGATTATGCAGCATTCTATTAAACTCCTTGGAGACAGGGATGAGGAGGGAGAGAGAGAGAGAGGGAGAGAGAGAGAGACAGAGAGAGAGAGAGAGAGAGAGAGAGAGACAGAGAAACAGAGAAAGAGAGACAGAGACAGAGAGACAAAGACAGAGACAGAGAAAGACAGTCAGAGAGAGAGAGACAGAGAGAGAGAGACAGAGACAGACAGAGACAGAGACAGACAGAGACAGAGACAAAGACAGACAGCGAGACAGAGAGAGACAGAGACAGAGTGAGACAGAGACAGAGACAGACAGAGACAGAGAGAGAGAGAGAGAGAGAGAGAGAGAGAGAAAGAGAGAGAGGGAGAGAGATATAATGAGCTCAGAGTACAAATGAGATAGAGTTTTTTGTGCATGTCCAAACAGGGAATTTGTTTTGCTTGATTATGCATATTTGTAATGAGGAATCTTTGTTACTTTTGTTGTTTCAGTTGGGGAAGAGGATAAGAAACAGGTAAAAAATGGTTTTAAAAATACTTAGTTTTAGCGTTTTTTATTCAATTTTTCTCTTTTTCTCCAATCTTCTCTCCACCAACTCAGAAGGCAAGTAGTATGATATACATTGCACAAGTGAAAACGTGAAAACTTTTATGTGTTAGTCAAGGCAGACTGATAGATATTGCTATATGCAGACATATAATATATATTCTGTATCTTACATAAAAGCTATAACTATATCTTCTTTTTTATCATATATATTATAATCTATAATTTTTTATAGCTATCTGTAATAAACTGGAGATAATCAAAGATGTAAGGCATTACCTCAAGGGGAATCAGGAAAAGACTTCTTACAGAAAGTGAGATTTTCTCTAGGATTTGAAGGAACCCAGGGAAGCCAGGAAGTAGAGATGGAGATGAAGATAAGTCCAGACATGGGGAAGAGCCAGTAACAATTCACCGTTTGTTAACTTGTAGCAATTGCACATTGCTGACACGTAAGTAAGTACTTAATCATCAAGTAATAAGGTGAAGGTAATGCTGAAATACTTTAAGTTTAATGTACCTGTAAAGGCTAGACATCACTGTGTATACGGTACTATGCACATACAAATTCTGCCTGTGATACTATTAGCTTAGTGACCCTGGGTAAGTCATTTAACCTCTACACATAACTTAAGCATCTTCCTATGATTAGGTTGAAATTAGGTTGAAATCAATTGTGCCATTGATTTAATGTGCAAATAATCTAGTTGAAACTAAACCTTTAAAGTAAATTACATGTGATTTTTTGTTTCCTCCTTCAGTATTTAAAGATACATATAACTAGACAAAATAATATTTTGAAAATGACTGATTTCAAACAATATATAATTTTATAACAGCACTTGTAAGTATATCCTTTTATGAGGTTTCTTAATTTCTTCTTTTCAAACTGTAAGGAGAATCCATTCATGACTATTGACAAAATTTTTGACCTGAGAATTCTTTTCTGATACAGAGTATTTTAAACAGGATTTATATAAAATATATATTATAGGTAATTAATAACTTAATATATATTTAAAAAGCTATATGTGTATGTATCATTAAATTTTTCAATTAGTTTTACTTGTGTTAGCACAACAATGGTTTCACATAGAATTACTTTTGACTCCTAGACTTGCAGGGTAAGAGGATTTTACAAAGTTCATACTTCACGTGTCAATTTTTCTGATATGCTTCATAGAATGACTAAACTTCTTGATTAGTAGCCCCTTTAGGCCATTAGGGCATCATTTTGATGTCCAAGTGAATGATTTTTTTTGGCCTGCAATTCATTGTTTGGCTGCTTCATTAATCAAATTAACTGGTCAATTGCCAGATGTCCACTTCATTTTATGTCATATAGATAAAGTCTATGGGGATTTGAGAACTGATTTACTAAGTGGTTTTCTAACATCCAGGAGTGTTTATATATTTCTCAAATTATATAAATCATGTCAAGAAAACTGAAATATATATCAAAATTTCCTCCCAAAATAATTTATATATTTTGTTATTTGGAGGAACTTAAAAGTTAACCAAGATTATTAAGCACCTACTAAGTACCAGGTACCTTGCTAATCACTGGAGATATGAAGAAAAATTATTGAAAAAATTCCTACTTTCAAGGAGATTATAGTCTATTGGAGGGGATAACATATAAACAATTATGTACAAACAGACACATACATCACAAATTGTAAATATTTCTTAGAGGAAAGAGACCAGCATTAATGGGTCTCTGAGAGGGTGGAATTTTAACATGGAAGCCGGGGAAGCCAGGGGACAGAAATGAGTAGGAATGGAATTCTAGGTATGGTGGAAGACTCAGTGAAAATTCACATAGTCAAGGGACAGAGCGACTTTTGTGAAGAAAAACAAGACCATTATTATTGCATGGAAGAATGTTTGGAGGAGGAAAAATGTATAAGATAAGAAAAGTATGTAGGGAACACATTAGGAAGAGCCCTAAAATTCAAGCAGAAGATTTAATATTTGATTCCGGATTTAATAAGGAAACCCAGGAGTTTATTGAGGGGAGAGACAGGATTATGACATGAGCAGACTTGTACTTTAGGAAAATCAATTTTACAGCATAATGGAGGATGGATTGAAATCCACTCCTGAGAGACACCTGACACAGGGAGACCAACCATCAGCCTATTTCAATAGTGCAGGTGTGATATGATAAGGGCCTTCATCAGGGTGATGACAGAGTCAGAGAGGAAAAGAGGGTCTATATGAGAGATGTTACAAAGGTAAAATTGACAGGAAATTGTACCTGCTTGGATGGAGACTGAGAGAAAATGAGTCAAGGATAATACCATGTGCCTGAGAGAATGGTGGTGGCTTGGACATTAGGGAAGGATTTGTGGGGAAAGATGTGCTCAGTTTGGGACATATGTAATTTAAGATTTCTATGACACATCCAGTTTGAGATGTCTAATAGGCAGTTGGAGATGCCAGATTGGAGACTAGGAGAGAGTTTAGGGCTAGAAAAATAGATCTGGGAAACATTTGTATAGGTGAAACCTTGAGAGTTGGTGACATCACCAAGTAAAATAGCATAGAGGAGGAAGCAAAGATTTACGACAGAATTTTGGTAGACACTCATGGTTAGCAGGCTTTACTAGAATGAAGTTCCAGCAAAGGAAACTGAAGATTGAGTCAGATATGTGGGGGAAGGAGCAAGAGAGAACCAGATAAAAAAATATAATATCAAGAAAAATAGGGGGACTGATAGTATTAAAGGTTACAGAGAGGTCAGGAAGGATGAGAATTTTAAAAGGGTCTTAAATTTAGTAATGGAAACCACATTAACAACATTAGATAAAGCACTTTAAATTGAATGATGCAGTCAGAAGTCAGACATCAGAGATTAAAAAAAAAAGAATGAAAGGAAATGAAGTGAAGGCACCTATTGCAGATGACCCCCTAGGAATTTAGTCACTAAATGGAAGAGAGATACAGGATGATAGTTGGCAGGGATGGAAAGATTTAGTGAAGGTTTTGTGAAGACTGGGGAAAATAAGGGGAATTTGTGGAGACAGTAGGAAAGTAGTTGGCAGGCAAGGAAGGACTGAAGATTGGTGAGAAAATAAAGATGTTAGAGGAGGCAATCTGTTGGAGCAGATAAGATGGAAGGAAATCATTTATGCATTAGATGAGTTTGCTTGGAAAGGAGATAGACCACATCTTCATGTGAGATAGGGAAGAAAGAGGAAAAAACAGTGGGGGAAGGCATCTGAGGGACATGAGAGCAAGAGTAACTCTTGGCAAATGACCTCAATTTTAATGAAATATGATACAACAACCTCAGCTGAGTGGGGTGAGGCATGAGAGATGTGGGGCATTTGAGGAGGAATCACAACGTTTGGAATTTATGCTATGGCAAGTGTAATAGAAAATCAGTGGGGGGATATAAAATGATTACTTTGCTTCAATGAGGCTCTAGTAGAAATCATGTAATTAAATTTATAGTAAAACCATTTAGCATAAATTTTCGATTTTTTCCCAACTTTCATCTACAGCACGTGAGCATGATGGAATATACATGATGTTGGCAGTAATTCAAGACTGAAGTTTGATAAGCAATTGACAATAAAATACAAGGGGCAAGGGACAGTACAGAAGAGGACAATACAGAGTTTAACTGGATCACCGACGGGGTAAGATAGGGAAAGAAGGAGGGTAGATAATGAACTGAGGGGAGGAGAGACTTGCCAAGATGAACATAAAGAAATGTATTAAGGATTGTAAAGCAGAAGAAGTAAAATGACTATAGATTATTTTCAGACAAAGGAATTTGAGAGTACAAGAATATGGAAATAGAACACTATTGGTAATAAAGCCAGAATATGAAAATAAATAAATCATAAAAGCAGGGTTGAGTGAAGATGGCAAAGTGAACCTGTTTAAGCCCATGATACTGAAAATGTAGTCATTAGGTGTCTATGTATGTTGTAATATTACCAAAGATAACCTATTATGATGTAGCTTTGTGGGAGTGGGGAACTTCAATTACTTTAACTTCAGACAATGTTAAATTAAGACAAATAGGTTTAAAATGTTTTACTTTTTTCTTTTAAAATACATGTACCACATGACTGAAAATTCAAATATGTATAAAATTGATATTTAGGATCATAAATTATTGGGAGGCCACTGGTACCTTGAGTGATTGTGAAAATTGACTTAAATTATCAGCATAAATAAAATCTACAGCTTTCAGAACTTCAGGAATGCTCAGCAGTCTCAGTGCTAAAAATTTTGAGCAACAATAGAAAATGTCATCAGTAGAAATCTTAATCAAACATAAAACATAGGTCATGTACACTCATATTAGCATTAACATTATTAGCATTGACCCTTTCCCTTTAGGGAAGTAAAAGGGGCAGTGGTAATTCTTGCCTGTGTATGCCAAATGTTTTTTGTATGTACCTGTATTCAACACTAAAGTTTTCTACTAATGTCATTAATTTAACTTTTGTTAAAATATGTGTCACAGAAACTGCATACATTTCTTCCTTTTTCCCTTTCAGAGGTATTTAATGGTAATGGAAACTACTGTTAATACACATCATCAAAATGTTTAGAGCATTGTCTAGGTATATTCTGGCAAAGCCTGTGGCATGTTTTATAGGCTTAGTGTCCTGGAATAGTCAGGCCAACTCAGCCTATACTCACTCCATGCTTCCTGAAAGATTTCTCCTCTTCTATGTGATTCTACAAAATTCCCAAGTGAATTATACTAGCTGCAATGCCTATTTCAGTGCATATCTAATTGTCTTACAATATGATACTACCTCATTGCATTTTAAATTTCTTTATTCCTGTACAAAATTGTGATACATTGAGCTATTCTACTACTACATTTTGTTATCTATTACAGTATTTCTATTATCTATCTGTTATACTAAAAGCTGAACTAGACATGGGGATTAGGGATATTATAGGTTATTCAGAATCTCTCATCTGTTTTCTCATCATTTAGCAGCAAATGTTCTCCAAATAGGCAACTTAATGATAATCTGGTGACCACAGCAGAAACATGAAAACCTATATATATATTTAAAATAAAATTTATTGTTGTGAAATTTAGGGTAAAAGTCTGGAAATCAGAAGATAATAACCCTAGGCCCTTAAAATTAATGTTTATTTTTCAGACTTTATTTTTAACTTACCATTAATCACATCAATGTAAGAGCTAACATTCAGGGCAGAAGATTATGTAAAAAGAAATATTCTAAGTAAGAGCTAGCAGTATTTTTGTTTTCCTTTAGCATGAGAGAAACCTCCTTGGTTCATCAAGGCTAAAACAATACTGAGAGTTTTCCCTATTTTTGGATCTAATTTTGATCTTCCTAGAATTTTATTTGATAGGGAGACAGGAAGTATAATTTGTTGCCTCCATCAACAAATTTACGTTTTATAATCTTTGAACATTACAATTGGTTTAACATATGAAGAAGGGGGAAAAGCAAATGGCTATGTGGGTGGGAAGAGAAAGGGAACAATCTGGTTCATTGATATCCTTGGGATATAGTCCATATTCTTCTCTGTACAAACTCAGAATCAAAATTAATTCACACTGCTGCACTAATAGATATCACCCGTGTACCTATAATTTATTAGTGTATTTGGACAAAGCCTTCATGCCTCAGTTATGCTAATTTAAGAAAGCAAAAAAATAACATAATATTAAGTGTGCTTATGGACTGCATATAACAATTCCTCTCCTGCATCAGTGAGTGAACATTAATTTTGTCCAACCAACTATCCATCCATATAAATATATATGTGTATATATAGATGTGTGTGTACATTGACTTGTATATGTTTATACAGGTTAATATTTACTTAGGAGTTTTCTTCAGTGCTTTATGTATTGGAGTGTCTGACCAAGTAGAGGGACCTTTAGAAAAAGATCATTGTTATAAATTCCAAATACAATTCACATGTATTTCACTGTAAATATACATATATGATATATACACAAATGTATATGTATGTACATATATATACACACATATACAAATATACTCATATACTTATATATGATTTATTTATATATCAAAATACCTCTGTATCTATTTATCTACCATCTATCTACTTTTACTGGAGATTTAAATACCAACCAAGGATATTTTGCAATGTTTGATTACCATTGGAATTGAGAAACAAATAGTAAAGACAAGATTCCTACTTTCAAGGGCTTATTTCCTTAAGCATCTAAATTCTAGTCAAAATGGCAGAATGTCTATGATATAATGAAATAGAAACTAGAACTGATTCCCAGCTATTGTGTGTGGTTCTTCCTGATATACACAAGTATAACCTCTTTCATCACAATTTTACAAAGCATTCAGAATTTCACAGTGTGCCCCCCACCCAAATGGTGCCTGTTAAACTCAAGATTCCAAATCATCATACATTCCAATTGAAATAAAAGGAAAATAATGTCCATTTAGTCAGAATTCCTTAACAGAACTAGAGATATGAAACTCAGAGGGAGGGTCATTAAATTTTTAGCCTATACAATGTGCTAACATGTAAACTAAATACAACAGGCTTAAAGTGGCTCTTGTAGTATCCTTCAGTCTCCCATTCACAGAAAAATCATGACTGCTGGAGTAGTAATTAAACAAACGTTGTGCCTACTACATTTCCTTATCTTATCCATGATATATAGATATACATATAGATCTATCTATGTACATATAGATATATATCTATATCTACAGATAGATATATATATATACACAGATAGATAGATATAGAGATATAGATAGATAGATATAGATATATCTATATGTATATATGTGTGTATGTATGTATGTATGTGTGTGTGTGTATATACACACACAAATGTTGAGTGAGGAAAAAAGCTTCTTCGAATGGATATATATGATCTAAAAATCAATCACCATACCAAAACAAAGTATTATCACAGTATTTACCATGCCATCTATTCACTTTCAATTATTGACAGAAGGCATGTTACTACTCAGTAGATATGAGAGATGCCGTAGTAAAATGACTTATTGATTCTTTGTACTATTTATATGTTGAATTCATTAGAAATGCAAATATAAGTCTAGAGAAAATATGTGATATATCTATAATTTCAGTATAATGAAATAAAGAAGCAAGAAACAAGGAAGGAAATTATCAACTGAGATTTAGAAAATGAAAGATACAATGTTTTTAGAAATTTTCAGGGAATTAAAAATTGTCTTCATGATACAACTTTTGGATCTAAAATAACCTAAAGGAATTATTAGGTAATTTAAGCTGTTTGGCACAGAAAAGACCAGATATTTTGAAAGGAATGAAGTAAGAAAGTAGTCAAAGAGAAGCAGATTCAATGTGCAAAGTCCACTATTTAAGATAATTCATCATAATGTCATGTTTATTTACATAGGGCGCTTGTTTGAAAATTATGTTACCATCAATTTTAATATACTATTCCTATAGGGTTACAGATGGAGATCATACTAAAAGGAATATTAAACTCTTTGGACTCATTTGGACTGTGGATATTAGGGAGATTTGAGGTAGTATTCCGGTTACTCCAAAGAGAAGGTGCCTTGGTTGAGGGGGGTTGTAGGTATAGGATTATAGGGACTAAAAGTTCAAGGCTAAACAATGATATAGTAGGGCAATGATTTGGCTAACAAACAGGTCATGAGGAGTAGGCATATAGCAAGACAATGTCACATAGAGGAATCACATCCACTCAGATGACAATTTCTAGGATATAATGCCTATCACTCTCTGCTAGTTGTGTTTCTAAATGTGACAATCTACTGCATCCCTTGAGAATTCTAATTGGTCATAGGAAAGGAGAATGGTTTATGGATCAATATCAAGTGAATTTAGACACTAAAAGAGATAATACAGATAACTGCATCTTTAAAAAAAAACTAATCAAGATCAAATTTATCATATTACAGTTCAAATCACTGTACTATTTCTGTTATTTCTTTTTCAAGTTTTTCCAAGTCTTTGATGACTAAGTTTCTTTGGCAATTTAATGTGGATCATGAAAATTTCCATTTGTTTCAAATAACCTTCATGTGAGATTATGTTGTGCAACATTTTGCTATAGGAACCATCGTATATCTAAATTACATTTCTTCTGTTTCATTTGAAACTCCTTTTGTTTTATATTCCCTATAATGAAGATGGAGGACAGCTGTTCACCCTGGTTAATAAAGTAACAAGAACTTGCTATACAGCATTCTCTCATTAGGTTCAATAACCTCAGTTAGTTGAATCATTCTTCATGAAAACTGCTTTTACCAAGCAGAATCTACTAGCTATTGTAAAGTTTCTGTAATGGGTACTCATCAGGAGTCATGGCCTAATCTAAATTTTGTAAAGTCTGTTCTACACCATCTTTTAGACTTTAAATTTAAAACAAATTCAAATGAGTCCTTGAAGTGTTTTTAAGAGAAACTTAAAGGCTAACAAAGTTAACAAAGTTAGTGTAGGTGCCATAAGGAATAGTTTCATCATAGTCTGTGTAACTTGAAACTCTCACAAAACTCTCCAAACTCTCAAAAACTCACAAACTCTCCAAGCTCAGAGGTCTCATTTATAAAATTGAGGGAACTGGACCAGGATCTTTCAAATACTTTTATATTTCTAATATTAAATAGCATAAATCTATACACAAATGGTTGCTTGTAAGATATAAACCATATCATAAACTATTGTTTCAAAAGTTTATTCTTTCAAACAAAAAGTCTTATTTGCACTTACATATAAAATCAAATAAATTTGAATATAAAATTGTTTTCAGTACCTTGCATAGTGCTCAATTTCAATATTGGAAAAAAACTGATATTTTCCTAGGTTAAGTTCCCCACAGATTCTTTCCTGAGTTATTATATATTATAAATGAGTGATGAACAAATGAATGAGGACCTAATAACTAAAAGTGATGCATTATGGAGCTGTGAGTAAAAGGATGCAACTGGAAATGAAGACCTTGGACTTGAAACCCAGATCTATCACTTTATTCTGTAACTGAGAAAATGACTTAAGATTTCTGCATCTCCATTCCTCATGTCTAAAATAAAGGGGTTGCTCTGGATGGCATCAACAGCACCCTATAGATCTCAATCTTGGGTCTCCAAATGTTCCAATTTTCTTAATCTTACCATCTGTATCTCTCTGTTGTTTTTACTAAATTATAGCTCATGACATACTTTGTGTATGTCATTCAATATATTTTAATTTGCATGCAACAAGAACTTCCTATTTTCATTTAGTCTCAGAAACATTTCATGGATCAGGGATAGCAAAATTAAAAAAAAAAATCAGTCTCTGACCATGAGGAGTTTAAATTTTACCAGGAGGAAACCACATAGGTAGAATTTTGTAAGTGCAAATTACTTGAAGAGTGAGACTTTATAGACTTATGGCAGCTGTGCGGAAAGATAGATATTCACTAGCGTCTTTGTCCTTCCGGTTAGTTCACCAGTTTCTTAATGGCAGGGACAGTGTACATACACCTGTCCCTTCTCCCTTCTCCTTTCAGAAACTAACGAAGTGCCTTATGCAATGCCTTGGACTTCGTGGGTATGTATGAAATATTTATTGAATTACCAAAAATTATTATCCCTGAAAAAGTTATATATAAGAGGAACAACATCAAAATGCGCTCATAAACACAAATATCTAAAACAATTCTAGATATTCTATGAAAAAGTCAAATCAATAAATTAGGCCTTTTGTTAACCACTATGGCCCTCTATTACCAATATCTTCCCCTTCTCATCATATCTTGTCTACCTTATGTCTCCCCGGACCTACTATACCAAGAAGAAATCTTCACTTCTATACTGGAGAATCAATAAGAAAATGTCTAGAATTTCTCCTTGTAGCAAATCTTTATGAGAAAAAAATCTATTCAATTGATTGGGACATATAATGTTAAAAAATAAACTTTTATTGAGGTAATGCAGTCATTTCAGTCATATCTGAGACTTTATGACCCCTAATTTGGGGTTTTCTTAGCAAAGATACTGGAGAGGTTGCTTATTTCATTCTAACTCTCATTTTACAAATGAAGAAATTGAGGCAAACAAGGTTAAGTGTCTTGGCCAGGGTCACATAGCTGGTAGGTACCTAAGGCCTCATTTGAACTCAGCTCTTCATGATGTCACTGTGCCACCTAGCAGCCCCTAACTGTTCAAATACAGCTTAATAAGTAGAAACGCGGTAAATAATCAAGGCTACATGAAGGGATAAAGATTTCCTGTAAGACTGAGTTCCATAACGACTGGTCCAAAAAAGATAAATGAAAAATAAAACAACAAAATAAGCAAAATTTTGAAAGATGAGTGGATGCTTAAGCATAAGAAAAAGTGACTTAGAAGGAAGAGAATAAACATTTATAGAGTGCCCATTATGTGCCAAGAACTGTGCTAAATGTTTTAACAAGTATTATCTCCTTTCGTCTTCACAATAACCCAATGAATTAGGCATTAGAGGCCTATTTCTTGCTGTCCCTATTTTACTATAGAAGGAACTGAAACAAAAAAAAATAAATTAAGGGATCGATCCAGAGTCTCAGATAGTGAGTATCTGAGGCACTCCAAAAAGCTGTCTTCAAAAGTTTAATGAAACAAAATATGAAAGAATTAAATTTATATTTTGTGTCGCCAAAGGGAAGGGGTAGAATCTGTGGCAGTGACAAGGAAGTACATGTTGCATTATTAAAAGAAAGAATTTTCCAGTGACAAGAGGCACCCTGAAATAAAATGAGATCTTTAACAGGCAATGAATTTCCAAATTCTAGAAGTGGTAAAACAGTGACATAATGACTATTGGTAATAGACATTTTGAGGAGGAATGAGGAGTAGGCTATGAAGGTACTCCTCCGTGCAGCTGTTAGAGTCCTGTCCAATTATTTGCTCTCATCTATGTATTGCCTATTAATCTTCAGCTTTTCTGATGTTTATACTATTTTCTCAATTAGATGGTAAACATACTGAAAGCAGAGACCTTAATTTATGCCTCTTTACATCATCTAAAGCTCCTCAAGCAGAGCTTTGAACACAGTTAGTAATCCATATATTTGACTGATTGATTAAGAAAGAAAATAGCAAAGGAAATATATAGATATGTAAGCCCCTAGATGAGGAGAAGTCTCAGGTACTCTTCATCGAGGGGTGAAAGGAAAACCATGAATAGAGACCTGTTTTTTACCTCTTTGTGTTTGTCCTTTCCTGCTTTTAGGAGGAGTATTGAAGACCAGTATAAATGTATGATTTTTAAAAGGTAAGAATGGCAAGAAGGGTGGATTAGAGCCTATACCAGGATATGCCACATGCTAGAAGGTGAAGATAGAAATCCTAGTGGTCTGCTTCATCCAGCCCAGCATTTTTACAGGCATAGATTCATCAACTGACTATACCACATTTGGAAGTGAATTTGGTGAGATAAATGGTCTGTATTAAATACTTTAAATGTGAATTCTTCTTCTCAGGGACTGAGGTAATAGATAAAAAAAATATAAACCCACACATACATATCCATACCCCAGAAACTGAAGACAAGAGGAGAATGCTTTGAAAACTTATACTGTAACTGGATCTTCTGAGTAAAGAGTCCTTTGTAAGAGATAATTGGTAACTGGAAACTGGGGAGCTAATTACTAACAGTTAAAATTAGAAAGAACACAATGAAATGGGAACATTAGCCAATAACATTAGATAAAGTCATCCCCAACCCCTCAGAAGTACATTATAACTTTGGTGGTGGGGGTTGGTGGAAAGGCAAATGTGGGCAGCCATATTTCTTTCTACATACTTCAAGCTTAATTCTTTAATTTATATTGCAAATGATATGTGAATGTATCAAACTATCAGTAATAGGCATTATACTATAAGGTATTAGCAATGGGAAAAAAGGTTATTACTTTCTCTTTGTGATTTTTAAAAAAATATTTCTTTAAATATTTTTCTGTGTATGAATAGCTATAATCAATGAAAATAAAATTCTTTCTCTACAAAAATATAAAATAAAAGGTTTAATAGGCAGAAAACCTGGGGCAAGGGGCAAAGCCAAGATGGTGGAGTAAAAGCAGGGATTTGCTTGAGCTTTCCCCCAAACTCCTATAAATATCTGTAAAAATGATTCTAAATGAGTTCTAGAGCTACAGAACCCACAAAAGGAAAAGGTGAAACAAATTTCAGCCCAAAACTATCTGGAAGGTCTACAGAAATGGTATATAGCACTGGGTTGGGAGCAGGGTACAGTATAGCATAGGCTATGCAGGCACAGCCCTGACCAGGGAAGGCCTGATGGGACTGAATCACTGGCAGCTGTGGAAGTTTCCAGACTTCTCAACCCACAAAGATAGCATAAAAGGTCAGTGGGAAAGTGTTGTGGGATCTGGTGAAAGAAGAGCATGGTCTGGCTGGGGTTCAGCCCAGCCTTGGGGTGGCAGTGGCAGCAGCAACAATAGCAACAGCAGCAGCCTCTGCTTCTGTAGCTCTGGACCCATAGACAATGTGGGATGAATTGACAGATACAAAATCCCTGAAATCTGGGACTTCACTCACCCTCACCCCCACTGGAAGCAGAGTCCTACTTTGACAAAGAGTTAGAAAGTCCAATATTAGGGTGGGAAGATGAGCAGACATTATAAAAAAAGTTGAACTATTTACATTCCATACATAGAAAGACGATATTTGTAACTCAAGAGATTTTTCTCAGTATTAGGGTAATTGGGGGAAATTATATAGATAGAAAAAGATAGATAGATAGATAGATGATAGATAGATAGATACATAGATACATAGATGATAGATAGATGCCACATGGTAAGTTGAATATGAGGAGATATATCTGAAAAATAAAAAATTAAGGGGAGAGAAGAATATGTTGAGAGAGATAGAATGGGATAAATTATCTCGCATAAAAGAGGCAAGAAAAAGGTATCACAATGGAGCAGAAGATGGGGAAGGTAAGAGGGAACAAATGAAACTTACTCTCATTGGATTTGACTTAAGGTGGGAATAACAGGCACATTCAATTGGGTATCTTACCCTACAGGAAAGCAAGGGAAAAGGGGATGGGGAGGAGGGTGAGAAAAGAGAGGCAGGCTGGGGGAAGAGGTAATCAGAATGCATACTATCTTGGGGGGCAGGGGGAAGAGATAGGGAGGAAATTTGGAACTCAAAATCTTGTGGAAATGAATGTTGAAAACTAAAAGTTAATTAATTTTTTAAAAACTTATAGCTAAAAATAAATCTCTATGTGGCTAGGTTGTATTTTTTCTTTAAAATT
>CM053773.1:74089440-74101453 GCA_028658325.1 Potorous gilbertii
TGTGTTTATGTTAGAGACAAACTACAACCTAAATTTAACTAGAAAGTATAATACAATACAACTTGACAATAGGGATTTTTGAGAATCTGTTTCAAAATCCTGTTAGAAAAAAATAATCATTTTCCTCATCATCGCCATTATATCATCATCATTTTATGCTGCTTCTGCTACTGCTGCCACCATTTTTGCTGCTATTTTTCTCCTCTTTCTGATTCTTCTTTTTCTTTTCCTCCTCTTTTTCCTCTTCATTTTCCTCTTCCTCTCCCTCCTATTTTTTTGCTCAATGAAACTTGAACTTAAGTCTTGCCTTTGCAATAAAACTAACTACCCATAGTATGTATAAAATCTTTAAAAGGAGTAGATGAATGCTTCCTAGTTATTTAGACATAGCAAATAATAAAAGATATTACAGTCTCAAGAGAAAAAATATGAAAAAGTCAAATAGGGCAAAAAAGAGAGGGAACAACAATGAAAAGCTGCAAAGGAGTAGAATTTCAAGCGTACAAAGTTACTATTGCATGCTGCATTCACCTTCCCATATTTCTTTGACTAGAAACTCACCTTCATAGCTCTAAAACATTGTCCTTTGTGGCTGTGTAGGAAATTTACTCACTTTCATCATTACATTTAGCACAATGATATCCGGGTGCCCAGGATTAAATATATTCAAATACTCTGCCAGTGTTTTGGGATAAACAGTCTGATCTTCATTTAGGAAACTCACATTCATCATCAAATAACTGCTTGGTACTCTCATGAAAGCTATATCTCAATA
The DNA here is from genome assembly GCA_028658325.1 of Potorous gilbertii. NCBI lineage: Eukaryota > Metazoa > Chordata > Mammalia > Diprotodontia > Potoroidae > Potorous > Potorous gilbertii. The sequence continues at coordinate 74,090,216 of CM053773.1, forward strand.
ATAATATCTCTTAAATATGACATGCAAGTTATGAGATGAATTTCTCTATTTTTAACATGGTGACATGGCAATCATCTGCAAAAAGACCAAAGCTAAAGGTAGAAGATAATCAACAGAAAACAGTCAATGGTGAATTCTGAAGGCATAAAGTTCACTGAATTCCCCAAAACAGAAATATCCTTCTGGGCCATGCTTCTAAGGATGACTTCAACCTCTTTTCTTTATGTTAAAATAGATTATTTAGGGATCACCTGTATATAGTTTAAGTTATATGTTCACTCTTTATAAATTGACAAATTCAGCTAGTTACACTTCAGAACAAAAGCTTATACCAAGAACAAAAATAAATGTTTTTAAATAGAATATTATTGTGCTACAATAAATGATTAAAGGTGTGGTTTCAGAGAAGTTTAGGAAGACTTGTACGGAATGATGAAGAACTAAGTAAGCAGAATCAAAACATTTAAAAATGTTACATCAAAGAGGTAAGGGAGTAAGCATTTACACAGAACCTACTATGGGCCAGTATCTGTGCTAAGATTTTACAAATTAATGCTATTATCATTCCCATTTCATAGTAGAAAAATATTGAAGCAAGTAGAAATTAAATGACTTGTCCAGGGTTATAAAAATAGCAAGTGTATGAGGTCAGACTATCTTAATAAAAACAATAACAACTGTGATATTTAAAAGTTCAATAGAATCCATCAAAGAAATAAAAATTTAAAAACATCCTTGAGATACCACCTATCATATTGGCTAATATGACAAAAAAAGGAAAATGAAAAATGTTGGACTTGCAGGAAAATTGGGAAACAGATGCACTGTTGGTGGAGTTGTGAACCAGTCCAGTTTTTTTGGAGAGCAATTTGGAACTATATCAAAGGGTGATCATACTGTGTATATCCTTTGATTCAGAAATACCACTACTAGGTTGTATTCCAGAGAGATCATAAAAAAGTGAAAAGGATCCAAATGTACACACATGTCTATAGTAGCTCTGTTTTTGCAGTAGCAAAGAATTGGAAATTGAAGGGATGCCCATCAGTTGGAGAATGACTGATCAAGCTGTGGTGTGTGACTGAAATGGAATGCTACTGTGCAATAAAAAAATGATGAACAGCCAGATGGCAGAAAATCCTGGAGGGATGTAAAAGCTGATGCAAAGTGAAATGAGCAGAACCAGCAAACCACTGTACACAGTATCAGCCACACTGTGGGATCATCAGTTATGAATGACTCAGCTCTTTTCAGAGACATAATCACCTAAGACAAATAAAAAGGACTTAGGAAGGAAAATGCTATTTGTATCCAGGTAAATAACTGAGGAACTCTAAATATAGATCAGAGAATTTTTCACTAATTTTATTTTTTCGTGTTTTTTAATGTTTCTTCTTTTACAACTGTGACCAATATGGAATTTTTTTCACATTGATAACACATGTATAAACTATATCAAACTACCTATCATTTTTTCATAAAAAGGGAAGAGAAGGAGGAGGGAAAACATTTTGAAACTCAAAACCTTTTAGAAAATGAATGTAAAAATTTTCTTGACATGTAACTGGGGAAAAAATCAAAATCTATAAAAATAAATAAATTAATCCTCATTCAGTATTTAAAAATTCATTTTTTTAAAAATGAGATTCTTTCCCATGGCCTTTCTTTACATTTTGACAAATTTTGACAAATCATGTGATCTTTGACCAGAAAAAAAATTGAAATGGAACTTGGCTCCTTTCTACTTCGTATCGATTGATTATTAATGGTACTAATCTGTTTATATAGTCAGTCAACTTTGGTAAAACCTTCTGAATAGCATCAAACTCTAAGAAAGAAGTTAGAAATGTTCCAATCTGACCCCTTTACTTTGCAAATGAAGAAACTTAGGCAGAAATAAGTAAAGTAACATACACAGAGTGACAGAGATAGTAAATGCTGAACTGGGATCTAAGCCCCTGTTTTTAGCTCCAAATTTAATATTTATTTTATTATGCTGGGCTCCTATAACTTATCAAAAATTCCATTATTTGCTATGTATGGACAGCAGTGCAGATTACAAGATCACATTCCTCAAAGGGATGATTCATGAGCTGTTTTGACAAAAAAACACAAACAAAAACAGAATCATACATCAAACATCTGGTAATAAGCCTTTCAAGAGTTAGCTTTCTTGTCTTCAGGTGCCAAACACATAATCTATTTCCAAGTTATTATTCATTTCTTTTCTTGTTGGTCAACTCTTCCATGGCTGCCATTCCACTGTCCTTTAAGTACCCAGAGTCACCTTTGTGCCAGCATGAGGAATTGGAATAGAAAGTTAAAAGAATTTACATAAATAGTATTTCTTTATCTTTTTATTGATATCTACTTATTTCTATAGCCTCTTTTCATGTTAAGGCTTAGAGGTTTTTGAAAGTTTTGAAATTTCCTTTGAGACACATGAGCATATTTGCATTTGATTTGGCACTTTGTATGCTAATGATGGAGCACATGAGCAATGACTAATTAAACTTATGTTATAGAACTCCTCAAAAATGGCATCACAAGAGCCAAATAAGACAATGCATATAAAGTGTTCTGTAAATATTAAAGCACTGTATAAATATCAGCTATTATTAATTTTTAAAAAATCATAAGACCATAGATTTTTAGAGTCAGGCAGGTCCTTAGAGATCCTTTCATTTAATCACCTCATTTTTCAGGTAAGAAAGCTAAGATTTAGTAATGACTTAAATGACTTAAAGAATTTTACAGTCATATAATCTGTAGGTCAGAAGGGAAACAATTGGTCATCAAGGTCAGTCTCATAACCAAAGTAAGACAACAAGGAATAACCCAAATTTTCTTTCAACTCACTGTCTCACAAGACAATTCATTTTGTTTTAACTCAGCTGTACTTGTTAAGAATTTTTTTATATTGAATCAAAAATCAACTTCTTTGATGCATTGATCAGAGTTCTATGATAAGATCCTTGAAGATGAAGTTTGATGGTTCTTCCACATGATAACCATTCAAATGTTTAAAAACAATTTTGACCTCCACTTTGAGCCTTCTTTTCTCCTAGCTAAGCCTCCCTAGCTCATCAACCATTTCATATATACATACACACATACACAACACACACACACACACACACACACACACACACACACACACACACACTGATTTCCAGGTCATTAAGAAATCTTGCTTGGTCACTCTCCATTACATGGTGCTCTAGATTTTTATTACTGAAATACCTTGGTAGACATGTATTTGGCACATTGATACGGCTACTCATCCAGCAATGGAGTTATATCACAGCTTTTCCAAATCTTTTCATTCTGCTACATATCTGTCTGTGTCCTCTACCAAGAATGCATCCAATGTACCATCAGCCTTTTTCTAGCTCTCTTGACATTGTATGTATAACAGTGGAGCACACAAGCCAGCCAGAGATTATTACTTGCACTTTCAACATAATTGGACTTCATCTTTTTCCATCATATATCCCCCAGATAATATCCTTTATGCTACTTCACAAAGATAGTTTTCCTTTCAGAGTAAAATGTCATAGCATATTTACCATTAGCAATGTTGATCTTTTATCTACTTCCTTTGCTTCTGGCATCGATAGCCTTAAAAAAAATCAGGCCAAGAACCAAATAGAATAATAAAGAATTGACTCAGAAAGACCCAAATTCAGCTACCATCTCTGCCCCCCAGTATATGTTGAATAGCAAACTGTCAATCTTCTGAACAATTCTTTAAGAATATAAGTTGCAAAGAAGATGCCAATCTGCATTGGTAAAGGAAGATGCCTTTTGAGGGGGAGGATGAAGTTTAAACAGATGAAATCATATGTGTACTCCAAAAACATTCAGAATGTATAAAAATGATCAAAATGATCATCTCTCTCAATAAATTCAAAATTGAATTTTAATCTAAATATTAAAGTTCACATCATAAAAAATGGAAAAGAACAAGTTTAAGTACTTCTCCCAGGTATGGGTCAGGGAAGAATTTTTGACCAAACAAGGATAAAAGTGAGAATAAAAGACAAAGACAATTTTCATTATCTGAAATTATTTTTGCAAAAATGAAATTAATTCAACTCAGATAAGAAAGAAAGTTATTGATTAGGAAAAAAATCTTTACATTAAATTTCTCTAAAATGGTCTAATATATGTAGCTATGGTTTTGGTTGTTTGTCCTTCATTTTCAAAGTGGACCAGTGATATTACAGGGCAATGTCTTTTGACTTATGCATAAATTGTATTTAAGTGAAGCAGAGTAGTGCAAAATAATCAGTTTCACTCTTTTATTTCAGTCATTGAAGTCCAGTAGCAGGAGAAAAGTCAAGTATACTTTAGTAGAAGGCCTTGGTTTTTGATGTCTGACTAAGCTCTTTTCTGACTCAACTTTCTTCAGTCACTTTCATGGCCATTGGAACAAATTGTTTTCCTAGACCCATTCCATCAGAGGAAGTCTTCACATGCTTGGGGTAGACAAACCCCTTATCTCACCATTGGGTTTGAGTCATGTTGGGTACTGTAATGTTACTTTTGTTAATGAGAGTAAAAGATCTTCCCCATTCACTATTGGGCCTGCCCATAAAAGGAGGTTTAATTAGTGTTGATTTGTTTCGTAGGAAGGCCCACACCTTCTGTTAATTTCTAATGAGGCACTGGTTCTCAAATATTGTGATGTCCTCTAGTTCAGAAAAGTGTACACATACTCTGAGGTGAGGTTTTTTTGGGGGACTTACTCTTAGGAAGTGTTTGTTTGGCTAGATGAGACTCTGGGTAGTCAAAAAGGAATCCCTTAGATTTGAAAACCCAGATGTTGGTGCTTCTCTCTCTGGTGACTACGTATGTAATGGTCAGATAGTTGGATCTATCTGTTGAACTGTTATATATGTATTGCTTATTGTCAGACAATTGGAATCCATCTCTGTTGGTTTTTATTTCTCTGTATTTTCTCTGAGGTTCAGGGTGCTGACTTTTCCCCTGAACTAAGTGAATGATACATGTACTTGCTTAAAGTGACTTTTTGACCCCTCAAAAGTTGCATTCTTTTTAGAAAAGCAGATCTTAAAACCTGTACAGAAGGCCTTCCTCTGAATGCCATGGTCTTACTGTTACAGTTACACTCAACCTGGTTTTACCCATCTGCCGAGATGGCTTATTGAGATGTGACCTTTGCTTATGATACAGTTCCTTGGAGCTACTGGTTAAAGTTGGATGGACCAGATGGACACTAAATATGGATAAGCAACCTTGAAAAGGATTCAAGAAACCCTAACACCAGAGGTGCTAGTTTATGAACATCTCATACATCTCATATATGTATATGTATATGTATATGCATGTGTATATATATATATGTGTGTGTGTGTGTGTGTGTGTGTGTGTGTGTGTGTATAGGTATAAGTCTATCAATTTAAAAATTTTTGTCAAAGCACTATTCCTAAATGGTTAAGGGATCTGAGGATTTGAATAGTCATAAAATACAAATGTTATTAATAATTATATACAAGACTGCTTCTCATTACAAGTAGTGAAATACAGAATTAAAAAAAGTTGAGATTTTACCTTCTGCTCAACAAATTGAAAATGTGAGAAATATAGAAATAGTGTTGGAGAGGCTGCAGAAATATATGTGTGTGTGTGTGTGTGTGTGTGTCTGTGCATGTATATATATATATATATATATATATGTATATATTTACTTGGTAGTACTGTATATGAATTGTAGTCCAGAAAGCAGTTTGAAAATTCCCCTCAAATGAATAAAATATACCTTCTGCCTAGAATAGCACTCCACTTAAGTAATGCTTGTGTTGTTATCATATTAAATGTATATATCTTTCAATTAAATGCATTAATTCTGCACCTACTTTATGCCAGGTATCATACTTGGTCCTAGGGACACAAATTCAAATGTAAGATTTTTATGTGATATTTATTATACCAAATTTAGGGGAAAACTACTTGAAAAAAAAGTAATAACCTTCTCAACTAAAATAACAAACACATAGACAATTACTTAGAGTTCAAGCACAATCACAAAACATTCCCTAAGAGGATAATGTATATTATGAGCAATATGTACATATCCATATATATATATATATATGTATATATATATATATATATATCACCAAAAGAAAACAAAATGACAGAAAAAAATGAGGAGAAAATTTGGTGGAAACAAAGCTTCATATACTATCTAGATAAACCAGACCATTCCAAGGTAAATAACAGTGGGGGTTGCGGGTAAGGGTGGGGGAAGGACAAAAAGAGAAACAAAATCCAATAGATATCCAGTATTTCTATAGTGAACAATTCTAATCAGTAATAGTAAGGAAATCACTACATTGTAATCCTTCCATCTCATGCCTGCTATCACTTGGGATAACATTAACGAAAGTGTCTTAATGTGGACAGACATATAGAGCAACCATGTTAGATATATCAGACATCTATTTCCAAATTTTGGAAAGAATAGGAAAATTTTTAAAAAGAATAGAATATATTATCAATGGTACATTTTACAAAAATAAAAATATGACATATATAAATACTGAAAACAGTGTATATTTTGAGGATATCAATAGAAATGTAGATTTTCACAAGTGACAACTTGTTATGGAATTGTGACATTAGGCAAGTTACTTCATATTTTTCTGCTTTGCTTCTTCATCTATAAAAGAAAGTGCTAGAAGACTTGATCTAATTACAGTCTATGGTCATCGGTCCTATCATTTTCTAAAGCAGAACACATAGTTATCTTTATTCAACTGTTTCTAAGACAGAGAAAATATAAATCTATAGTGTCAATGTTGCTCTTTTTTAAAAAATCATCTTGGTAGATAGGCCAAAATGCAGTCTCAAATCTTTTCTCTTCAAATGAGATGCCTTTCTCACATGTCAAAATAATTTGAGATTCTACAATAGATGTTATTATAGAGCTGATTTCCTTCAATTATAAGTAGAATTCTAAGCCCCTACTATGTAAGACACACTATACTAGGCACTAGAGAAAAGAAAAGATGAGTTAGTACTTGTCTTAATATTTGCTTGTGAAGAAAAGCAGGAGGCAGGTAAGGTACTGAATTATGTAACAGTGGGGAAGAGCTTCTCCAGGCTCTTGTCTTCTTCATGTTGTCCATTACTATGTACCCAGCAGATGGGAATATGGTAGACATGGTTATGAAGAAATAAGATCATTGTGAAATATTTTGATCCTTGTGGATCTGAAATGGGATGAAAGCTATAGAGTTCAAAAATAATCATTTTGGATGTTCTCTGTGGAGGTGGAAGAAAGTTAATTCCATAACTCCAAGCTTGATAGGGAGTACAAGTGCACTAGTGGGGTATCTGTGGGCCATCATCCATCTTGCCATCATAACTTGGGGTTTCAGAGTTCATTAATTAAGACAGTAATTAGAGACAATAATAGAGACATCTGGACTCTGGTTGGGATTGGATTAGGATGCCTACTTGAAAGATGAAGGTAGTTAAGAATATCTTTGATCTGTGCTCAGCTTTCTATCCATTCTAACATCCCAAAAAATCTTCAGATAAGGAAACTTAGATTGAGATCTTAACGGTATTTTAGAAACCTCTAATATGAAATTTTTATAGATGAGAAACTGTAGCCAAAAGAGGGAAAGTGACTTGACAAAAGTTACTTGGTTTGTAAATAATAAAAACAGAATTTTGACCCAGATCCTCTGACTCCAAATGCAAAACTCTCTCCACTGTAATACATTTTTTACCCATCCATGAATGAAATCTGAACTCATAAAACAAAAGTAAGAAGAAAAATAATGGACCCTACAAACCAAAGAAAGGGATCTCTAAATGGGGTACAATAAAATCTTCTACTAAAAGTAATGGATTAGATCACAAAAGAGGAATCTTTGGCCTAAGAACTTACCCAAGTGTTAAAAGGAGAAATGAAACGTGGACTAAATAAATAGCAAATGTTAAATAATTAACAAAAGAAGCCATACTTTTTAATACTAGAGAAAGGTGGTGCAACAAGAGTAGAGAGAAGAGAGTAAATAGAGGGAAATACATGACACTGGAAAGATCATTACATCAATCTTTTTTTTTTAAGAATATAGGGAATCGTTAAGAAATTTAGATTAGAAGAATGAAAAGAGCAGTTATGTATAAAGAAGATAAATGTGGTTTTGGTGTCAAAGGGTTAAATAACAAAAAGGATAGGTAGAGGTAAGAAGAAAAGAAAACTTTTTTAGGAAGTTATTATTCTAATAGATTAGATTAGGCCTCAAGAATTATGTTTCAGTAGAAATAAAGAGGAGTGATTGATATAAGAGATATGAAAGGAAGAATTGAGAGAACTCGGCAATTGATCATACAGGTAATCTCAAAATCCTCAGGAATGCCTTAAGCAAAAACTCTTAAGACTTTCAAGATACCTTATATGTAAGACAACATGTAAGTGAAAGTCATAATTATATGTAAAGTACCAGTCATTTTAGAGATTTTAAGGAACCTAGGCAATCCTTTACAACAACAATGTGAAACAACACTATCCTAAACAACTACAGTGTATATATCTCATTAAACAAATCAGATTACAAATTAATTTCTTAAGAAAGAAAGAAGATATATGAAGAACTGCTTCTCTGCCAACTCTATCTGTGTTTGTCCCAGAGGATTTTAAGCAGATATATGACTGCTGCAAAAAAGGCAAACTATCCCTATATATAAGGACTGTGTGGGGCCTCGTAGTTATTTGGACCTATTTACTTCACACTAATTTGAACAAAAGGAACTCCAACCTCTCATAAAAGGTCTATTTTTGAATAGATCAGCCAAAGCTAAGCAAAGGATCTGGCAGAATTCTTGGATATCCTTCAACCATTTGGAGTTGACTATCTGAATGTCTCTACTTTCTCCCCTGAGGGAAATAGGTCTTCTTTATAGTAATTAATTAGTTTCTATCACTTCTCTAGCTTTATCTCTAAATGATACATCCTTGGTGCCCATTATAGTGTACTTTATTATCCTTTGGGCAAACTCTGTAAGGTCCAACCACAAGAACCTTTGTTCCTCTCCCATAAGCCTAAATCCAGCTATTATGTGAAACCCTTCTCTAGCCTCCAAAGCACATTGTGGTCAGTGTATCTCCTAAACCACTGTTGGACTTGCATATGATATTACTCTTAAAACTAAAGCACACTACTTTATATCATGCTTTATTTTATATATGCATGTATATATACATGTATACATATATATATACATATATATTCAACCAAATTTTAAACTGCCTCATACTTTCCAAATGCTTAGAAACATTTTCTTTTTCAAGACAGTGGTTGCAAACTCAAACAGAAACAGATCTCTGTGGGCCTAATATTGACAAAGAAAACCATAAATTAACATTATCTATGTTATATTGAATTTTATTTATTTTGTTAATCATTTCCCAATTATGGTTTAATCTGGTTTGCTGCTAAACTGAGGAATTTTCCAAGTAGCATGCCTTGAACATTAATTCACATTTATAAAGACAATCTATAATTTTAATTCGAAGTGCTCACACTGAAACTGAAGTCTTAGCTGGCAATAGCTAGTCTGGGGAAATATTTCTTCCTTCAATTTCACCACAAACTTTGTAAGTGGTAAAGAACTCTATAAGTAACCCTTTAATGGAACAAATAGAAAATAGACAGAAGCAGTAGTAAAAATGTCATAAGGTAGAAGCCTAACAGAAAAAAACAAAAGTACCTGGGAATAGAATTTGAAAAAACAGCATTTTCTATCTCCATTAGATTCTTGAATATTGAGGCCTTAAAAATTGTTACTATGAGAACTAATGTTACCTCTATTTTTTTATTATACTGATTACAATTTCTGAAAGTCTACACTGTTAAAATAAAGGTCCCTCCCAATAAAGTGGCAATTTTTCAAAGACTTCCTTTGCTTTAATGTGGAAGTTGTTTTGTAGCTTTTCAAATGTTATGAGGATTACCAAAACCCAGGTCTGTGTACTCTGGTTTGGAGCACTCTATATGCTGACCTTTACCATTGTCCATAGACTAATATTTTCTCAGATTCTGATGTGTACATTTTGAAATACTTCTGGAGTTGGTGACACTTTCTCATTAGTTGCTTAGACTAGAAAGTTTTCTTAGACTACAGGTGAAGAAGGGTTCCTACTAGACATGTTTGATAGTAAAGTATAGCCTTTTGGAAGAAATGTTCTGTAAATGCAATGTTAAAAGATAAATACAGTTATTTTGGGAAGGACAAGCCTATCAGCAATATGAAAGAATGTTTGGCTTTATATCCCTACTAGATACATATGAGCTTCTCAAGTTAACCAACTAATTATATTAAATCTGAAAATCTTTAGTATTGATTAAGATAATTTCTTTCAAAATAGATTTCATTGAAACACACAGAGTAATAGGTATGTCAAATTAAGAGTATTTTCAATCCTAATGAAAATCAAAGTAAAGATTGACAATTCTATGAAGAACCTTAAAAGTCGTTTTAAAAGTCATGCTTCTAGGAATGATCATCCTAACTGTGAAATGTGTTTGTGATTAAGGGGAGAGAGAGCTAAAGAATGAAGTCATTCCTCATGAATGGAGAGAATAATACTATTTAGCTCTTTTAAAACGAGTTTGGTTATGTTCTATGCTACTATCTCTGTGTGTGTATAATAAGTTTGTTATATTATTACACACACATACATATATATGTAGAGATGTAGACACATATGCTTACAAACATATATATGTGTGTGTATATACACAAACTCATATGTGTATATATATATATATATATATATATATATGTATATGTGTGTGTATCTGTTGGTGTATGAGTGTATGAAAAAGATTTTGTAAACAGTAATTATTTAATAGCTCAATAGTGGCCAATATAACTGAGAGTTAAGGTTTCCTAACAAATGAAGGAGTTAGGAAACCATTTGGACTGTTTATGAAGAACTTTTATTTGTCAGAGGCTCAAAAAAGAGGAGCAGAGGGGCAAAGAACTCCTAGGGATGATTGATGAATACATTCTAGAAGGCAGAAAAGTAAACTTTTTATGGCACAATTCTTTCAAATTGGGAGGGGGGGAGGCACAAGGATGAAACAACTGTCATGTTCAACTTCTCTTTCAGTCACAGAATCATAAAACTGGAAGGAGGCTAAAGTAGTATACCTAATACAACCCCCTCATATTACAAGTGATGGAAGAGAG
>CM053773.1:74101553-74115564 GCA_028658325.1 Potorous gilbertii
TATTGTATTTGTCCTTCATTCTCGAAGAGGACCATGACATCAAGATGATGTTGACTTGCAATTGACTTTGATTTGAGTGAGAGAAGGCTGTGTAGGGTCATCAACATCACTTTCTCCTCCAGAGCCATCTGGGACCAGTGGCCTGAGATTCATCATGATAGCTGGAGATGGCCCAGGATGCAATGTGGGTCCCTGGCCATTTTAGGCTAAGGTCTCATCACATTCTCACTCTGAGTGATGTACACACATTCAATGAATAGACCTCTTTAAGTAGTTACTCAGTACTAAATAATAACTGTTTCTCTTTTACCTAGAAACCTTGAGGGTCTTCCCTTACCAGTTTGATTTTTTCTTTTTTTTTATTAAAAGGGGCCATCCCTTGAGTAACTTCAAAGTGTATTTAAGAAGGCAATAGTCATTGTCTTCCTGTCTCCTTTTACTTATTATAGTGCTTACTTAAGGCCGTAATCATCAGCCCAGGGGAGACTAGTTCCATAAATTTAGAATCATTTCATTATTGAGAATCCAATACTGAGGAAGTCCAATAGCAAACTGAGTCTCCCAAAGCTATATTGAAGGCCTAATATGAGTATTGGAGTGTTAAGGTATGTAGAGGCCCTGAAACCCTTACATTAACAACCCATTGAGAAAGAGAACATGGGTGTCCAGTAAAGGTCATCTTGAGAACTCAAGTCTCTGCTTGTTTGCAATGGATATTGCTATACTAATCACATCTTGCTTTGTTGCTTTGGCTCCATCTATTGATACCAGGCTACGAAGACATATTTCCCCAAAATTATTATTTTCTTGAAGCTATTTTACACTTATTAAAATATTAATGCACATATAAACTGTTCATCTCCATGTCAGACAACTATTGAACAGAAATAAAATTATAAATTAATCCTTAATACTTATAACAAATATCATCAAAATAGTAGAAATATGAACATGCATATATATATGTATATATATATATATATGTGTATATAGGTACATACATTTGTACCTATACATATATACATATATTATGTATATGTTGTTAATTATATGAATAGGCACATGTAACCCGTACTTTGTAGTGCCTTGTAATCTATTTAGGTATACTAGGGATGTACATTGAAAAATAGCACAAATTAAAATAAAAAGTTAGAACAGACTAATTGTTAAATTGGTGGCATAGACAAGTGCTTCAGAGTAATGAAGACAGGATCAAATGCTGAAAGCAGTAGCTTTTAGGTAGGGGAGAGATATTGATAAAGGATGTGGGACTTGAATTAGGATTTTTTTGAAGTGGGATTTGGGCTAGTGAAGATAATGAGGTTTAGGGTTTGAATTAGAGGGAAATACTATCATTTAAAATGTGCTGTGCCCTCCCCTCCTTAATGGTAACTTTTTTCCAATTAGACGTAAAGATAGTTTTCAACATTCATTCTTGTAAAATTTTGAGTTCCAATTTTTCCTACCACTCTCTGTCCCTACCCTCTCCAAGACAGCAAGCAATCTGATATACATTATACATGTACAATTATGTTAAACATATTTCTACATTTATCATGTTGTAAAAGAAGAATGAGAAGAAAAGGGAAAAACCATGAGAAAGAAAAAACTAAAAAATGAAAATAATATGCTTTGATTAACATTTAAACTCCATAATTTTTTCTCTGGATGTGGTTAATATTTTCTATCATAGGTCTTTTGGAATTGTCCTCAATCACTGTATCGCTGAAAAGGTCTAATCTATCAAAGTTGGTCATCCCACAATGTTGCTGTTGCTGTGTACAATGTTTTCTAGGTGCTATTCACCTCACTTAGCATCAGTTCATGCAAGTCTTCCCAGGTTTTTATGAAATCTTCCTCTTTGTCATTTCTTATAGCACTATAGTTTTCAGTTACATTCAGATATCAACCTTATTTAGCCATTCCCCAACTGATATTCATCCCTTCAATTTACAAATCTTGGCCAACATAAAAAGAACTGCTGTAAATAATTTTGTAAATGTAGGTTCTTTTCCACTTTTTATGATTTCTTTGAGAGATAGACCAAGTAGAGGTATTTCTGGCTCAAAAAGTATGCACAGTTTTAATGGAATACACACTTCCCTAAAATTTTGTGCCCTTTGGGCTTAGTTCCAATCTGCTCTCCACAATGGTTGGATCAGATCACAATTTCACCAGGAGTACATTAATGTCCAATTTGTCTCACATTTCCTACATTTATCATTATCCTGTTCTATTATATTAGCAATCTGATAGACTAGTATTTGAGTTGTTTTCATTTGCATTTCTCTAATCAATAATGGTTTAGAGCATTTTTTCATATGGCTATTGATAATTTTAATTTTTTTATCTGAAAACTGCCTATTCAACTCCTTTGACCATTTATTAATTAGGCAATCATGTGAATTCTTATAAATTTGACTTAGTTATCTATGATTTTATCAGAAATACCATCTGTAAAAATTGTTTCCTAACTTACTACTTCCCTTCAAATCTTGTTTGCATTGTCTTTGTGCAAAAACCTTTTTGATCTAATGTAATCAAAGTTATCCATTTTGAATTTCATAATGTTCTTTGTCTCTTTTTTGGGCATAAATTCTACCATTCTCCATAGATTTGACAGGCAAACCATTCCTTGCTCTCCTGATTTCCTTATGGTATCACCCTTTTTATCTAAATACTATGTCCATTTTGACCTGATTTTGGTACACAGTGTGAGATGTTGGTCTATATCTAGTTTCTGCCATACTATTTAGTTTTCCTAGCAGTTTTTGTCAAATGTGAGTTCTTGTTCTGGAAGCTGGAGTCTTTGGATCTTTCAAACAGAAGATCACTATAGTCATTGACTATTGTATTTTATGTACCTAACCTATTCCACTGATTCACTACTCTATTTCGTAGTCAGTACCAAATAGTTTTCATGATTATTGCTTTATAATATAGTTTTAGATCTGGTAAGTTTAGGCTACCTTCCTTTGTAGTTTTTTTCATTAATTATTTTGGTATTCTTGACCTTTTGTTCTTCCAGATGATATCATTTTTAATTTTTGATAGTCCAGTTTATATGGCACTGAATAAATATATTAATATAGGTAAAATTGTCATTTTTATTATGTTGGGAAAGCCTATCCATAAGCAATTAATATTTTTCCAATAATTTATTTGTGTGAAAATTGGTTTTTAATCATATTCATATAGTTCCTGGATTTATCTAGGCAGGTAGACTCCAAAATAGTTTATATTTGTCTACAGTTACTTCAAGTGAAATTTTCCTTTCTATCTCTTGCTGCTAGGCTATTCTGGCAATACATAGAAATGTTGATGACTTATGTGGGTTTATTTTATATCATGCAGCTTTGCTAAAGTTGTTAATTATTTCAAGTGGTTTTTTAGTTCTCCAGGATTCTTTAAGTATACCATCCTCTCATTTGCAAAGACAGATAGTATTGTTTCTTCATCACCTATTGTAATTCCTTCATTGTCTTTTTCTTCTCTTATTGCTAATGTTAACATAAATTGTACTTTTCTATATTTGGTTTTATCCAAAAGAGTCAGTGTCAGCTAGATGTAATAATGGATAGAGTCCTAGACTTGGAATTTAGAAAGGGCTGATTTTGAATTCTTTCTTGGAAACACAAAACACTAATTTTATTAACCTGGCAAAGGCATTGAAACTTTATCAGTCTAGCATTCTAATATAAAAATGGAAGTTATATTAGTAGATATCTCACAGAGTCAAAGTGAGATGCATACATACATATATATATATATATATATATATATACACACACACACACACACACACACACACACACACACACACACACACACACATGTAATGTTAGGTAAATGTTAGCTATTATCAGATATAATCATCTCCTATCTGCTGTTCTTATGGCAAGCATTATTTACTAGTAAAAATAATTGCCCATATTCTTAACACTGGCTTTCTAATATTTCAAAATTACATCAAATTCTACTCAGTTTTCTACTATACACAACACACACATGTACATACTCCATCAATCAATCAATAAACATTATTAATTACCCATGATGTGCTAGGCATTGTGCTAAAATCTGTGGGTACAGATAAGGGAAAGTGTCTGAGAAACAATGTGAAAATAGCTATGGGACAATGGGAAAAACTTTTTGTAGAATGTGGACTTTTACCTGAGACTTGAAGTCAGGGAAGCCAGGATACAGAGATGAGAATGAGGATAATTCCAGGCAAGGGGGAACAGCTGATAAAAATGCAAGCAACTTGGAAATGGAGTGTCTTGTGAAAGAAACAAAGAAAGTCAGTGTCACTGAATCATCAAGTATTTGGGAGTGAATAAGGTGAAAGAAGACTGAGAAGGTAGAAGAGAGAAAAGTGATGAAGGGCTTTGAATGTCAAACACAAGATTTTATATTTGGCCCTCCAAGGTAACAGAAAACCACTGGAGTTTATTAGGTGGGAGATGAGGTTTAAGGGTAGGGAAAGTAAAAGGATCTGAACTATGCTTTAGGAAGATTTGCTTGACAGCTGAATAGAAAATGTACTCCAGTGGGAAGAAACTTGAGTCATGGAGACCTATCAGCAAACTATTGCAATAGTCTAGACATGAAATGATGAGGATCGCAGCCAGGATAGGGACAGTTTTAAAGAAAAAAAGGGAGGCGTATATAGGAGATGGTATAAAGGTAAAAGAGATAGCACTCGACAAACAATTGGATACGAGAGTGGGGAGAGTGAGAGAAGGTGAATAATCAAAGATGATACATAGGTTGTGGGGTTGTAGGACTACAAGAATGAAGGTGCTCACCACAGTAACAGGGGAAGGTAAAAAGGGATTGGATATGAAAGAAAATGAGTTCAGTTTTAGATATGTTAATTTAAAATGGCTATGGGAAGTTCAATTCATGATATGAATCTGAAGATCAGCAGAAAGACTGGGAAGCTAGATTTATGAATCATCAGTAAAAAATGATAATTGAATCCTAGGAGCTGATGAGAAAACTAACTAGTATAGTATGGGGGAGACAAGACGACAGTCTGACAGGGACCTAAGGAAAAGGCACTTTAGGAAGCATGGCCTAATAATGATATAGTAAAGAAGGCTGAGAAGGAAAGCTTGGTAGAATGGCAAGCATAGAGGAGTGTCAGACAAACCTAGAAAGGATATTAGTAAGAGAGTGATTGGCATTATCAAAACCTTCAGAAAGGTTTGAGAAAGGGCTATTTGATTTGGCAAAATAAATAAATAAGCAACAATTCAGGATCCTTAAATGTGGTCAGTGTGAAAAATGAAAAAAAATATGATGGATAGTTAGAACCTACAGGCAAAAAGACTTGGAAATCTTAGTATCATTTGCTAATCTAGCAAATAAGAAGGGATTTTTTCAATGAAGAGAAAGATATTGTTATCCTAACGAGAAATATTTTTGTAAGGTTGAGGTGACTGATTTAACTCAATGATGCTCCATTTGAAACAGATGATAATGCTGTCCAATCCACTAATGTCATAAGCCTTGGACTAATTGTGGGAAAGTTCTCTAAGTTATGGTAATTTTGCACCAGAATATTTAGACAAGTTGAAGAAACTTGGCCACCTAAGGGTATTTATCAAATTAATTAGAGACCCATTAACTCAATGGAGGTGGGGGAGTGAATGTAGCATTCCAAGAACTCTGGAAGATCTGAATTAAAATCCAGTCTCAAAACCTACTAACAATGTGATCCTGTGTAAGTTACTGCTTGCTTCCTTTTTCTATTCTGTAGAATTGGGATTATAACACCTACCTCCCAGGGTTATTATGAGGATGAAATAAACTAGTTTTCAATTAATCACTTTTCAGACTTTAAAATGGTATATAAACACTATTACTACCATTATCAATTACAATTGTATTTAGGAAAGAGAGAAAATGGAAATATCAAGGAGGATAAATGGTTCTATAGGAATCTCCACGCCTAATACCAAGCCTGAGTAAAGTGTCAGTCAAGTGAAAATGTTACCCCTTTCCCTGATATCCCCTCCCAGAACTTGTCTAGCCTCAGAAACTTTAACATGATCTACTGGGTTTTTTGCCCAAATATTTCTACAAATGTTAATTTTCCCTAAAGAAAAAGGAGACTAGAGTGAACTAGAGAAAGATATAAACATAAAATTAGGCAGAGAACCCAATTTCTATATAAATGGGAGGAATTTCATAACTGGAGATTCAAAATGATTATGGTTAAATTCATAACATTTTGTTAAAATAAACTTTGTAAAGTCAAAGAAGAGGGAGCCAAATAGACCTTAGGGGGGCAAGGTATTGTATACTACATTTAAAATCAGCTAATTATTGTAACTGTTGCATTTGTATACTAAGAGAGAGGTCATACTTTAAAGGGAAAAAAAAGTAAGAGAACCGCTTTCTAGCTATAAACCAGTGACTTTCAGCAAATTGCTTTTACTCTCTGTGACTCAGCCTTCTCATATGCAGAATGAAGTGAATGAATTCCCTAGAGACTCGTATAGCTTGAAAATGCTATAAGTTTCAAGAATGAATACCATCTGTAACTGCCATTTTGTCGTTACCCTTTGTGTCCTAATGTTAAAGATAGTATTATCTAGAACAAGAGATCTCAACATTTTGGTCTCACAACTCCTTTACACTGTTAAAAAGACTGAATATTCCAAGAAGTTTTATTTGTATCCTGCCAGTATTTATCATATTAAAAATTAAAAATAAGTTTTTAAAACTTCATTTATAAATAAGTCAATTATATAGATGTAAGTAATATATTTTGGAAAATAATTATATTTTCCAAAACAAAAAATAGCGAGAGGTGTGGCATTGTTTTAATATAGTTTTGCAAATATATTTAATGCTTGATTTAATAAAAGAGGTGGATTTTTATATCTGCTTTTACAATCAGTTGGTTCTAACATGTTCTCATTCAACTATATATAGAAAATCAGGCATCACATAGATTTGTTATTAGAGAAAAGTAGTATTGAATAATAGCAAATACTGTCTCAGTACTTTTATGAAAATAGTTTTGATGCCTTGGAACTCTGGAAAGGGATTACTATAAAAACATTAACTGAT
Organism: Potorous gilbertii; assembly: GCA_028658325.1. Classification (NCBI taxonomy): domain Eukaryota; kingdom Metazoa; phylum Chordata; class Mammalia; order Diprotodontia; family Potoroidae; genus Potorous; species Potorous gilbertii. The sequence continues at coordinate 74,108,637 of CM053773.1, forward strand.
ATAAATTCCCAAGATATCACTCCACTGGACAGGTTCCTTTCAAAAAAATACTTCCCTAATAAGTTAAAGCATTTTTAAAAGCTCTGAGTTCCAAATTCTATCCCTTCCTCATTCACTCACACACTCACTCCCCTTCTCCGTTCCTGAGAACATAGGTAATTAGATATAGATTATACATATGCACTCATGTAAAATATGTCCATGTTAGTCATTTTGTACAAGATGACTCAAATAAAAGAAAAAGAATAAAAGAAAGTGAAAATAGCGTGCTTCAGTTTGTATTCTAATGATATCAGTTCTTTTTCTGGCGGCAGATAGTATACTTCATCATTAGTCTGTTGGGATTGTCTTCAATCATTGTATTGCTAAAAATAGCTAAGTGATTGACAGTTCTTCATCAAACAATATTGCTGTTTCTGTGTACAAAGTTCTCCTGCTTCAATTCACTTCACTTTGCATCAAATTACATAAGTCTTTTCAGGTTTTTCTGAAATCATGCTGCTTGTTTCTTACAGCACACTAGTATTCAAAATTCCTCCCAAAATGATCAGGTAAGTTCACACCTCCACGGAGAGTACATTTGTTACCCATTTTTCCCACATCCCCTCCAACAATTATCATGTTCCTCTTTTTGTCATATCAGACAATCTGATAGGTGTGATGTGGTACCATAATGATGTTTTAAGTTGCATTTATCTAATAAAAAGTGAGTTAGAGCATTTTTTCATATGATTATAGATAGCTTTGATTTCTTTGTCTGAAAACTTCCTGTTCACATCTTTTGACCATTTATCAGTTCAGGAATAACTTGTGTTGTTATAAATTAGACTCAATTCTCTATACATTTGAGAAATGAGGCCTTTATCAGAGATATTTGCTGCAAATTTTCTAAAGATCAAAATAGCACCATTTATCACTCACATACCAATCTGAAAATGTCAGGATGTAAAAAAATAAACTTTGAAAATACAATCCACTTAACTTTTTTTCTTTTAGAATCAGTCTTCAGTAACTTCCTTTATTTCAATACATTTAAAATAATATAGAAAGAATTATTTTAATTATGCACTTGCTAAATGAGTGCTATGCCTTCAAATATTCAAACCTCCAATCTGCACAAAACTAATGATTTTGAGAATTAAAAAATGTCTTCAGAAATATTCCATTACAAATAACCTTAAGAATGTTGTGACTGGGAACAAAATAATATTATTTCTGAATTCTAGTTATATCATAGAATTTCTGTAGAAATCAAATCAAATCAAATTTCGCTATGAATATTTATGCCTCTAGATAAAAATCTAAAAGAGTACTGGGGAAATAACAGCAATTAATAAATATTGTTCATTTGTAGGTTTAAAGAATCATAGGCAAATGACAAAGAAAACTGCAGCATGTCAGATCTGGTTACTAAAATTTGGTAGTTAAATTTTATAACTCTATTTGCATATCAAAATCTATATTCTTTTGTGATTTGTGAACAATTAAATAATTTTCCTAAGGCTCTTAGGAATGCAGTGTGTATCTCCATTTTAGTAGATCGAATTATGAAGTGTACTTGCTCCAACTCTCTTGAAAGTGATATTTAAAAGAGGAAATAAGTTCACAGTGCATGGGACTCTTCTTGGGCAATGAATCAATCACATCCTAGTCTATCATTGTCAATTGCTACTTTCATATAAGTTCCTAACTAAGAATTGATAGGTAGTTAGATATTAAGGAATTATGTATCTCAAGAGGAGAAATATAATACAATTGGGAAATTATGAACTTGGGGTCAGAGCACTTGCATTCAGATCCCATCTCAGACATTAATTATATCGTGGCACAGGACAAGTCACCTAACCTCCCTAAAACTCAATTTCTTCATCTGTAAATTGGTCATAAAAAAGCACCAAAGTCAAGCATCATTGTGTAAAACAAGTGAGATTGCATACTAAAGCAGGGTATAAACATTAAAGTGTATACAAGTTGTTTTTACATCATCATTTTTATTATCAATCTCATCTATAAAATGGGGGAGAATACTACCTGAACTATACACTTATCATGGTAGTTGTAGAAATAGTACTTTGCAAACTTTAAGGGATAGCACTGAACCTGGAATTTGATTGGTATAGAGAACTCATAGGTAAAAAAAGAAAAACAACCTCTACAAAAGCAGGTCGGTGCTCTCCTTCCACCTTAAATAACTGCCTAGATAACTGAGAGGTTAAAGAACGTGTGTAATATAAGAGAAAGGACATGAATCCAATTTTCCTGACTTTAAGGTTATCATTCTACTCATTACACCAACTTACTTTGATTGATATATAATTCTTATAGCAATGACCTGGTCCTAAATTGCCATAATATATTTAATTTCCACAAGCAAATCCATATAACTAAGCCATTCATTCACTGCTTTGTCTTCAACAAGTTCATATGGATCTCACCCCACCTTTTTATTACTTTTTTTATTTTTAACTAAGATCATAACCATTTCATATACTCCAGAGATAAAATAATTACTATTTCATTCAACAAATCTAATGAAGTGTACCTACCTACTAGTAACTTGAGTATTGCTCAGGAAAGTGATATCTGCATTTTCCAAAAGTAGATTTTTATGCCCCTTAGGAATCTCTAACAATCATCCCCCCTGCCTTGTGTGAGAAAATATCAATCTGATTGGTCTAATGTTCATTACTATAATGCAGTTTTTCTTTGGATACTTTCCAAATCTCAAATAGTCCATTTTTTGTTCTGAACGTGCATATTAAGACATATTCCATACGTATTCATTACTTTATACAGCCATGACCTACTCCTTGGTATCTTTATGCTTAATGTGTCTTTGATGGAGAAAACTAAAGTTTTGTATAGTTAATCTCTTTAACCATTAGCTCTATGTGAGCTCTGAATTTTAGATATAAATTTTCTCTCTCTATCTTTCCTTGCCGTACATTAATAAATTGATATTTCACAAGCAAAAATTATTTTTGTTTTTCAATCATTTTCAGTTTTTTCCAACTCTTCTATATGCCATTTGGGATTTTCTTTATGAAGACATTGGAATGATTTCCTATTTCCTCCTCCGACTCATTTTATAGATACAAAACTAAGGCAAACAGGGTTAAGTGACTTGTCCAGATTCACACAGCTAGTAAGTGTGTGAAGCTAGATGTGAGCTGATGAAGATGAGTCTTCTTGATTCCAAGCCCAGTGCTCTATCCACTATATGATCTCAGTAACATAAATTGTATTTTATATAATTAGAGACAAATTATAACTATAATTTTCATCACCATTTAGTTCTCATCTTTCCTAAACTGGTTTTGGATATAAATGGTCCTAAGAAAAATTGCCATCCGGGTTTTATCTATTTCTGGTCAATGGTCTTATTGCTATTTTGCAACTCTTTTTACATCTAGCAATGCCCAAAAGAAAACTTTCCATATTATTCTTACATCTCTTAGTAGTGAAATCAAGGTTTTAAATTAGCATAAACTTGAAAAAATTGACAATGGAATTTGTCAGGAATATCATCTGTTAATGTAGATTCCAACCCATAGAAATGTGTATATAACAAATTTAGAAGCAGCCACTATACTCACATACCCATGTATACTCACAAATTATATGAGGAAAAAAGAATACTTGATGTTATATCATTTCTATACATATGATATACCTAATATTCATTCACTTAAAATCAATAACATGTATGAGGAATGATTGACATATTTTACAAATATGATACAAAACTATGTATGTTCATTTATTGTTATTGTAGAAGACCATGCCATTGGAGAAATGAAGACATGACTTGCACTTGACTTTGTTTTGAGTGAAGGAGGGCTGTGCAGTACACCAGCCTCACTTCTCCTCCAGAGTCATCTGAATCCAGTGACCATATATGCACCAGGATGACTGGAGATGACCCAGAATGAGGCAATTGGGATTAAGTTACTTGCCCAAGGTCACACAGCTAATGAGTGTCAAGTGCCTGAGGTGAGATTTGAACTCAGGTCCTCCTGACTCCTGCACTGGTCCTCTATCCACTGCACCACCTAGCTGCCCTGATGCAAAACTAGTTACATTTCAGACAACCATCTACAATTCAACATATGATGAAAATAACAAAGTATGCTGCCATATGAACTCAGAGGTCTGGCCACATATCCTGAAAGTAAATTGCCTCATTGCTGTTCTACAAGAGATTCATAGCACCACAATGTTCACAGCATTTATGACAAATACCTTGAGGTTACATTGTACTAGCATGCTTCAGTAAACTATGCTATTAAAGGAGTTTCAATCCATTATCTACTGAAAATTAACAGTTGTAGTATAAAATATTCTGACAACTGACACAACAAAGTCAGGTCACAGGAACTATACAGTCTTCATTTCATCAGTCTTTTTCTCACAGTAAGCACTTAATAATATTTATTGAATTGATTGAGATTTTTTCCATTTAATTATTAACCTTGTTTAACTACAAAGCCATGTTTGAACAGTTGAATGTTGAACAGTTAAATGTCTATGAGTAATTCATATCTTTTTAAAAATCATATTCACATCTGTATTCTGAAATCTATATAGGGTTGGGGATGCCTAGCTATTGTGAAAATAGATTTCATGGCCTTGAGTTTTGTCAGATAAGCATGAATATTTAAATAGCATTGGATTTCACTTTAATGAATTTTATTAAAACAAGCATGTTGCTTTCTAAAAATGCTTACCTTCATTGATTACATGGCAACATAATATCTACTTTATACATCATAAACCATTCCTTATGGAAATTGTATAGGGATTGCTACTCACTTATTTTGCGAATTTAAAAAGAGGAGGTAGTTTGATTATTTCAATTTAACATTTTAAAGTGCTTATTATATTCAAGGTAAGAGGATGCAAAGATGAAATAAGAGGGAGATGAAACTCAAAATGTCAGGAGTCTTTAAATGATTGTGATTGCTGAGTTGTTATTTTAATGTGAAAAAAATTTTCTTTCCAAGGCTGTTTTCAATGTATTTTCTTTCACATTGAATATGTGTAATAAAAGTATAAAAATCATCATAAAGTCTTGCTTAATTAATCTTTAGCATTTAATTATTTTCATGTAAACTTCTCAGCAGGACTCACAAAAAATAACATCATAATTTAAAAGACAAACCTTGTGTTTACACAGACACAGACACAGACATAAGAGGTCCCAGAGCATGATCTGAAAAGGATGCATTTAATGTTTCTGCCTTTCTGCAATGGATTGTGAGGGGTTTTTATCCCAATATACAGTCAATTTTTGTGTAGGTGCCATGTACTACTGAGAGAAAAAAAAAAGGGTAATCCTTTCTATCTCCATTGAAATATCTCTTAAGGTCTGCCATATCTAACTTTTATAAAATTCTATTTACCTCCTTAACTTCTTTCTTATTTATTTTGTGGGTAGATTTAGCTATACTGAGAGAAAGAGAGAGAGAGCGGTTAAGATCTCCCACTGGTATAGTTCTGCTGTCCATTTCTTCCTGTAACTCACTTAACTTCTCTAAAAATTTGGATGCTCTAATTCATGATACATGTAGGTTTAATTTTGATATTACTTCACTATTTTTGGTACTCTTAAGCAAGATGATGTGCCCTTCCTTATCTCTTTTAATTAGCTCTATTTTTGATTTTGCCTTTTCTGAAATCAGGATTGCTACCCCTACTATTTTTATTTTACTTCAGCTGGAGCATAATGCATTCTGCTCTAGACTTTTACCTTTACTTGGTGTGTATCTCTCTGCTTTGAATGTGTTTCTTATCAAGAACATATTGTAGCATTTTGGTTTTTAATCAAATCTGCTATCTGCTTCCATTTAATGGAAGAGTTCATCTCATTCATAATTGTGATTACCACTTGTGTCTTTCCATCCTGTTTCTCCATGTTTATACTTTTCTCTCTCATTTTACCTTGTTCCTTCTCACCAGTATTTTGCTTCTGACCTGTATCTCCCTCATTCTGCCCTCCCTTCTATCCACACCCAATTTCTTTCTGCTTTTTCCTCCTTCCCTACAGAGTAAGATAAATTTCTATACCCAACTAGGTGTGTATGTTAATTCCCTTTTTAAGCCAAATCCAATGAAAGTTAGGTTCAAACTCTGCTCACCTCCCCCACTATCCCTCTGCTGTAAGAGGTCTTTTGCACCTCTTCATGTGATGCAATTTACCCTACTTTGCCCTTCTTTCCTGTACTCCAAGTAAAATCCTTTATTTTACCCCCTTAATATTTTATATTGTCTCATCAAAATTAACCTATACACACACCCTCTATTTATGTATACCTTTTCCAACTGTCTCAATATAGTTATAACTTTCAAAAATTACAAGTATCATCTTCCTGCATAGGTATGCAAACACTTTGACCTTATTGAATAGCATTTTTTTATTTCTTTTCTGTTTACCTTTTTGTGCCTCTCTTCGGTCTTATAGTTGAGATCAAATTACCTGTTCAGCTCTTTTCATCAGGAATGATTGAAAGCCCCTTTTTTCATTGGATATCCATCTTTCCCCTGAAATATTTTGCTCAGTTTTGTTGAATGGTTGATTCTTGGTTGTAATCCAAGCTCCTTTTCCTTTCAGAATATGAGATTCTATGCACTCTGATCCTTTAATGTAGAAGCTGCTAAATCCTGAGTAGTCATGACAGGTGGTTCCACAATATTTTAATTGTTTCTTTTTGACAGATACTGTATTTTTCCTTTATCTAATAATTATTGAATTTTGCTACAATATTCCTTGGAGTTTCATTTGGGGATCTATTTCAGGAGGGGATTGGTGGATTTTTCATTGACTATTTTACCCTCTGATAGTAGGATAACAGGGCAGTTAAAAGATGCTGTCCAGGCTCTTTTTTTAAATCATGGCTTTTAAGAATTCTGATAATCCCTAAATTATCTG
>CM053773.1:74116064-74127067 GCA_028658325.1 Potorous gilbertii
GAGTCTGCAGGGAGATAACATATTATCTAAAAATAGTAAATTGAAAAAGAAACAAATCTTCACCCAAAAGTTCTCATAATAAACTAGTAGAGAAACTGAGGAAATGATTAAACAAAAAAATTAAAGGCTCAAGGACAATACATAAGTATTCTAGGTAAATGACAGTAAGAAAAAAATTTCTAAGAGAAAAACTAATAGTACAATAACAGAAACTAGATATTCTTTAAATAAAAAAACAATTCTTCAAATATGAGGCATGATTATATTTTTAATACAATAAAGAAGAAAATAAAACAAGCATTAGGAAGCACTTACTATGAGCCAAGTACTATGCTAAGCACTTGGTATACAAATCCAAGCAAAAAGAATGACTGTCCTTGCCCTCAAAGAAAAAGATCACATACAAAAGTAAAGGAGAGTGGCAGATACCAGCATTAGAGTGCCGTCATGAAAGGAATGAAATATGGCTGTCCTGAGCTCCTCCCCAAAAATAAAGGCCCTCAGGAAAAAAAAAACAATAGGAGAGAGGAAGAATGTTAGAGTCCCCAAGCATGATTTTGAAAAGTCAAATTAGAATTGGTAGTTTGTAACAGAAGGCAGAAGATCTCAAAACAGTTGACAATTTAAAAGGGGGAGTAATCAAGGCAAAATACAAAATAGTATAGAGATATAGCAACACCAACCGAATAAATAAATAAAATTGCAGAAATGGAATCCCTATTATCTCTATAAAATAATACAGCTGACTTAGAAGGCAAGTGAAGGTCTAATATCTAAAATTTATTTATGATCTCCCAGAAATTATCCATCTTCCTGTCTATTTCTATAGACATTTCCACAAATATAGAGAGATATCTATAAATAGATATTTCCAGAAAGATAAATAGACAGCAGACAGACAAATAGATAGATTTTAAAAGGAGCCTGAATACTGTATTCTGGGACATCATACAAAAGAAAAACTGCCTCAAGTAGTGGCGAAAAGGAAGAAAAATGACTGATTGAAAAAAAATCACAATATGCCGTCATAGAAGAATCTCAGATTCAATTTAATCCTAAATGTAGTAACCATATTTCAGTTTTCAATAATATTTACAGCACCCAAGAGGAAGCATTTTTTAAAATTAGGAAACAGACCAAAATGTGTAGTACTACTCAGCAGTAATGAATATTGAAAGAAAGCATTGTAATATGATATTCTTAACAACACATTTCTGAACCCTGTCACTCAACTCACATTGGCACCTCCAGTTTCTATACCCAGAAGATGGACAATTACTTCACCAGTACCCAGAGTTCTAGAAGAAATTTTGAAATTCTTGGAGCAGTTTCTTGGTACTACCACTCATGGGTTCTATTGTTCTGCATTTCTTCATCGAATTCATAAGGTGTTCACTTGGGGTTTGGGATGAAAATATGAAACCAAGGAATTTATAGTCTCTAAACAGCTATTTGAAGGCAAAGACTATACTTGGATGACTGCTATGGCAACAGAGTGAGATATTGTTTCCTCTCTCTTTCCCTACCTCCCTCCAAAGGCTAGGTAGTGATAGCAAGGAAGACAGATGCAGTCTGAACAACCAAGGAGGGACCAGAACAGGTGTCATCAGTGGTTGCAATAAGCAGAGGTGGAAGAGTCAGAGGCAGCAAGTGCAGTAGCAAATCAGTCATTAAATATATATTAAGTGTCTAATATGGATCAGACACTGTGCTAAGCTCTAGCGATGCAAAGAAAGACAAAAGACAGTCTCTGCCTTCAATGAATTCACAATCTAATGGGGAAAGATAAGACATTTTAAAAACTGAAAAATGAGGGAGGAGGAAGAAAAAGAAGATGGATACTAAGGAAGGGAGCATTATGAAATTCTGCAGTGAGTGGGAAATTATGAGATGGCTGTCATGTGCACCTTCATTAAGTGGAGAAGCTAAAGCAGCTTCTGATGTCTACCCTCCACCTCCCATCAGAAAGAAACAGATTTTAGGGTGCTGAGGAGGAAGGAGGAGGCATGAAGACCAACAAGGTGACAGAGCACTTGGTACCTATGGGCTACTGTTCAGCTTCTCCACTTCCCTCAAAATAGTTATGGTGACCAAGAAAGGTATAGGCTGAACAAGGGTGCAGAACTTGCCACAAGAAGGAGTGGTGACAAAAGAAAAGGTCATAGCAGCTGCACAGGCTGAAGATCTTTTGGTAGCTTCCTCATCTATAAAATGTGGCATAACAATACCTAGTGTATCTCATTCACAGGATTGTGGTTAGGGTCAGATGAGACATAGTATGTAAAGCACTTTTAGAAGTTTAAAATACAATAGAAATTGCATGTGTTACTCTCTCCTAATTTGGGTCTCCAACTGGCCAGTGATCTTGCCACCTAAGACAAAGCATCCTTCTGCTTTGCTAATGGTCAGTTTGTCTATAAAATACCACTTCTAGCACAAAATAAGACTTGCAACACATTTCTAGTTGTAGAAAACTTCTCTTGAAAGTATGTTATCCATCAGTGACTTAATACGAATTTAAATTGTGATTTCACATGCATAACCAAAAGGAAAGGAGTTTCATTTCAAATTGAGGAAGAAACAGTTATCTCCTGAGAGAGGAATATTAAGTCCCAAAGAATAAAAGGAGAGTGGCAATTTTGCAAAGATAGTCTTTCCTTCCTGTTACTCCAGAAATCTTATCATTTAGACAGATGCCTAGTCTATCTAAAAAGTAGTTAGTTCTGTAATTTCAAAAACTGAGTTGATCACCCTTGTTAATTTCATTACAATGACATCATAGCTGCAATTTGGGTGTGAACTAGTCTGTAAAAGGTCAGAATTCAAGAAAAAAAAAACAGTATTCAATTGATTTCCAGACAAGTATCCTGTTTTTTAATATATGTAATTCTGCTTTCAGACTGATTTCAAGTTTTCTGCTTTTGAATAAGACTTTTTTCTACAAAATATTAAAAAAGCATCAATGGCACCAGCTTGGAGGAAGGATAATTTAGGGTACCTATACCCTATCATATTGTGTCCTTTCAGAGGCATATTTTTTGTTTGTATGAGAAAGGTGCTAAAGACAATACAGGGTGTGAATCTGACTCACTGTCAACCAATCAAGAGTCTTTGTTGTGAACGTAACTGTGAATGAGTCATTCACAGGCACTCTGGTGGCTTTTATCTTGAAAACTACCATCAATTTTGCTGTAATGAATATTTTGAAAAAATAGAAACAGTTTAAAAAGAAAGAGATCAGTTCTCACACTGGGACACTGATGCTCAAATATGACTACATTACTTTGTCAAGGGTTTTTTATGTATTATTTAAAGGGAAATCTCTGGCAAAACTGATTTCATTCTAAAAGGAAACTAACCTAAAAATCAGGCATAAATGTTGTATCGTTAATATAGGAGCAACTGCTCACTATCTCTGTTTATTTTTTTCTTTACATTTATCTTTATTTGGCTATTATTTGCCTAGAGCCCCCCCAAAATAAGCAAGAGTTAATGAGTATGAAACTAGTCTGGGAGTCAGAATAGCTGGGCTCAAATTCCACCTCTGTCATCAAATAACTGTGTGAACTTGGGCTAGTTACTTAACTTAACCTTTATGAGCCTCAACTACATCACAATCAATCCAAATGGATGAATTTCCTACCTATGAAAACACATATGCTTTACACATATAATCCAAGAGGTTCAATGTAGCCAATGATTTTTGAACATATGTAAAATCATTTTGTCCCTGTTACAACTTGAAAAGTAGTAAAATGAAATAATGTTGATTGTTCAGTATGAATACAAGTACCATTTCTTTATTATTTCCACATATTTAATATGAATTCTCATTCATCAATATTAACTAAATTCAAATTGTAAAAAAGCACACATATGATAAGGAGTGTTGTTCTTATGTAGCTTAGAAGGAGGCAGGATAGACATTTCTAGATTTTTCTCTTCCTACCTTTCTCTAGGAGAGACTTTCATTCCTGCAAGTGCAAGAAGCAGGAGGTTGGAGCTAAAGGCCACCATTCTGTTCTCCTCATAAAATGGGAATACTGGACTAGAAGCTCATCTGTTTACACTCCTAAACATTATTAGTTTAGAGAATGTGATCAGGTTTGGGCTAACTTTTGATGACATTTTCATTTTATCTGAGATTTATATCCAAGGTCTAGCTCCTTCCCCTCCTAAAACCATTCTACAGGGAAAGGAAAGAATAGCAAAGAAGCCCAGTTATCTAAATCATAGCAAAATGGAATTCAGGGAAAGTATATATAAAATAATATATATTGGACAATAAAGAAGGAAGAAATTTTCCTTTTGGGATCAAGATAACTCGGCTCAACCAAGAGAGGGGGTCCTAGAATTTACCAAAGGGAAAGTGTCTAGAGTAACAATCTGGGAAGATGATGGAGACTGCATAAGCTTCCCATGTCTTCCCAGAGTATTTCCCTCCAGCAACCTGAAGTGGGGTTGGCCTCTTTAATCTTCTCTCTCCTAGCTGAGAGCTAGCTTGGACTTTAGCTTGAAGAATACCAGGGGGAACTCCCACTTGCAGAGTTCCCAAAGGGGACCAAGAAATACTGGAGCTCTCTTACCTCTGGACAACTCTTCCACACCCCTCACATAGGGCAATACTTTCATCTCAACCAACATGGAGAGATTCCCATACCAATGAATTTGAAACAGGGATTATAACAAAATATGCTACCCAATGTGGTAATGGTTTTTATGTTAACAAACTGTAACACTTCAAATTAAAAATATCATTGTTCATTTGGAGAGTTTAGCAAAGCCATGAGAGAATAGAATCCTCCTTACACACATATTTTAGGATATACCTTAATATGTACACATGCTTCAATAGAATTTTTTAATTTGTATTTCTCAGGATCAATGGTGATCTTCCTATATTGATAGAAGTTATGTAAGGACTTAATCAATCTTGCTTCTAGTTTCATAACACCTAAAAGGTAGGATTTTTATTCTTGCTGAAATGTCTGAATCATTTATTTATTCTTATCATATCCCCAGTATCACATAATAAACATCAACAGATAACTTCTATATTGACCTGCCACTCATTTTGTAATATAGTGGGTTATCAATTTATGATACTCATAAAGAATACTAGAATGTCTCTAATTCGAGCTTCTTGTTTCTGTTTTTAAGATAACTAAAGTCTAAAATCATAAAAAGTGACTTAAAATGTCTAAAGTTGCTTCCTCAGTTTAATTGAATGTAGGATAAGAGATTGTTAACTGACATATTATGACTTTAAGGTATAATGGGGAAAAGGGGAAACATCTATCTGAAATCCTTTACCCTCTAATTTTTGCATATAGATTAAAAGGAAGAGAAACAAATGGTTTAGTATGGTTAAAATAAGGGATAGACTAATGGTGATGGTTCATGTTTAGAAAGAACTTTATAATTTAAAAACACATAAGCTGAATGAGGAGGATATCAGTATTACTAGTTTGAGAGGGATCACAATATTCTCTTGACAGTCCCATAAGAAGTAACTTGTTACTGGTATGTAATGAAACCCCTATTACTCTACAAATTGCAAAGGTAGCAGAGAACCATTAGAACTGAGGTAATGTGACAGAAGCCATGTCTTCTAGGTAGGCAAAAGACAAAAGCAATTGCTAAGATCATCTGAGGAGAGAAACTGATAGATAACACCATTCTCAGTTGATACCTTTTTTCTCTTGAAGAGTAAACCTATACTACAAAAGACAGGAAATAATGTTGGCAATCTAATCTAACTCTTTCACTGGCCCCTAGCATGAACATCAATTGAGGATATAATTTCTGTATATTATCTTTAATGAAGGTTTGTACAAGGATGAGATACCGAAAAAAGATGCAGGGATCCTCTTTGCACAATGGTTTGTGAACTTTATTCTTTCTTACCTGAGATATAAATGAATGCTGCTTTTCTGCAGTCTTCCCCAATGGTTATGATCCCTGATGGTTAGGGGTGGACATCTTATCTGTTTGTCCAATAGAGAATGGGGGATCCTTCTTAAGGGAGAGGGAGAAAAAGTGGTGCTTTGTGAAACAAAATCAGGAATCTGTACTGGATTGGTTTCATTGCTAAGAGAAAAGTTGAGGATGAGTTCTCATGAATGGTTAGGCTAATTAAAATTTAATCCAATAATGTCTCCCTGAGTCTCCTCCCACCTTCATTAATAAATAGCTGGAGACGTTCAGGGAACGCTGAGTTTTCTAAACAATAAGTGGTTAGTATAAGGAATATCATTCTCAATTTACATATGACCAGACCAAACTTGAGAGAATTTATAACTTGCCCACAGTCACCCAAACTAAATGGTAGAGTAGAATTTGAACCCTTGTCTTCTTCCTACATGTGTAATGCCTATCACACCATATTTTTTCTCCTAAAATTGAAAAAAAAACCCTCATTTTAGTCTAATAATTTAATTCTGTGATCTATACCTTGTCTTTTAAAATGAAGAAATGACACAAATGCTGTGGTTATTTGTTGTGGTGGGCTTTCCCTCTCCACCAGGTGTTTAAGTTCTTTCTCAGAATGGCAATTCACATTCATACCCAGGCCCTATTTCCCTAATGGGTAAAATACAAGAGCAGAAAGAACAATGAATTGTCTCTTATGAACTTGAACAAGCACATGCTTATGTAATAGATGATGAACTTAAAGATTAAATAAGATGGAAGTAAATCTTTCAGAATAATAGAGTTGACTGATGAGATTCCTCTCTTTAGACAATTAAATGACTCTTCAGAGAGTAGTACTTTTTGATCTTAATATCTCATGGGGGAAAACCATCCCCATGATTAACAACTCCACCCATTCTCACTTGACAACATTAATAAAATAAAGAAATGGAAACAAAAAATGTTCAACAGAATTCCTTCTTTATAATATGCCATCTATACACACACACACACACACACACACACACACACACACACACACATATATATATATATAAAGGTTTTAATTGAAAAAGTAAATTAATTGTGAATTTATGCTAGAAACACATATAGGGAAACCATGTGTTTTATAAGATTATATATAGAGAACAGTTTTAGAATTCTAAACAACTTACAAATCTTCAGAAAGACAATAAATATTCCCATCTTCTCTGGAAGAATCAAGTCCATTTTAAACATGATAGCAAAAATATTTTCTACCATAAAAAATAAAATATTTTATTAATGAATACTTTTAAAAATTTCTTCATATTTTATTCATTAGAATACTGGGACAATACAAAGAAGTAAAATGTCATATTCATCTAAATATTGAAAATATTGAATTATTGAAAATCCCTAGCTTTATTACATTTCTGAAGTATACTATTCAATGAGTATGTTATCATCACCAGAAATGTCTCCCAAATCTGTATACATCTATTCCTAATCTCCAACCATAGAATCTACTTCTGAGTCAGTAAGTGCCTGATTGACACCTTTGTCATACCGTTAACATGTCAAACTCAGTATGTCCAAAACAGAATTATCATTATAAATTAATAAAGCAAATTATAAATTTACTCCTCTTCCAAGCCCCTCAATTTTTTTTATTAAAAATACCTCTATCCTTCCACTCATGTGTAGCCAGAAGGAATAATGTGGTCCCCCCACTTTTTCTTACTAGGCAAGCTCTAATCTATATTCACATTGACAAGTTTAGAGATTCCAGTGTAGAGTATGTCATGCAATTACACTTCAAAATTGTTTCTCAAGATGGCTATAATAATCCTGATGTGAGGGATTCTAGTAATGCTTCCCATCTACATCAAATAAACCATTACTACATCATTAACTCGTAAACATAAGACATAAAATACTTTTTTACATATGAATCAATTGATAGAATAACCTAAACATCAGAGACATTGGTGTTGCTGTTTTTTCTTCTCATAAATCTGGATCACATTCTTCCATCAATTAAAGGGAAACAGTGGGCAAATCCTTAAAGAAATTTGTTGAGAGTTTTGGTAACCCTGTCTTGATTTTCATCTTGCCTGCTTAACCAAGATTCCTTGTTTCCTTTTGCTGGATCATTATCCAGATCTCAAAGTTTTCTCCTTGGGTCTTCTTCTCTTCTATCTCTACACTCCAGTTAGATAAATTCTTCAGCATACTCAATTGTCATGTCCACACAGATGACTCTGAGATATACATATCTAGCCTACATGTCTTTCCCAAAGTACACTCTTTCATCATCAAGTACTTACAGAAATTTTCAACTGGATGTCCCATTTCAAACTCAATGTTTCAAATTCAATATGTTCAAAACAAATTAATTCTATTTCTGCCAAAACTGACCCTATTAGAAATTTTCTTACTTCTGTTAACATTATCGTCTAATTGGTTACTCATGTTTACAAGCTGAAAGCCATCCCCACTTACCCCAAATTATCCATTCAGTCAGTTGCCACATCTTGCCAATTTTACTTCTAAAATACTTCTTACATCCATTTCTTTATTTCTGCTCATGTGGTCTCTCCTTTATCACTCGTTACCTGGGCTATTATAACTGAATCCTAATTGGTCTTGCAGAGCAATATCCCTCTCCAATTCATTCTCCTTATAATTGCCTAAATGATTTTTCTAAAATGTAGGGTTGAACATTGCCACTCCCCTCCCTACTCAATAAATCCAATGACTTCCTCTTACCTTTAGGAATAATTACAAACATCTCTGACTGGCATACTGGAGTATTTTGCATTTCCTTCTCCAGCTCATTTTACAGATAAGGAAACAAGGTAAAAAGGTTAAGCAACTTGCCCAAGGTCATATAGACAATAAGTGCCTGAAGCTGGATTTGAATTCATGTCTTCCAGACCTCAGACCAGAATTCTATATTCTACCTACTATATATATATATGTATATATATATATATATATATATATATATACATATATATATATATATATGTATATGGAAGTGAGGTGTGTTGGATGCATGTGAATATACACACATTTCCCCCCCTACACACACACACACACACACTTTTGTCTCTCCTAATAAAATGTAAACTACTTGAAGTCAGGGAGTTTCCTTTTTTCTTTGTATCTTAATACCTTGTACAATGACAAGTACATAATATGTATTTTATAAATGTTTGTTAATTGATTGTTGCTGGTTGATAGGCAATCAGTTGACATATTCTACAATTCTAACTAAATTTCATTTATCCATCTACTTTGTTCCTTACCACCCTGGTTAAGACTCAAACTATCTTCAAATGAACTATTTTAATATCCTCTGCCTCTAACTGGTAATAGCTATGTAAACCTGGGCAAGTCGCTTAGTTTCTCAATGTTTTAGTTAACACTGTAAAATTATAAAATACAGCGAAAATAACAGCTTTAGTAGGGCAGAGCCAAGGTGTCAGAGAGAAGCCAGGAAGTTTTCAAAACTCTCCCCAGTTTCCCTCAGAAACAATGTTAAATCAAGACTCTAATGGATTCTGGAGTGACAAAACATACAAAAATACAGAGTGAAAAATATCTCCTGCTTAAGATCAATTGAGAGGATGTCAGGAAAGGTCTATCTCACTTGAATAAAAGGGGAGCACAGCGCAATACAGACAGTCTGGACAAGCCAGTCAAAGCTCTTAACCAAAAGCACAAATCAACAACCAAGGCCCCACAGTCTTGGCTCAGCAGGCTGGTGACAAATTCCCAGAGGCCTCCAGCCCCAGCAGAGAAGGCAAACTGCCAGCCTTGGAAACAAGATAGCAACAGATCCTAGTATAGTGAGTAAGCTGGAGCACCTGAGCTCCCAGTGCACAACACCAGTGACCAGGCCCTTGCCCCATGACCTTGAGCAGGAGAGTTCAACTTTAAAAGTGCTGAAAGAAGTAAAAATGATAAGTAAGAAGGAAAAAACTAACGTTGACCATAGAAAGTTACTATAGTGACAGGGAAGATCAAAACGCAAACTCAGAAGAGGACAATATTGTCAATATAATAACATTAAAAGCCTCAAAGGGGGATATAAATTTGTTTCAAGCCCAAAGCCTTCTGGAGTGAGCTCAAAAGTTATTTTAAATGTCAAATAAGAGAGATAGAAGGAAAAAAATATCAAGGGAGGGGAAGAGCAGTATGTAAGAGAGTCAATAGTTTGGAAAAGGAAGGGCAAAAATTGACTTAAAAATTCCTTAAGAAATATGAATGGCCAAATGGAAAAACAATTCATTGAAGAAAACTGCTAAAAAGTAGAATTAGACAAATGAAAAAGGAGGTATAAAAGCTAATTGATGGAAATAATTGCTCAAAAATTTGATTTGGGCAAATGGAAGTAAATGACTCAGTGAGACATCAAGAATCAGTCAAATAAAATCAAAAGAAGAAAATGCAAAATACCTCATTGGAAAAATAAGAAGCTTTCCCAATAAGATCAGGAATGGAGCAAGGATGCTATTTATCACCTCTATTACTTAATATTGTGCTAAAAATAATAGGTTTAGCACTAAGAGAAGGAAGAGAAATTGAAAGAATTAGAATAGATAATGAGAAGACAAAAAGATGACTCTGCAGGGGATACAATGGCATACTTAGAGAATCAGCTAAAAAACTATTTTAAATAATTAACAACTTCTAGCAAAGTGGTAGGATAAAGATAAACCCACATACATCATCATATTTCTTTATGTGATCAATAAAGCCCAGCAGCAAGAGAAATTCCATTTAAAATAACTGTAGACAATATAAAATACCTGGGAGTCTACCTGCTGGGACTCACTCAGGAACTGTATATATAGTTACAAAATACTTTTCATATAAATCAGGTCAGATCTAAATAATCGGGAAAATATCATTTACTCATGAGTAGGCCAATAAAACAAAAATGACAATTCCACTTAAATGTGTGTACTTGTTCAGTGCCATAACAATCAAACTACCAAAATTTTATATTATAGAACAAAAAAAATGATAACAAAATTCTTCTGGAAGAAGAAAAATTTTAAAATATCAAGGGAATTAATGAAAAGAAATGCAAGGGAAGG
>CM053773.1:74133364-74150284 GCA_028658325.1 Potorous gilbertii
TTTCCTAGAAGAAGGTAACCTTGGGTAAAATTTGGCATTGATAGAAAAGTCAAGGTTTTAATGGTAAATTTGATTTTATGATTGCCATTTAATCAGGAACTAGAACATGTTTAGAAAGACATGTAAGCCACTTAAGACTTGCCTCTAAAGATGTTCCTTAGCCAAAGTGAAACTATAATCATATTTGAAACCTGATTATTGGAACTTGCCATTTTTAGATGCTATGAGACTATTAAGTAACTGTTCTTCTGAGTCTAACTCCAGGTATGGGTAGCAAGAAAGATGATCTGAACCTTCAATCCATGATGCCAGTAAGCTAAGATGCTGGCATGAACTGCATAGGTGATAGGGAGAGTGGCTGTTCAGCATGCGCTGAGGTGGGATTCTCCTAACTCAATTTCCCCACTGACACCTGGCAGACTTTAAGCCTGACTGAATGCCAGTGGATAATCTAACCCTGCCTGGAATTGACATGAAGTTGGGGAGATACTGTATCCCTGCAACGTCCTTACTATTGGTGGCAATTTCCTATAATCAAAAGGTTTGTAAGCTTAATAAGATCTATTCAATTAAAGATTATGGGTAGGGGAACATCCAAAGTTGTCTAAAATTAACCTATTAGGCATAGCATTTTAGACCAACAACAATAAGTTCAGGTCCTTTAATTCTTAGTAATACTGTGAAGACAATTGTGAAGTTAGGAACATAAATATTATTTGTGTCTCAGTTGCTTAATGTTTAAAAAAAAATCTTTTGTGGTCCATATTGTAAATGCTTTAAAAAGAAGTATTACCTGACAAAAAAGTTTGAATTGCTTTATCTGTTATAAACTTTGTTAAAAAATAAATAATAAAAAAGAGAAAAAAATCAAAGTCAAAATAATGAAAAACAGAAGAAATTGGGAAGTATCTTATTGACAAAAACTGATCTGAGAAATAAATTGAATACAAATTATTTAGAATTATGGGACTCCCTGAAAGGTATGACAAAATAAGATCATAAATATCACATTTCAAGAAGTTATCAGGGAAAACTGTCCTCACATCCCAGAACAAGGTGTTAAAATCAAAATATCAAGGATCCACTGATCATCACCTGAAGTAGTTCCCAAAATGAAAACTCTTTGATATGCTACAGTCAAAAACCAAAGTTCCAAGATCAGAGAAAATATTTACAGCAGACAGAAAGGAACCATTGAAATATAGTGGAGCCACAATTAGGATCACAAAAAAAGGAATTTATCAGTTACTACCTTAAAGGAGTAGAAGGTTTATAGTATGATGCTGCGGAAGGCAAAAGAACAGATTACAATCAAGATAAACCTATCCAGAATTTTTTTCTTCAATAGAGCAAATATACATTTAATGAAAAAGAGTACTTTCAAGCATTCATGATGAAAATATCTGATGTGAATAGATATTTGTCTTTCAAATACAAGATAGAAGAGAAGAATATAAAGATTAAGACCAAACAAGAGATAGGAAAAATTATGGAGGGGCGTAAAATATATAATTCAGCTTACATGAAATTGAAAGGTTTTTGCACAAATAAAACTAATGCAGCCAAAGACTGGAAGGAAAATAGGAAACTGGAAGACAGTTTTACAGCAAGTTTCTCTAAGACCTTATTTCACAAATATATATATGAAAGTGAGGTAAATTTATAAAACAAAAGACAGCCCAGTTGTGCAATGTTTAAAGGTAATAAAGTAAGTTTTCAGAAGAAAAAAATAAAGGCTATCATTATTCAGACACATATAATATATTTATATATCTATTCATGTATATTTCTATATCTATCTATCCAACTATCTGTATAATTTTACTGACCTCACAAGTCAGGGTAAAAAATAACTGCTGTAATTATATGAAATGTATCCTCCCAAAACCACTGTTTGAACAATCCAGAAAATAGTTTTAAAAGGTAATCTTCAAGTAAATGAGATATCCATAACTGCTGCAAAAATTTACTTTAATAAGGTTTTTTTCTTCAGTACATAAAATAAGGCTTTCTGTGAGTATTTGCTCTCTAGAATAGTGTAAACATTAGAACATAAGTTTATCTGAAGAACAGCAGAACAAACTGCTTATACTTTAGACAGGTGAGCATTAACTAAAGGTAGGACTGGGTTAGTTGAACACACAACATTTAGTAATCACTCTGTATAATCAAAGAGACTTTATTAGGTTTTGAAAAAAAACATTTAATTGTCTCTATTTTCCCTGACCTAGCACAGGAATATCAAGACAATAGAAGGTTTCAGGAGTCAAGATGGCAGAGTGTGTAGAAAATCGCTGTAGCTCTCCAATATTCACCTCCACACAACCATAAAATAGTGTTTCAGAACAAATCTTGGAACATTGGAGCCAGTGTAAAGATGAGGTGGAGCAGTATTTTAGACTGGGAGACTTGGAGAATTGACAAGAAACGTGTGTATCATTGGAGTTAAACGTGGGTACAACCCAGGACAAGAAGTGTCCCAGCAAGCCTCACCTCACCAAACCACTGTGATACCCTGAAGTTCAGGTGAAGAAGGCAAACACCAATACTAGGAACCCCCACATGGCTTATCATAATATAAGAATTGGAAAACTCCAGCTCAGATTTAAAAGCCATAAAATAGGAAAGAAAAAATGAGCAAGAAATAAAAACAGACATTGACCACAGAAAGTTAATATGGTTAAATTGAAGACAAAAACACAAATTCAAAAGAGGACAATGTAATCTGTATACCTACATCTGAAAACTCAAAGTGGAATATGAATTGGTCTCACGTCTAAAAAGCTTTCTTGGAAGAGCTCAAGAAGGATTTTAAAAATCTAATGAGAAAGATAGAAGAAACATTGGGAAAATAAATGATTGGTATGCAAAAATAAGTCAATAGCTTAGAAAAGGAAGGATCCAAAAAATGACTGAAGAAAAGAATTCCTGAAAAAAATACAATTATCCAGATAGGAAAAAAAAATGAAGAAAAAAAATCTCCTTTAAATTAGAATTGGTTAAATGGAAAAGGAGATACAAAAACTAAATAAAGAAAATCATTTCTTAAAATTAGAATTGAAATAGCAAATGAGACATAAAGAATCAGTCAAACTAAATCAAAAGAATGAAAAAATAAAAGAAAATGTCAAATGCCTCATTTGAAAAACAACCAACCAGAAAAATAGTTCCAGGAGAGATAATGGAAGAATTATTATTCCACCTGAAAGCCAGGATCAAAAAAAGAAGTGAGACATCACCTTCCAAGAAATTATCAAGGAAAATTGCCGTGATATCCTAGAACTAGAGAGTAAAATAATCATTTAAAGAATTTACTGAACAACTCTCTTTTTATTTTTTCCAAATTTGTTAATTTATTTGTTTTTAGTTTTCAACATTCATTTCCAAAATTTCCAAATTTTCTCCCCCTCTTTCCACAAGATAGCATGCAATCTTATATGGGTTCTACATATACATTCTTATTAGTCATGTTGCATAGAAGAATTAAAATGAATGGGAAAAGCCATGAGAAAAGCAAAACAAAACAAAGGATAAAATAGACTGCTTCATTCTGCATTCTGACTCCATAATTTTTTTTCTCTGGGTGTGGATTGCATTTTGCATTATGAGTCCTTTGTAGTTTCTTTCCATATCTTTCTGGGAAAAGATGGATATTCAATGAAATAGGAATTTATCAATCATTTCCTTTTTCAATAGTTTATGATGAAAAAAAAAACAGAGCTAAAGAGGAAATTTGACCTTTTAGGTCCTTGCATTGCTGCGAAAGGCTGATAAATCTTGAAATATCAGACTCAAGGGAAGCATGAAAAGGTGAACAGGAAAGAAAAAAAATATGTTATTCAATAAGGTTAAACTGTGTACATGCCTACATTGGAGGACAATATTTGTAACTCTTGAGAAGTTTATCTATATTAGAGCATTTAGAAAGGGCATGCATTGAGAATGTAGGAAAAGTTGACTTTGATGTGATAATAAATTAATTAGTTGATTAAGGCATGAAAAAAGATTGTGCTAGGAGAAGAAGAAAGGATGAGGCAGAATGAAGTAAATTGCATCACATGAAGAGGAGCAAAGACCTATTACAGTAGAGAGAAAGAAGGGAGTGGTCAAGCATTTTTTGAACCTTACAGTCATCAGATTTAGCTGAAAGAGGAAAAAAAAATATTCATTCGCTTAGTTATAGAAATTGTTCTTACCTTACAGGGAAGGAGAAAGAGAAAGGGAAAGAAAATGAATCTAGTAGATAGGAGGGAGGACAGAAGAAAGAGAAGAAGTAGGAAGGGAAAGGGAACACAAAAGAGAAGGGAAATAATAGAAGGATGAAAAGATTGAGGAAGGTGGTTATCAGAAGCAAAACACTGTGTGTATGTTCATCCTTCATTGCTGAGGAAGACCATGCCATCAGAGAAATAATGACATGACTTGCATGTGACTTTGTTTTTGAGTGAGGGAGGGCTGTGCAGGTCACCAGCCTCACTTATCCTTCAGAGCCATCTGAATCCAGTGACCAGATATTCTTTAGGATGACTGGAGATGACCCAGGATGAGGCAATTAGAGTTAAGTGACTTGCCCAAGGTCACACAGCTAGTGAGTGTCATGTGTCTGATATGAGATTTGAATTCATGTCCTCCTGACTCCTGCACTGGTGCTCTATCCACTGCACCACCTAGCTGCCCCATGATGACATGACTTATACTGGACTTTGTTTTGCGTGAGAGAGGGCAAACCACTGATGAGGATGGAAAGGATGAAAGAAAGGATAAACTTGTTAAATGGAGGGATAGGATGGAGAGAAAGAAATTGTAATCATAACTGTGAAAGTGAACGAGATAACTCATAAAATGGAAGCAGATATCAGGGTAGAATTAAAAAAACCACATAATCCTATATGTTGCTTACAAGAAACACATTTGAAGCAGAGATACACAAAAGGTAAAGGTAAAAGGATGAAACAGAATATATTATCTTTATTTCAGTCAAAGAGAAAATAAATCTAATTCATTGCCAGTGGAGCTGTGAGCTGATCCAACCATTCTGGAGAGCAATTTGGAACTATGCCCAAAGAGCTACAACAATGTGTGTACCTATTGACCCAACTGACTGATCATATGTTAGGTCATAAAAAACTCACGATCCAATGCAGAAAGTCAGCAATGTGAAATACATCCTTTTCAGATCATGATACAATCAACATTACATGTCATAAAGGGTCAAATCAAGAGAGATTAAAAATGAATTGGAAAGTAAATAATTTGAAGGAATGAGTCGGTGTAGAAACAAATCATAAAAACAATAAATCACTTCATCAAAGAGAATGCTAATAGTGAGACAACATACCAAAACTTATAGAATGAAGTCAAAGCAGTTTTTAGGGGAAATTTTATATCTCTAAATGCTTAATAAAATAAAGAGAACATCAATGAATGAGATATGAACTAAAAAAGCTAGAAAAAATACAAAGCAAAAATCTTCAATTAAATACCAAAATACAAATTCTTAAAATGAAAGGAGAGATTAATGAAACTAAAAGAAAAAATATTGAATTAAGAAATAAAATGAACAGAATTAATTATGAAAACAATAAAATAGATAAAGCTTTGCTTAATTTGATTTAAAGGAACAAGGAGACACAATTACTATTATAAAAAATGAATTCATCACCAATGAAGAGAAATTAAAACAATAATGAGGAGCTTTTTTGCTCAACTATGTGACAATAAACATGACAATCTAAATAAAATAGATGAATATTTACAAAAATATGTTATCAAGATGAACAAAAGAGGAAATAAAATACCTAAATAACCCCATTTCAGAAAAAAAATAATTCAATAATGAATCAATGAATTCCTTAAAGAAAATGTACAAGTCTAGATAGATTTGCATGTGAATTCTACTAAACATTTAAAGAATAATTAATTCCAATACTACACAAACTATTTGGAAAAATATAGTGAGTGCTACAAAGTTATCTTTATCATACATATATGGTGTTGATATGTAAACAAGGAAGAGCAGAAACAGAGAAGAAAATCATAGAACAATTTCCCTAATGAATATTGATGCAGAAATTTAAAATTAAATAGCAGAGATTACAGTAATTTATCAAGAGGGTAATACATTGTGACCACAGAGATTTATACCAGGAATGTAGGACTGGTTTAATATTAGGAAAACTATTAATATAGTTGATCATATTAATAACAAAATTGATAGAAATCATATTAACTCAATAGAAAAAAAAATCTTTTGACAAAATACTGCACCTATCCCTATTAAAAACACAAGAGACTAAAGGAATAAATGGCATTTTCCTTAAAATGATGAGTAAAACTTATCTAAAACCATTAGCAAGCATTAAATATAATGAGGACAAGCTAGAAGCAGTTCCAGTAAGATCAGGGGTGAAACAAGGATGTCCATTATCACCACTATTATTCAATATTGTACCAGAAATGTTATCTTTAGAAATAAGAGAAGGAAAATAAATTGAAGGAATTAGAATAGGAAAAGAAACAAAGCTATCACTCTATCTATGAAATGATGCTATCCTTAGAGAATCCTAGAGAATCAAGTTTAAAAAAAACTACTTGAAATTATAAACAACGTGTAACAAACTTGAGGGTTATTTATCGATTACATCTCACTTACAAGTGATGATACTGGGGCAAAAGCTTTGTAAAATATTCCTTTAAATTTGAAGCCCTCTTTTTTCTTGGATAGAAAAGAGTGTTCTCTTATCTGTTGTAAGGAAGAAAATAAAGGTTTCTAACTACTGTTCTTTTTATGTATTGAAAGCAATTACCCATTTGTAAAAGCTAATAGATTTTAATCTGACAGTTAACATTTGTGAAATCTGACCATACAATTTTCATTCAATAAATTCCAATGGCTCCCTATCATCTCCAGGATCAACTATAAACTCTTCTGTTTGGCATACAAATTCCCTTAAAATATGGGCCCTTTCTTCCTTTCCAGTTTTTTTATACTTAAGCCCTCCCGGCACCCAAGTACTCTGCAATCCAGTGACACTAGCCTTCATTAAATTCCTTGAACAAGACACTCTATCTCCATACTCCAGGAATTTTTACTGTCTATCCTCCCATCTGGAATTCTCTCTCCTCATCTCTTTCACCTGGCTTTTTTTGGCTTTATTCAAGTCTATTATAAACTGGAAGACTTTTCCAACCCTCAATTTTAAAATCTTCCTCTGAAACTTCCCAAATGTAAGTTGTTTATACATTGATTTTACATAGATATTTCACGTAGTTTCTCCCAATGTCAGTGTGAGCTTCTAAAGAGCAAGGGCTATCTTTTGTCTTTCTTTGTATCCTCACTACTTAGCACAATGCCTGATGTAATTTAGGAACTTAATACAGGCTTACTGACTGAGTAAACTGCTAATGAGGCTCAACTAGAAAGTATCAAAGAAAAATTATTCCAACTACTGCAGGGTAATTTCAGAAATCTACAAGTAGCCAACCTGGCAGTGGGATGCTGACTTGTGAGTTTTTGTGAAGGTTGAAAGAATAAGTCCATAATCTAACAAAGGAAGAAAAATCATATTCTATAAAATATCACTGATTCTATTATCTTTCTGCTCAAATTCAAATTTGGTTGAAAAAATTTACAGCTTGGGAACCAGTGTATCTAACCACAACCTTTCTATCATGGAACCAAATAGAATCTTAAATTACACTAAATTTTCCTCTGAGCTAGCAGCAGTTCTATATTTTACATAATTATGACTTTGCACAGAGTAAATGCAACTACAAGTAACCATTTCAAGGGATTTTACTATTTAAATTAATCAGAACCTGACTGTTTCATGTTATAAAAAATAAAAATAATCAAATGAGAAATGTATCTCATATCATGTACGTGTAATGAAAAATGATAAATTCTCAGACCCAGACAAGATTCATACTATCTCAGTAGTCAGTTTGTCCTACAACCTTTCCCTAAACAATTTTTTCACTTATCTGACCTATAGGTTTACCTGCACAATGAAATCACACCTTTGTTGTCTTTAAATGACAACTTCAATATTTATAAATTACAAAAAGTTTTATAATAATTTAGGTTATGCACATGGATTATGACCTAAGTAAGGTGATGTTTTCCTAGATACTAGCTTTGCTATTATGATAATTAAATTTAATCATGCACTTTCATCATAAAGTTCCTCAGATATATTTTTTCACACAAGTTCTATAGTTCTAAAATTAAGTCTTTAGTGCTACAATTTAACATGGAGGACAATTTCAGATTTTATTTAAGTAATAATATAATAATATAAGTTTAAGTAATCATTCTGGTTCTTAAAATGTTATTTTTTAATTTTCCTGATTAATGGTCTTTAGGTTAAATTTAATGAATGTATTTATTTATAGTTAGGAATAAGGAGTTTATTTTAATAACTAACAAAATTAGCTTTGCTAATCCTGTAAAATAGCAGAACTCAGTTGGATCTCATGGAATAAGTTGAAATAGAAGCTGAAGACTTTGCAGCATAGACATATCTGAAATCTTCATTTTTATTTCTCTAACACAAGTTACATAAAAGTATAAGATGATTTTCTCCCTCACTAGCAGTTTTCTAATATACAAATGAGACACTAGGGAGAGTAATATAGCTGACTCAAGTAAACTGTTGCATTGATAGATGAAAAGAAAAGGTAAAATACAAGAAAGGAAGCAAGTTGGGGTTGCTACATTGAGTGTCCTATAATATCTACATGCTCCTCTTTAATGGTTATGGGAAGAAAGGAACAATTAATATTTTGTACTTATTTGGTGAGCTTCTTACTTCCTATCAAGGCCTTACAATATGGATAATTCTAAAAATAAAATGTATCAAAAAAGTGTCTCTTGCTTGTCACCATTAATTTTTGTCCCCACTGACTGATTCAATTGCATATGACATTACAATGATTAATAAAAACAATTTAATAACCATAAGCAAACATTGCATCACTGTTGCTGAAAGAAAATCATCTTTGATTGGATCAATACATTTGTACTTACATCTAATGGTGTAAGCAAGTTTCAAAGCCAGAGTTCCATATTTCTCTTGTCAGATATGACACTGATAATGTTAAGGTAATATAATGAATACAACTTTCAATCATGTCATATTGTGAGATATATGCATATACATAAATATTTCTCTTGTTTTTTATTCACCATATGCTGAACTGCAAAATTTTTATTTGAAAATTCAAAATGTAAAATCATAAAGAGAGCTGACTCCTGAAGTTAATAATTGAGTAAACAAAAATGCCAGCAATATGAATAAAAAAGAAATGGAACTGTGGAGAAATCCTATCCATTAACCGTTAGCTAGTTAAAATATGGCAAACATGAATAAAAAAGGTTTTTTTAAGTTACTGAAATGAGAAGAGTTTCCTTTCTAGAGAACAAATAAGGAAATTGTCCATGTTTAAATTGATAACCAAAAATGTTAATTAGTGAAATGATTTGAATTCTGTAAAAAGAGGGAAAAGTTAGTAAATATTCCAAACTTACATTAGCAGAAAAACAGATTTTATGCAAAAATATTAAAACGAAGAAGTGAAAAAAAGATGGAAATTCCCATTTGTCAATGACATTATTAAGTTTCATAATATGTGTGGACTCTACATGGAAATTGAGAAAATATTAAACTGTTAATGAAGATTTAACAGAGAAGAGGAAGAAAACAACATTAGATTTTCAGATAGTTTTCATACGTGTTAAGATGTATCATTTAGTGGTTTCAATGCCAAGCTTTTCTTGGAATTATGAAATGTTCCAGTGTACAACATGTACAACATAACCACATTAGCTTGGTATATACTGGAATATGAAATGATTTGGTCTTTTCTTGATACGCCATACATAGATTTCGTTTGATTCCTGCTTGTAATGTGGAACTTTATCTTTTGTCTCTTACTCCCATTCACAACTCAGGATCATTTCTGGAACCTCTAGTACACAAAGAGGACATTAGCAAAGCATATCTGAAAGTCTTAGTCCTATCTTCTGAATATCGTTCCTATATTGATTAGAAATTCTAAGAATTTTGACAAAATGAAAGAATCTTTGAAAGTTCGTCATCTGAGGAATGACTGAATAAGTTGTGTTATATCAATGTAATGAAATAGTATTGTGCTATAAGAAATGATAAGCAGGCAGATTTCTGAAAAAAACTAAAAAACAAACCTGGAAGGACTTACATGAACTGATGTTAGGTGAAGTGAGCAGAACCAGAACATTTCACACAGTAACAGCAATATTGCACAATGATTAATTATGATAAATTTTGCTCTTCTCAGAATACAATGATTAAAGCAATTCCAAAAAGACTTGTGTTGGAAAATACTAGCCACATCCAGAGAATTAACTATGGAGTCTGAATGCAGATTGAAATGTATTTTTTCAGTTTTTCTTGTTCTTTGTTTTTTTCTTCCTTGTGGGTTTTCCTTTTGTTGTGATTCTTCTTTCACAACATGACTAATAGTGTTTAACATGATTGTATATGAATCACCTATATTAGATTGTGTGCTGTCTTGGGGAGGGAGAAGATTGGAAAGGAGGAAGAAAAATTTGGAAATCAAATTTTTGCAACTCGAAATGTAGAAACCTATTTTACATGTAACTGGAAAAAACAAAACACTATCAAGGAAAAAAATCAAAGAACTTCCTAACTTCTCTGTGATCTTAGATAAGTTTTTAACCTCTCTGGGTCACAATATAGCCACATGACTATGGGAGTATTGGTCTAAATGACCTTTCAGCTTCGTTTTAATATTTTTGCATATTATTGTATGTTATAAATAACAAATGTTATTTTGACAAGTACACAAAATATCTCCAGGTCTGTGATAATATCTAACCTAACCTCATAATACTAGCAACTATGCTTAATTCATCACTTAATTTTTGCATATTAAATACACTTATTTTGTGCATATTAAAGAAGTAGGCATTAGGCGTTTTAAAGCTTATATGTGAAAACATTAAAGGACACTTCAAGTAATGTTTCACAAATCAGTCTAATCAACTAATATAAATGTACCTCCTTGCAAAAGTTTTGGATTATTTGGTTTTACTGTAGAAAAGCAATTAAATAAGATTTAATATACAATCTGATTATTCATTTATGAAGCTTGATTAAATCTATTTTTTTCCTGTGCCATGAAAGACTAAGGCAATCTAGCAAACATTGTCTGCTGTAGTCCTCTCAGACATGGAAGTAAGCAAAGACTTACAGTAATGGAGGCTGATT
The DNA here is from genome assembly GCA_028658325.1 of Potorous gilbertii. Classification (NCBI taxonomy): domain Eukaryota; kingdom Metazoa; phylum Chordata; class Mammalia; order Diprotodontia; family Potoroidae; genus Potorous; species Potorous gilbertii. Next base: position 74,144,635 of record CM053773.1, read on the forward strand.
AGGGAGGGCAGAATAATTCATTTGCTTTTATGATTGTCCCTCTCTAAGGCTTACTGTCAGGAAGGTCATGAAAAGTCCCATGGAATGTCTACTGAAATATGGAATTAAGCGGGGGAGGGAAGAGCATGTTAAATATATCTTCTTAAAAAGAGAATATCTTAATGCTCTACAAAAGAAGCAAACTAACATTTTTTCAAGTAACTCTCTAAATTTCTTGCTAATTTCAGTGTTTTAAAACTGTTTAACCATTCCAGCAACCTCACACTATATATAGCTTTTCTTATTTCATGTCAGTTAAACAATTTTTCTCTAGAATCAGTATTTAGTCTTGATACTAGATCAAAGGAGTACATTCTGTCCTGAGGTTAATTTCTCCTTCCAGTTGTCCATTCTGTAGTTCCACATTTCAATTCTATCTTGTCAATCATTTTAATAAGCACCTGAAGGAAATTATTTTGGTTAATTTTTCCATATAAATTATGTTCATATTCTACACTTTATACCAATCTCCTTTTGAGTGGGGATATCTTTAGTGTAGAAGAAATGAGACAGAGTAAATCTGACTTGTTTCAATAGATCCTAATTATATATGCAATAGGGAACAAGATAGGAATTACTTCAAAAAATATATTTAAAATCATAGTAAGTTTAGTTTGGTCCCATTTACCAGAAGGGGAAAATAAATAAGAAGCATCACAGCAAGTAACCTGAGGTAAAAGTAAGGCATATATTGTGTTTATACTTACACTGAGTAGGGAGCATAGAGAGTGATGATGAAGGGAATTTGATGTCATTAAATAACAACAAAAATATATTAAGTACCTTCTATGAATGAAGTACAAATCTAGGTGTGAGATTGCAAAGAGACAATTGAGGCAATGACACGGATAGGAATAATCTATTTATGATCTCTATGTGACCTTAAGTAAGGTTATTTGGAAACTCTCAGAAACTCATTTTACTAATTTTCTTTTTCCTCAGTTTGTTACTTTATTTATTTTTAGTTTTCAACATTCACTTTCATAAGTTTTAAATTTTCTCTCCCACCCTCTCACCTCTCTTGCATCTCCCTCCCCAAAACAACATGCAATCTCATATGGACTTTACATATACATTCCTATCAAACACATTTTCACATTAGTCATCTTGCATAGAAGAATTATAACAAATGGGAGAAACCATGAGAAAGAAAATAGAACAAAAAAATTAGTCTTCTTCATTCCAACTCCATAGTTCTTGCTCTGAATTGGGATGGTAGTTTTCATCATGATTCCTATGGAATTAGTTTAGGTCTTTGCATTGCTGTAAAGGACTGTCTATCAAAATCATAGTATACTCTGGCTATTTCTGTATACAGCGTTCCCCTGTTTCTTCTCACTTCACTTGACATCAGTTCATACAAATCTTTCCAGGTTTTTCTGAAGTCCACCTGTTCATCATTTCTTATAGCACAATAGTATTCTACTTCAGTCTATACCACAACTAATTCAACCATTTCCCAAATAATGGGTGTCCACTCAATTTCCAGTTCTTCACCACCACAAAAAGAACTGCTATAAATACTTTTGTACAGATGGGTCCTTTTCCTATTTACATGATCCCTTTGTGATAAAGCCTTAGAAGTGGTATTTCTGGATCAAAGTGTATGCACATTTTTATAGCCCTTTGGGCATAGTTCCAAATTGCTCTCCAGAATACATGGATCAGCTCACAGCTCTACCAACAATGTACTACTTTTCCAACTTTCCAACATCTTCTCCAGCATTTATCATTTTCATGTTTTGTCATGTTAGCCAATCTGATAGATGTGATGTGATACGTCAGAGTTGCTTTGATTTGCCTCTTTCTAATCAATAGTAATTAGGAACATTTTTATATGATAATAGAGAACTTTAATTTATTCCTATGAAAACTGCCTGCTCATGTGTTTTGAGCATTTATCAGTTGGGGAATGACTTGTATTCTTATAAATTTAACTCAGTTCCCTATATATTTTAGAAATGAGAACTTAATCAGAAACATTAGTAAAAATTGTTGCCCTTATTTGTTTCCCTCCTAAATTTGGTTGCATTGGCTTTGTTTGTGCAAAACTTTTTAATTTAATGTAATCAAAATTATCCATTTTGCATTTCCTAATGTTCTCCATCCCTTTTTTGGTCATAAATTCCTCCAGTTTTCATAAATCTGACAGATAAACTTTCCCTTGCTTCCCTAATTTGCTTATATTATCAGCCTTTATGTTTAAATTGTGTATGCACTTATTTTGGTATATAGTGTAAGATGTTGGTCTATTCTTAGTTTCTGCCACACTATTTTCCAGTTTTCCCAGAAGTTTTTTTTTTATCAAATAGTGAGTTCTTACCTCAGAAGCTGGAGTCTTTGGGTTTATTAAATAGTAGATTGCTATAATCATTGACTGCTGTGTTTCGTGTACCTAACCTATTTCATTGATCTACCATTCTGTTCCTTAGCCAGTAAGAAGTAATGTTGATGACTGCAACTTTCCAATACAATTTGAGATCTAATATGGCTAGGCTACCCTTCCCTAGAATTTCTTTTCATTAATTTCCCTAAAAAAATAGAAGTTTACATACATACATACATGCACACACATATGTCATGTTGTTTTTCAGTGATTCAGTCATGCCCACGTTTTACAACCCAGTAAACCACACTGCCCATGAGGTTTTCTTGGAAAAGATTCTGGAGGGATTTGACATTCCTTCTCCAGGGAAAAATACAACAAAATGCAATATAATACTGCACTATACCATACTATACCATACTCCCTTGTCATTCTAAATCTCTGTTTTGTTTTATTACCTTGTGATTCTTTCTACCATTATAGTCTTATCTGTAGGAATGAAAGGGACAAAAGAAAGAGATTGGAATATCCTCTCTGATGAAAAAAAAGGATTATTTGAAGAGTGGGGAAAGAGCAAAAAAATGGGGCAATCATAGATGCCTTTCTCTTTTTTTTATTTTTAAAATTTGCATCCTCAGAGCTTAGTACAGTACCAGGCATGACACATATTAGTCACCTAAAATATTTACTAACTATGACTACTCTAAAAAATGATGGTACAGGAGTTGAGCCTTGAAGGAATATAAGAATTCAGAAAGGTAGTGATGAGAAACACTAAGCATGGGAGATAGTTTGCAAGAATGCATGGATGTAGGAGTCGTGTTGAGTACTAAGAACAATAAGATACTTAGTTTGGTTAAACTATAGAATATATGAAAGCATGAAACATAAAGATAATAGAAGTACAGCAAGCTCCCCACTCAAAAAGTAATCCTCCAAATAGAATTAGAAAAATCATCAAACTGAATCCTAATGGAGAAATAGAGGCAAGGTATAGTAAATTCAAATAAAAATTATTTTATATGATCAATATCATCAAGCAGATATCTATACAAAAGAGGGGTTGGTAGTATTGACTGGCATTTTACCTCATTTTCATCTGAACAGGTCCAAAGAGGGAAGAATTATATGTATACACATATTCACACATACATACACACACATACACACACACACACACACACACACACACAAAGACTTGGTTAAAGAAACACATTTCATTCAACAGAAAAACAGAAAGGAATGTAGAGAAGGAAGGAGGGAGGATATTAAGGGAGAGATTAGTCCTAAGAAAAAAGATAAACAAAGAATATAGCAAAATACATACAGATCTTTTTGAGGTGGCAAAGAATGGAAATTTGAAAGGATACCTATACATTAGAGAATAGATGAACAAGTTATGGTATTAAATGTCATGGAATAGTATTGTGCAAGAAATGATAAAGGGAGAGGCTTCAGAGAAACTTTGAAAGATTTTTATGAACAGCTACAGAGTGAGAAGAGAACCAGGAGAATAATTTATAGAATGATGACATTATCGTAAAGAAATTACTTTGAGAAATATTAAATCATCACTTTTAAGGAGTGATGTAATAAAAATTACATGTAATAAAGGGCCAAAAGAAAATAGATGAAAATTAATTGGAAACCAAATAATCTAAACTTAAAGAATGAGTGGGTTAAGACACAAATCACAGAAACAATCCATAACCATCCAGGAGAATAACAATAATTAGACAATAGACCAGAACTGATGGGAGGCAGTGAAAGCCGTTCCTAGAGGAAGTTTTATTCTCTAAATATTTACATCAATAAAACAGAAAGGGAAGAACAATGAATTGGGCATGCAACTAAAATACTAGAAAAAGAACAAATTAAAAATCCCTCATTAAATAACAAATTAGAAATTTGAAAACCAAAGATGAGAATGATAAAATTGAAATTGAGAAAACAATTGAACTAATAATTCAAACTAGAAGCTAGTACTTTGGAAAAAAAATAATAAAATAGATAAACCATTGGTAAATTTGATTTTAAAAATAGAAAGAAGAAAAAACCAAATTATGGCAATCAATTTGACAATCTTAGCAAAACAGATGAATATTCACAAAAATATAAATTGCCTGGGTTAACAGAAGGTAAAATAAAATGCTTAAATAACCTCATTTCAGGAAAAAAAAAAGAAATTGAAAAAGTCACCAATAAACCCCATAGTTCCATAAGAAAAAAAAATCTCTAGGGACAGACGGATTTACAAGTGAATTCTATCAAACATTTAAAGAACAACTAATTCCAATACCATATAGACAATTTTGGAAAATAAGTGAAGAAGGAGTCTTATAATTTTATTTTTATGATACAAATATGATGCTGATACCTCAACCAGAAGAGTCAAAACAGAGAAAGAAAATTTTAGATGAGTTTCCCTAATGAATATTGATGCAAAAATTTAAAATAAAATATTGGCAAAGAGATTACAGCAACTTATCTCTAAGATTTATACCAAGAGTGTAGGGTTGCTTCAATATTAGGAAAACTAACAGCAAAATTGCCCACATCAACAATAAAACTTACAGAAATCATATGAGTATCATAAGAGATACAGAAAAACTTTTCACAAAATACAAGACCCATTTCTAGTAAATACACTAGACAGCAGATGAATAAATGGAGTTCTCCTTAAAATGATGAGAGTCTATCTAAAACCATCAGTGAGCACTATATAAAATTGGAATAAGCTAGAAACATTTCTAATAACATTGGTAGGGGCGGGACATGAAAAAAGGATTTCCATCATCACCACTGCTTTTCAATATTGTATCAGAAATGTCAGCTTCATCATTAAGAGAAGAAAAAAAATGAAGGAATTAGAATAGCCATAGAAGAAACAAAGCTCTGACTCTTTGCAGAAGATATAGTCATATGGTTAGAGAATCAAGTATAAAACTACCAGAAATAATAAACAATTTTTTAAATATAAATTTATTTAGCTTTTTATATTCATTTTCCCAAAATTTTGGGTTCCAAACTTTCTCCCCATTTGTCCCCTCACCGCACCCCAATACACCAAGCATTCTAATTTCCCCTATCACCAATCTGCCCTCTCTTCTATCATCCCTCCCTTCTCTTGCCCCCATCTCCTCTTTTCTCCTGTAGGGCCAGATAACTTTCTATTCCCCATTACTTGTATTTCTTATTTCCTAGTAGCAAGAAGAATACTTGACAGTTGTCCCTAAAACTTTGAGTTCCAACTTCTCCCCATCCCTCCCTCCCCACCCATTCCTT
>CM053773.1:74150784-74176509 GCA_028658325.1 Potorous gilbertii
AAAAAGAAAAAGAAGAATGTAACTTTGAAAAAGTTATTATGGTGACAAAGAATGTCAAGGCACAAACTTGCAATAAGATGATGAAGTCAAAAGAGCTATGAGCAAAACCTCAAAGAAAAAATTATAAATAAAACATTAAATCTAACAAGAAACCTTGGAAAGGCTCAAAAAGTTACTTTCAAAATCAAGTAAGAGTGGTAGAGGAAAAATTCTATAAAGATATAGAAGGAAGACAACTGTGAAAAGACAACAAATAGCATGCTGAAAGAGAAAAGAAAATAATATTGAAGAAAAAATACCTTAAAAATATTTGACTAAATGGAAAAAGAGGTATAAATTTTCAATGCTGAAAATAACTCTTTGAAAAACAGAACTGGCCAAATGTAAAAGGAGATTAAAAATCTACATGAATAAATAATTCCTAAAAAAATTAAAATGTAGCAAATAGAAACTAATAACTCAATGAGATATCAAGAAACAATATAATAAAGTCAAAAGACTGAAAAATAGAAGAAAATGCAAAATATCTCATTGATAAAACAACTGACCTTGATTGAGGAGTGATATTTTTTAAAATTATTTGACTACTTGAAAATCATGACCAAAAAAAAAACAAACCTTGACATAATCTTTCAAGAAATTATCAAGGAAAGCTGCCATGATATCCTAGGAGCAGACAGCAAAATAGAAATTGAAAATAATCTGCTGAACACTTCCTCAAAGAAATCTCCAAGTGAAAACTTGCAAGAGTATTATAGCCCCATTCTAGAGCTTCACTTTCACAAAAAATTTACCAAGGAATAAAATCCTCACAATAAAAAGTAGAAAAACAGAAATATTGAATCTACCCTTGCTAGACTACAGTGCAACAAAATTAATATTTAATAAGTTACCGTGGAAGCACAGATTAAAAGCTACTTGTGAACTAAATACTGTAATCCCAAAGAATGAGTGGATCAAAGAACAAATAATAGGAACAATCAATAATTTCACTAAAGAGAATAATAGCAATGATACAGTACTCTAAAATTTGTAGGATGCAAAGAAGGTTTTAGGGAAATTTCATATCTCTAAATATTTACATCAATAAAAGAAAGAACAGATCAATGAATTGGGCATGAAATAAGAAATACAATAAGACCAAATTAAAAATCCCCAAATAAATATTAAAATGAAAATTCTAAAAGTCAAAGTACAGCTTAAAAATGGAATAAAAATAACTAATATTTTCAATTTTATTCAATAAGACAAAGACACAATTTTACGAAAAAAATTAAAATTGATTAAGTTGATTTAAAAAAGAAGGAAAAAAACTAAATTACTAGTATCAAAAAGAAATGAAATGGGTGAATTCAACACCAATGAAGATGGATTCAAATAGATTATTAGAAACCATTTCACTGAACTATATGCTAGTAAATTTAATTGACAAACTAAATGAAATGAACAAATCTTTATAAAAATATAAATTACTTAGATTAATAAAAGATAAAACAGAACACAGCACTTTGTAAATTGTATTTTACTTTTCTATTTACATGTAAAGATATTTTTCAACATTCACTTTTCTAAGATTTTGTGTTTCAAATTTTTTCTGATTTCTTTGGGATGTAAACCTTGTACTTGCATGGCTGGATCAAAGGGGATGTACAGTTTGATTCCTCTTTGGTCATAGTTAAAAATTGCTCTTCAGAATATCTGGAGCAGTTCACAATTCCACCAACCATACATTCCTGTCCCAATTTTCTTACATTTTCTCCATTTATTTTTTTTCCTTTTTTTCATTTTAGTCAATCTGATAGGTGCAAGATGGTAGCTTGGAGTGGTTTTAATTTATATTTCTCTAATCAATCATAGCTTAGAGCATTTTAATATGACTATGGAAAGCTTTAATTTCTTCATCCAAAACTACCTTTTCATATGTTTTGACAAATGAGAAACCATGTGTGTTCTTATACATTTGACTGTTTTCTATGTATTTGAGAAATGAGCCCTTTATCATAAATACTTGATATAAAAAAATGTACCCCAGCTTTCTGTTTTCCTTCTAGTCTTGGTTACCTTGATTTTGTCTGTGCAAAACCTTTTTTAACTTAATCAAAATTATACATTTTGCATTTTATAATGTTCTCTATCTCCATTGATCATAAATTCTTCCCTTCTCCATAGATCTGACAGATAAATGATCCCTTGCTCTTCTAACATGCTTATAGTATCACATTTTATACCTAAATAATATACTCATTTTGAACTTATCTTTGTATAGAGTGTGAGATATCACTCTATGCCTAATTTCTGCAATATTCTTTTCCTGTTTTCCAAGCAGTTTTTGTCAAAACTGAGTTCTTATTCCTAAAGCTGTCTTTGGGTTTATCAAACAGTAGATTGCTATTGTAATAATAGTATTATTTTTAAAAAAAAATAAATTTAACAAGGTATAAATGACTTCTTTAAGAAAAAATTCTCAGAACAAAATGGATTAATTGGTAAATTCTACCAAATAATTTATGAACAATTGATTCACATACTATAAAAACTATTTGGGGGAAAATAGGCAAAGCTGTCTTACCAAATTCCTTTTATTACACAAATATGGTGTTCATATATGAACAAGGGAGAACAAAAGCAGAGACAGAAAAATATTAACCAATTCCCTTAATGAATATTGATGCAAAAAACAAACATTTTAATGTTTGCAACAAGATGGCAGTAATGTGTAACAAAGGTCATATTCTATGACTGGTGAGATTTATACTAGGAATGCAGGGTAGATTCGCTATTAGAAAAACTATCAGTACAATATTGTACTGGAAATAGTGAGTGTAGCAAAAAGGCAAGAAAAAAGAAATTTGATGAATACAAATAGGCAATGAGGAAATGGAACTATTTACTCTTTGTAGATGATATGATGATATAGTTACAGATTGACAGCTAGGTCACGCAGTGGATAGAGCATCAGGCCTGGTTTTTGGAAGATCTGAATTCAGATCTGGCCTTAGACACACTGTATTTGAGATCTTTGGTTTGCCTTAGCCCTTTTTGCCTCAGTTCCTGTTCTGGAGAAGGAAGGAACAATCTTTGCCAAAAAAAAAAAAATCAAACAAACAAAAACATGGTGCTGCAAAGAGTTGGACATGACTGGAATGACTGAAAAATAACATGCTTAGAGAACATTAAAGTATCAACTAAAAACCTAGTTGAAATAATGAACCACTTCAACCAGATACAGAAGAAAAAATAAACCCATGTGAATCATCAATATTTCTATATACCAAGAAAACCCAGAAGCAGAAGATAGGAAGAAAAATTGCATTTAAAATTATGACAGATAACATAATATACTTGACAATTTACCTGCCAAGACAAATCTGGTGATTATGTGAACGTAATTATAAAACATTTTTTCACACAAATAAAGATATGTCTAAACAAAAATACCAACTGCTCAAAAGTTGGTTGAACCAATTTAACAAAAATGACCATTCTATCTAAATTAATTAATTTTTTTTCAGTGCCACACCAAAGAATTATTTTATAGAACAAGAAAAAAGTAATGTAATTCATTAGAAAAAACAAAAATTTAAGAATATCAAGACAATCAATTAAAAAATATGAAGAAAGTTGGCCTACCATTTCTAAATTTCAAATTATACTACAAGGCAGTAGTCATCAAAAAAATCTAGTATTGGCTGAAAAATAGAGTGAATGATCAGTGAAAAAGATTAGGTACACAATACAAGGTAGGAAATGACTATATTAATCCAGTGTTTAAAGCCCAAAGACAGAAATTCCAGGGGTTAGGGATCTACCATTTGACAAAAATGGCAAACTGGAAAGTTTCCAGGAAAACTGGAAAGCAGTTTGGCAGAAATTGTGCACAGAATAGCACTTTGTACAAAGATACAGTCAAGATGAATAAATAATTTAGATTTATGGGGGGATATTACAAGCAAATTAGGGGACCATGGAAAAAAATGTACCTATCAGATATATGAATAAGGGAAGAGTTCATGAACAAACAAAAGATAGAGAAGATTACAAGTAAAATGGATATTTTTTATTACATGAAATTACAAAGATTTTGTACAAATAAAACAAATGTAGCCAAAATTAGAAGCAAAAAAGGAAAATGGGAACAAATTTTTGCAGCTAGTTTTTTCTAACAAAGGCCTCATTTCTCATGTAGAGAAGAAACTAAGCCAAATTAATACCAAAAAATGCAGCAATTTCCTGGTTGATAAATGATTAAATGATATCAGAGGCTGTTTTCAGATGAAGAAAACAAAGCCATCAATTGTCACGTAAAAATATTCTCAATCACAATTGATTAGAGAAATGCAAATTTAAAAAAACAGCTTTGAGATACTACTTCACAGCTATCAGACTGGTTAACAATAGAAAAAAAGTTGAGAAATATTCGAAGGGATATGAAAAGAAAGAGGGATGACTCATGTGCCATTTGTTGGGTTATGAACTATTATAACCATTCTGAAAAAAAAACACTCGGAACCATGTCAAAAAAGCTATAAAACTATGCTTACCTTTCAACCTATCAAGACCACTATATCCCAAAGAGACAAAGAAAAAAGAAAAGATTTATTTTCCAAAAATACTTATAACAGTTTTTTAGGGTTTTTTTGTTTTTTGTTTTTTCTTTTTTTTGTGGAGGCAAAGAACTGGAAATTAAGGGAATAGACATAAAGGGATTGGGCTGAACCAGTTGTGATGTATGATGGTGTTAAAAATTTATTTTGCTATAAGAAACAATAAGCAGTATGGTTTCAGAAAAACCTGTGCAGATTTATATGAATTCATGCAAAATGCACTGTGAACGAAGCAGAATCAGAAGAACATAGTATAGAGTAAAAGAAATATTAAGTTATACATATATATACATAAAAATATGATATATTTGTACACATACATATATATATAATATGTATGCATTTGTATCAAGTTTCATAAAGAGCAGCATATTGGTGAAGAGGAGCTTCATTACTATACACCATTCTGATCTGTGATGCTTTGATCTCTACATCTGATCCTTTTTAGTCAAATAAACTATTTCCCAGAAGTTCAGAAATTGTTTTATACAATGGAACAAATTCTCATAGCTATTCCTTTGGAATGAATTAATTACTTATGAAAATTGTATTAATTTTTGCAGGTAATTCAGATAGCATTGAATAAATTATTTCAGTACAACAAATTGTCTTTTGTCTCTTAAATGATTAGCAGTAGGCCAATACTAATCTGAGGAAATTCTATTGTCCAATTCGTAGCCTAACGGTGAAAAAGAACTATAGGTTCATTGCTATAGTAGTCCATAAATGTCACTTCATGAATTTGATAATTGACGGAGAGCTGTGTCAAACTAAGGGGAGCTTTTACAAGTAACCTTGTTGTTTTCACTCTGTACCTCCATCAAATTTCATGGTCCTTGGGACAGCAAAGTCATTATTTCCTGGAATGTAGGCAAGAATAATTTATTGAAACATGAAAATCCTTCATTTGATCTTGTCTACCTTCGGTCTCTCTGCTGACACTAGATTTTTCACATTCCTCATTCTTTTGGAATCTCAATTCTGAAATAATCTCAATTCTGAAACTGAATTCTGCAAAGTTTGCATTGATGTCTTAAACCAATGGACTCTTCTACTTTGGAGGTCTCATTCTCTTCTACCTCTCTGAATCTCTTGACCTTGTTGACCATACTCTCCAACTGTGTCCATTCTCCTTACTGAGTTTTCATGTCACTGCTTTTCCTAGTTTTCCTTCAATCAGGCTTACCCATATCCTATCCATTCTGTATTGTTCTGGGACTTATTTTCTTCCTTCTCTATGCTTCATCTTAGTGATGTCATCAGTCTAAAGGTGTCTAAACAGATGACTCATAGAACTACAAAAGCAGTTTCTCTCCTGAGCTGTGATCCCACATCACTAACTGCCTGCTGAACATTTTCACCCAGGATATCCTATCATGACAGGGACTAAACCTACAAATTGAGAGAAATAGAGAATTTGAGGATGAGAAAACTATTTCTCAATGCAACCTGACACATTGCTGCTATTTGTTTTCTTAGAAATTTGCCTAGAGAACCAGAATAATTAAATGACTTGTCTGGGATCACAGTCAGTATGTATCAGGGTTCTGCTTTGAGTATAAGTCAACCTAGGTCTTAAACACATCTTACATTTAACATAAGCTAAATTTAATTCCTTTTTTTCTCCTTAAGCCACCCTCTTTCTAATCTCTTTATTTCTGTGAAATGTAGCAAATTTCTCTGTATTTGTCCCCTCAGCATCTAGCACATTTCTTGGCACATATTAAGCTCTCAAATACTGATTAGTTGAGTAATCTTCCTCAGTACCTGGCATGGAAATTTTCTCATAATAGATAATAAATAGATGTCAAATGAAGGAAAGAATCCAAAGGAAAGCTGTTTGGCATTACATCACATTTTTGCTGAGAATAAGCTGGCAAGCAATTCGACATTTTGATACTGACCTCAGATTTGTAGATATGTGCTCTACCTGACTACAAATGCATGAAAACTATGACTAACATGGTGGTATGGTCAACATTCAGTTAGGAATTAAAGTGCTTTGTATAGATAAGCAGACTTCCTGAACACAGTACATACTCCCAATTCATTCTTTTGCTTCTACTAATTCACAGCAGACTTGTGGTAGATAAATGAGACTCCTTTGTAGAAAGCAACCCACAAGTCAGTGCACATTTCCTTGCAAAACAGGCCTATTGCATTTGAAAAACTGTTACTGCATGGCATAACTTCTCAAATCTGTTTCTTATTTGATAACTAGCTTATGGAAGAGGGGTGGACTTTAAGAATGGAAAAGGAGAATAAATTTAAAATTGAGTGACTCATAATTTATATGGTAATTCTGACATTTAAATAAGCATTTATAAGCAATGCTCTGAAAAATGGTATTGATGTGCATAACTCTTACCACCGCACACATTTCAAATTTATTCAGTTTATCGAGGGCACTTTGAAATTCCAGGAACTTAACTGGCCACAACATAACAAGAAAAAAGTCAGGGTTGTGATTAACAGAGGAGTGTAGGATATTCAATGTAGGAAATTTTCTGAAAAAGAAAACACTGGGGATCAAAATGAGAATGATAAGTGATTTCAGCACTAACTGATTTTGATCAAGATTTACAGGGCAGGAAATAGACCTTGGGAGAGTTGCCTTAAATGTAATTACCTTACTTAAAACCACCTAGGGGTAGGGAAACTGCAGCATCCTGTGAACAACTGAAAGCACCCCAAAGGGACACATGAAAATTGGAGTGGTCAATCATTGTTGCCAGAGACCTCCAAGAACCAATGTGGGGAATTAACTTATTCGGTGAAGTTCTCCCTCTCTAGCTCAGAGATTGAGCATGAGAAATATGCCCAATTGAGCTACAGAATGGAGTGACAGAGGGCAGACCACTGACTCTCACGGGCATCAAAATACCAGGGTTCAAGTCCCCAGTTTTCTACTTAATAAATATGTCAATTTGCAGACATTTCTAATCCTTTTTTAGGCTCAGCTTTATGAACTTCATAATGGGGAGGGAGTACTATGTACTCTGCGCAATCATAGTTTTTGGTTTTTTTTCTTTAATGAAAATCAGCTTATATAATCTATGCTAAATGCTCTATGCAACAGAAGGAAAATGTCATGCAAACATGTGTCTATGGTTAACATTACTTTCTTTAGTACTGCTGAAGAAGGACCCTAAAATAAAAATATTATTCTTTCCAAATTTTTAGCCTTTCTTTCTATAGAGGTTTATAATATTGAACTCATATGAATGTTCAAAAAGAGACTGTTAATGAAAAAAATAAAAATATTTTCTTGATAACTCACACTTACCTATAGTTTACCAAGTGTGTCCAGCATAATAGTACTGAAAGTCACAAATTATGATTATGGTCATTCATGCATGATAGGTGAGGAAACTGAAGCACAAAGTTAAGTGTATATGCATTAAAGTTTTAGTTATTAGCAGAGGAGGGAATTAAAATTGGGTCTTCTTATGCTAAACCAAAGACTTTTCCAATTAATTAACAAGTAATCATTTTTTAAGTTCCTACTATGGGCCACATGTTGTGTTTGATGCTAGGAATACAAATACAAAAGTGAAATATTACTCCTTGCATTTAAGGGACTCCTAATCTACTATAGGAAATGCAACATGTTTTCACATAAGTAATTTCAAGGTGCATTCCACCTCCCACCCCCCAAAAAGTAAATAAAAGATCAAAGTGATGAAGGGAAAACTGGGGAAATAAGAGAAACTTTCAAAAAAGGTGAAACATAAACTAGTCCTTGAAGAAAAATCCAAAATAAGTAAGTTGGTGGAAGAGAATTTCAGGCAAAGGGCTATACATAAACAATGGGATATCAATAGAAATCAGAAAATAGGTCAGTCTGACTGAAGCACAGATGCATGAAGAGTAGCAGTGTGTGACTGACCTGGAAAAGAAAGCTGGAGTCAAATTGGGACATACTTTAAATGTCAGAAAAATGTTTTTTAACTCTAAGCAAAAGAAAGCTACTACAGTTTCTTCAGCATAGGACTTCTAACCTCTGCCTTAGGATCTTCAATTTAGCATTTGCAAGACAGAGAAACTGGTTACAATAATCCCAGTTAGAAGGCAAATGCAGTATTCCAGAGGAGATCTGATGATGCTCTGGATTATGTTCATTGTTGTCATAGAGAAAGATGAAAGAAATAAGGGGATAGAATTGGCAAAACTTAGAACTGATTAGATATAGATGATTAAAAAATATTAGAGTTGAGTATGATTCTCAATTGTATACATGAATAAGGGGATAATGTTTGTCCTCTTCACAGAATTACAGAAATTAGAATTAGATTGAGCGGTGAGATAAGGAGAGAATTGAATTTGAGAAGTCTATGGGACACCCATGAAGAGATATCAAGCACTAGAACTCAGTATATTGCTGGTTATGGATATGTAGACATGTGAGTCATCTGCACAGGACATGACAATTGAACCAATGCAAACTAATGAGATGAAATGAGAGAGAGAAACACATACATACACACACACACACACGCACACACACACACAGAATAGGTGGTCCTAGACAGAAACCTAGAATTTATTAATATATAGGGGATAGGTTATGGAAACAAAAAGGGTACAAAGCGAACCAAACAAGAAAGATTCATCTAACACACAATAAAAGAAAATAATTTTTGTTACCTCTTTTTGATGGTATTCTTAGATTATACTTCATGAGTTTCATAGCTTCCTTATAAGGGAACTGAAATGTGTACACATGCATGTATATATTATGTTACTTTCTTTTGGTCAACTGTTTCTTTGAGCACCTAGCTGGCATGGCAGATTAAGTGCCTTATTTAGCATAAAGAAGGTCTGCATTTGAATACTACATATGATCTTTTGGGATATGTGATCCTAAGCAAATCAACTAACTTCTCAGAATCAATTATTTCATCTGTAAATAGAGGATAACAATAGCAATTTCTCTTACAAGTTATAAGAGAATTGAATGAGATAATATACATAAAAGGTCTTTGGAAATATTAAAGAACTATGTAAATTCCATTTACTGATTTATATTTTGTTGTTGTTATTCTGGATTCATGATTTCATCTTGGTAGTAAATTCCAAGTATAGAGTCACTATCCACTAATCTAGTTAATTTATCTTAATATCTTAGAGCTTGGACTGAAGTGTTGAGCGTTTAAGTGACTTGTCCATTATTGATGCAAATAATCACATAAAAGGCAAAGCATAGACCTACATCTTCCTGATTCCCAAGACTGACCTTTAATCCATTTTACTTCTTAAACATTGTGCTAAAAGTTGCTTATAAGAATGTGCAATGCTTAGAGGTTGTGGAAAGCACTCAGGACTTGTCTGTCATAAGACATATATTAAAATTAGATATAAAATAAAATTCAGCCATTTTGGGAACCTTGGACAGGTCACTAATTCTTTGAATGTGACTTTCCTCATCAATTAAATTGAGATAATATTTACATCACTCACCATGCTTACCTCGTACATGTGAACAAAATATTTTGCAGAATTTAATATTTTTAATCTATTGTAAACCCCTAGAATTTCCTTCAACCTACATATAATAATAGTAAGGGATAAACTACATCTTGTATTTTCATTTTGGTTAGGTTTTACAGCTCAATTGAGATACTGAAAAAATAAATAGAAGTAGTCAAAAAATCATAGCAATGATATATGGAATGGACTTTAATGCACTATTACTCATTCATGTAGCTTGGCACTGTATCTGAAAAGGATGCGTCTCTGCTCTTCAGTTCACGTTTAGTTTTGATCTTTTAGATTTTACTTTTCAATGTGAGAAGTTGAATAGAGAAAGAAAAGGATAAGATACTGGCCAGACATCCTTCAGGAGGCTTGGCAGAATATCTGCCTCTGTGATTCAAGGCTGGCTTCTCTAAAGGTAACAAGGAAAGCCATATAGATTCAGTTTCAAGTTATGTTCAGGGAAAGGGAGTTTTGTTCCATGTTTATTTTAAACAGCCAATTTTACTGTGGCTACATCAGTGCTTAGGAGCTGTCAACTTAGAGTGTTAAAGACCCAGTAACATTTCATCGACCTAGTAACTGCAACTGCAGTTGCAGCCAATAGATCACAGGGTGAAAATATGTGCCAATTGACAGTATGTGAATAACATTTCCAAATTTAAAACTGTTAAATTTCTAGGTAACTTCTCACAAGAAGGAGTTCTTCGATAATGTACGAATAGTGATATAGAACACCCTAATATTTAAGGAAAGAGAAAACTGCAGGTGTGAAACCAGAATACATGTCATTTAATCATGAATGATAAGAATTTCTTTTTCTCCAGGCCAAAAGATACTACCAGAACAGAGGTGAGAAGATTTTTTGTTTTGTTTTTTGGTCAGGAAAATTTAGACAACAGGGGAAGGAAGTAAAAGCCAGGCCTGTGATGAAGTGATGCGTACTACAACAAAGTGAGAATGCCAGGCTCAGGAGGGTCAGAGAAAAGTTGCAAGCAGAAAATGGAACAGATAGAAAGAGTTCAATATATAGGACTCCAGGGGAGAGAAAATAAGGTCAGAGAGCAACTCAAAAGAGGGAGGTGCGGTACAGAAGGTGAACAACAGAGTAAGAAACACTTTTGTTTTTGTTTTATCATGAGAAACACCTCCAATCCTCTTCAGGTACTGTACTTTTTTCAGATAAAAATCTGAATTTT
Source organism: Potorous gilbertii (assembly GCA_028658325.1). Lineage (NCBI taxonomy): Eukaryota > Metazoa > Chordata > Mammalia > Diprotodontia > Potoroidae > Potorous > Potorous gilbertii. The sequence goes on from CM053773.1 coordinate 74,162,063, forward strand.
CAGATAAAATAACCATAACATACATTAAATGACATTTAAAGTGACAACAAAAATGACAGTCATTGCTGATAAAACTAAGTTATAGATACATCTCTCTGTTATGGATTTTTTTTGACATTGGATCCCACAATTGGAAAGATACATTCTTTATTTTAAAAAAAGAAAGAGGAAGAGTTGTTTGATAGAATTCATTAGTTTTCAAAATATTCTGATGACCAATGTATAAATGGGAACATTTTAAGCAAAATTCATAAAGTTAGTTTCCAGTTTCCATTTACATGACATTAAAGGAATTAAAGTTATTCTATGCATGTGGATTATATTTTCTTAACACTTTGTTGACAGCAAAGCTTAATTTTGGTCTCAGCAGAATACTGTAAATCTTTCTCACACTGATTAAAGGCTGTTGATATAACTGTTTTGTCTGAATTGCAGTTATTCATGCTTTCTTCACTTTTCTTCCTTTCTCAGGGGATGTCATTTGACAGGATTTGTCAGCATTAACAAAAGGATCATGACACCCGGGAAAAATATGGTGAATTAAAAGTAATTTTATTTTATGTAAATATAGCAGTTCATCAGATTTATTAAGCCCCTCCACTTTTAATCATAGTCATTTTTAAATATTTGGTATATTTAAAGGTTAATTTTAGAGAGTATAAAATTTCTCAAATACAACCAAGATTTTCTAAAGTAAGAAATGCATAAGCATCTGTGAATAAGTCTAGATGGTTTATAGACCTTAATTTTCTGTTGCCACAATCATGACAATTGATAGTGGGCATGCTGGGATAAGGATAACACAGCACCATGATTTTTTTCTGTACTCTGATAAAATGATTAAGGAGTCTTTCAAACTACTGCGAAAATTAAGTTTTTGATGTGTACATAAAGAAAAGCTTTTTGTTCCTACAATGCCCCATGATCTGCTATTATAGTTTGCAAAATATCTAGTTTCTATTTAGATCTGATCATGTATTCTACTCAGCACAGTTTGTCCGTTGAGAAAATCCTGGATGGTTGACAAGATTTTCCTATGGTTTATCTTTAGAGAAGTTTGTTTTTCTGCATCATTGAGATATAAATAATGTCTCAAAATTAGTAAATCACTAAAATTAATCACAGAATGTTTAAATTACAAAACTGGAAGAGATCTTAGACATGTATTCCAAAACCAATATTTTCACAGATTGAATAACTGAGGCCAAGAAAAATTAAATGATTTGCAAAAATTCAGGTATTTATGTTCTAAATATATTTCTCTTACACCCAGCTAAACTCAGCATTCCATTTTCATAGCTTTCTTGGGCACAGTAATCAAAATGAAAGAATATTGCTGGTAGAATTTGTGCCAAAGAGCTTAACTTATCTGTGAAGATTATATTCCTTTTGGAGAATCAATAAATAGTACCTACTGAGTTCAGACTACTTTTCTAGGTAATGGTGGAGATACAGGCTTTTTTAAATACAATATTCCTATCTGCAAGAAACCTAGAGAAGAGAGTTTGGGGTGCTAATTTTTCTATGACAAAATTTTCTAATCTTTTTACACCCTAAAGCAGAACAATCATTAAATAGTGCTAGAAGAACCCTAAAGAGGCATTCTACTTCTAGGTTAAAGAGAAGCTAATCCACCTAGAATGATGATTGTCTATTTACTTTACACTCTATAAATAAAGAATTGATAGATGAGTAAAGAAATCTCAATAGTATTTTTTACATTAAGAATCAAAAAACCTTTTCTTTATGTTCTGACAAGACTTTTCCTCCTTTAAAATCTGTTTCATCTTTGTTAATCACTTATTCTTCTTTCTCAATATGACTAGTGTGGAAATATATTCAATATGACTCTACATGTACAGTCTATATCAGATTGCAAGTCATGTTGGTCAAATGGGGAAAAGGAGGGGATAAAATATAGAGCTGAAAATTTTATAAAAGTAAATGCTAAAAACTAAAAAAAAGTATTTAAAAATAAATGAAGGAATAATTATACAGTGTACAAAATGTAATTTCAGGAGGAGAACATGAACAATGGGAGGAGATTCAAGGAAGACTTCATGTATAAGGGAGTACTTGAGCTTAGTTTTGAAGGGTGTTAGAGTTTGTAGGAAGAGGAGTAAGGAATTATGTGATATTAAAAACTCATGAGTATTTTCTTTGGGTTGATGAAAAATATACAATTCTTAAAATATAATAGCTGCATATAGAAAAATACATTTATGGAAGCAAAATCCTACAATATTCAGTCATTGATTCATAGGTTGAATGAGATTTAGAAATAATTTAATTCAATTTTGTCATTTTACAAATACTCTGGAAATTGAAGTAACTTACCCATGGTTACAATGACAATATTAAGGAACTTAACAAAGGAATCCTGTCCTTTTGGTTGCAAAAGAGAGATCTTATACGCAAAATTAAACAACTAATAAACAAAATAGCCAACACAGAAGGAAACAAGAGGACAGAAAATATTTATTTTTAAAATTTAGGTTTATATTTTGCCCAACTCCATGAAAAAATAAATTAGTGTTCATTTTTTAAAATTTTGAGTTCCAAGTTCTTTCTCTCATCTTCCCTCCTTAACCTTCTCATTTACAAGACAAGCAATTTGATATAGGTTTTATGTGTATAGTAATGGAAAACATTTCATTATGTCAGTTTGTGAAAGAAAACAGGCAAACTCCCCTGAAAAAATTAAAGAGAGTTTTTTAAAGTGTGCTTTGATCAGCATTAAGGATTAATAAAGTACTTTTCTGGAGAGAGCATTTTTTCATAAGTCATTCAGAATTTTCTTAGAGTACTGAATGCTAAAAATCACTAATTTATTCACAGTTAACTATCATACAATATCATTGTTACTGTGTATGGTGTTTTCTTGGTTCTGTTCATCTGTTAATTTCACATTGCATCCTTAGTATAGGTCTTCTCATTTTTTGTAATCATCTTCCTCATTATTTTTTATATATTACAATAGCATTCCATCAAATTTTATACCACAGCTTGTTTAGCCATTCTCTAATTGATGGGCATCCCCTCAAGTTCCAAATCTTTGCCACCACTAAAAGGCCTGCTATTATCTTTTTTTTACATATAGGATTTTTTTTCTAATCTCTTTGGAATATTTTGAAATAGTTCTTTTGGAATAAATGTATTGCTGAGTCATGGTTTTATATTTCTTTTGAGCATAATTCCAAATTGCTCTCTAGAGTGGTTGAATGAGTTCACGACATAACAAAGAGTGTCTCAATTTTCCCACATCCCCTCCAATTTTGGTATGTTCCTTTTCTTTCATATTAGCCAATCTGATAGGTGTGGGTTGCATAGCTCAAAGTTGTTTTAATTAGTAATTTTCTAATCAATAGAGATTTAGATATTTTATGTGACTATAGATAGCTTTGATTATTTTGCCTGAAAATTTCCTATTCCCATCCTTTGACCAATAACAAATTGAGAAATGACTCATTTTTGGAAATTTGACACAGTTCTCCACATATTTGAGAAATGAGGCCTTAATTAGAGAAGCCCCTATAAATATTTTTGGCAATTATGATTACTAAGCAGCGTATTTTCATTCATCTTATGCCTCTGCCTCTGTTTATTCTACTCTTTCTGTCCTTCCAACCTGTCCATCCTCAAAAGGATTTTGCTTCTGATGAATGCCTTCCTCAAACTGTCCTCCCTTCTATCAACCTTTAAAAAAAAACATCCTGGAAATGACAGTTCATTAAATTTCCATTTTTTTCATTCAAGATTGTGCTTAATTTTGTTGGGTATGATATTTTTGCCCAGAGCCCCAGTTTTTCTGCTCATCAATATACAGTGTCCCAAGATCACTTTGTTCTGCATCAGTTATGACTTCCCTAGATTCTTTGACTTTGTTCATTTTGCTATTTTTATCACACAGTAACATTCCAGTATACTCATATGCAAAAAAAATGTTCAACCATTCCTAAATCTATGAGTACCCAAAGTTTGTGTTCTTTGTAGTCACAGTACTTTTATAGTCCTGTATTTCCAGGAGATCCATTTCATAGACACGTCATTATGGTATACAAATGTGAGTCCTGTTGTTCAGTCTCCAAAAAGACATAAAGACATAGTTTCTCTGTGTGTGTGAACTGTCTTAAATCTCTTATTTATACTCATCTATCAAAGCTTTTGAGATCTTGGAGTCACAAACAGCGCATCTTCTAACAGAAATGTTTAATGAAAGACTTTACATTCCTACTGACAAAAACGAAGTCAACCAAAAGAGAAATGGAAATTTCAGTTTTCCAAATTTTCTATGGAAATCAAATATCTAGAATTCTCTCAGGTCATATGAGGTCATAACTCCAGAAAGAGAAGGAATCTTAGACTTCAACTCACCCAAGATTTTGCACATAATGAAACTGAGATTTCTATAGGTATGCCACATACATCACAAATGACAGTCACGATTTGAACACTAATTCTCTGATTCCAAAGTCAACATATTTATCACAGCACCATATTGTCTTCCTGTCACATCCTGACAGCATAACATTCTGATTCATAAAACATATGTTATAATTGCCTATAAATATTCTTCTTTAATATCCTGTTTATGAAATATAACTCTTATCAAGTAATATTTATCTAAGAAAGTAGGAAAAATGTAGGGTTTTTTTTTTCCTTTGAGTGATAAAAATACAATTACATCTAGAAGCAAAAGAGCAGAAATTTGGAAACCCACAGATTCAAATCTGGACAAAATGTTATTCTATAATCATTACCTGCTTTGGAGATGACTGAGTTGAATGTGTAGATTATCATTGATTTCTATCTGTTCATCCAGAGATCGCTGGAGTTTACGAATCTGATTTAGTGAGCCATCAAGCTGAAAATAAAGAAGGAAGATGTGTAATTTAATGTGATCCCAAAAATAAATTGTTAAAAAAACCTTTAAAATGAAGAACACCTGAGAGCTTTTAAAGAATTTGATGTTGCTTGTGTAAACTGTGCAAGGTGGAGGATTATGTTCAATATCTGGGGAATATCCAAAGTTGATTTTTTTCTCTCATTTTGACATTACTTAAACTAGTGCTCAGGACTTTCTTACTGTGTTTCAAGAGTTATATTGTCAGACTTCCTATGTTACAGAATCATTCTTAGGATAAAATCATTAATAATATTTTAGAGCTTTAAAATGTGAAATCATCTCACTTAATCTCCTTTTATCAAAGAAAACACTGAGACTGAGAGTGTGAATTAGTAAATTACAGGTATGTAAACCTTAGTTCATAAAGCTTGGTAAGTGATGCAAGGGATGGAATCCAGCTCTCTTAGAGAAAGCACTTTGAATTTTAGAAAGCAAGGGATTATTAGACAGTGATTTAGTGTGAGAAATCTGGATTTTGAGTCAGAAAACCTAGGTTCTAGTCTTGCCTTTGCAACTTAGTATCAATGTGACATGGGACAAGTTGTTTATCCTGTTAGAAACTGAAGTTTGTCATCTGTAAAATTAGAGGTATAATGAACTTCTTTACATTGCATCTCTAAATTACATTTACATTATAATTCTAAATATATAATACTACTAACATCAATGTTAATGACCTCTGATATTTATAACATGCTTCAAAGTTTGCAAAATGCTTTACAAATATTATTTCATTTAATCCTATCAATAACCCTGTGAGACAGGTTCTATTTTTAAACACATTTTATGAATGGGGAAACTGAAACAAAATCTGAGACTTGTTTGCCAGGCTTGCAAGTGTCTGAGATCAAATTTGAACTCTGGTCTTACTGACTTCAGTTTCAATACTCTATTCACCATGTCACCCAGTTTTTAAAAGATAAAATATTTAGTACTTCTGGACGTGTGTGTAAGTGAGTGTATTATTGAAGACCTAGGGACAAATAAATCCTATCCTATTATCTCTCTTTTCAATCAATTTGCATGCAACCATGGGATAATAGGAATAAAAGTGAAAGGGACATCAATGTTCATATAGTCTGACCTCCTCATTTTACAGAAGTATAGATTCAAGTCTATAGACATTAAATAAATTTTCATAGTATATGTAGAAAATTTAGAAGTTACAAGTATACAAAATATAAGAAGAAACTTAGAAAGATATGTGATCACAGCAATGTAGTGTTCTTCATCAGAGTAGTTCATGTCCTTGCATGCCTTCTTATCTTTTTAATTTCTCATCAATATCTTCCAATAAACATTACATAGATAATTTATCCAAAGTACTGGAACCTTATCTCCAAATTGTTAAACATTTTTCAGCATGCACACACACACACACACACACACACACACACACACTTCACTGACACACATTCTAGTGATCTTTCCACTATTACATGCTAATTCCAGTTATTTTCCTATTGTGCCTAGTTACATATAATTTTGTACTTTCTGAGATCATGGTTTTCCTTAATTCACAAACAAGTAACTCTACTATGAGAAATTAGGTCTTTCAAAAGATGAGACTTCATTTAGTACTTGAAGAAAAAAAAGGTGTAGATATGAGGAGGGTGAAATTTCAGTGTATAGCAGATGAATCACTTAAAATGTATAGTGGGACAGGTGTCTTTTGTGAAGAACATTAAGAAGGCCAGTGTCACTGTTGGCAGAATATATGAAGGGATAAGGCGTAAAATAATGGAAGGACAGAAAGGGGACAGGTTATGAAGAATTTTAAAGAACAAAACAGGATTTCTATCTTAGATCTTAGAAGAAGTAGGGAACCATTGCAGCTCAATAAATATATAGTGTGTGTTTCATGTTACTAATAATAAGAGAAAGGTAAATTAAAACAACTCTAGGGGGAGGGGTTACCTCAAATTCCTTACAGTAGCAAATATTGTTTAAACAAACATAATTATGGGAAGATAGGGACATGAATACACTTATTGATGGAGCTATGAATTTGGTTCAACAAAAATGAAGAGCAATTTAAAATAAGACTCAAACAATAACCTTTTATTAATGTCATACTGTGAACCAGAAATGTTACTGATGTGCCAAAGAAAGATCAAAGAAAGTAGGAAATAACATATATAAATGTGCAAGAATAATATATTTATATGCATATATACCTATATATGTGGATTATTAAATATTATGTACATGCACATATAGAATATGTAAGTAAACATATATCTGTATATATTATATGTGTATATATATTCACATCTATATGCTCTTTATGAAGTACCAAGAAACAGAAAACTAAGGTACTGGGTTTTCATTACTATGAGATGGCCAAATTATATAAAGATAATGTTTTCCACTTATCTTAATATATTATAAACCAAGTTCCCAGACCCGTGAAATCCACCCATTGATTTTATAGTGGGCACTTGTAAGCCATGATAAAAAAAAGTTTGATTTACACTTGTAGCACCAATGTAATACTCACAGCAACTACAGTGGCCATGAATGCCCTGAGGCAATTCTGAATGGAAAAATACAACAGACTCCCCACTTGGAAGACAGAACCCAAACATTTATTCAGACACCCGAAAGCCAAATCCATGACAGCAACAAAAACCTATACACAATAACAATGCAGAAGACAATACTAGTCCCAAGCCTTCCCCCTTCTAAATATCCCACAAACCAGTTCCATTAAACAAAATCACAAACTCACTCACACTTGCCAGCTGTTCACTTGTCTGCTCCCTTCCTAGCTCTGACTAGTCTCATGACTAATTGCCTTTCAGCTCTGCTCTAACTCCACATTTTCCAGCTCTACCCTTCAGCAAGCTCCCCCCATCATAGGCTCCATGTGATTTGGACTCCCATGTGACCCAGACAGATCACATGGGCCTATTAATAAATGAGAAATCTCATTTAAATTACCATTACAACCCTGTGGTTAATAATTCTGAAATGATCTTAATATTTGTAACCATTGACTTTCTATGTGCTAATTCATAGTCAATTTTCTTTTAATCATGATTAGGTGATGAACATATTTAGCACCATCCAACTTTCTTCTTGAAGAAAATATTCATGATTGTGATATGAGGATATTGAGTAATCCATTAGCTTTAGGTTTCTTTTGTTTTTTTGTTTCTCCCTTAAAATATTTTACATCTGACTTCTTCCACTCTCATCTCTGCTCATTCTTACATTGAAAATATTGCAAATTCAAGTATATTTAATTTGGGCTATCTTGTTAGATTTTTAATGAGATTTCCTGGCTTTGTGCTATTCAATATACATTGATATATATATATGAGAAATTAACTTCATACTGCTCTGTTGTTGCTCTCCCTTTGAGTGTTATAAGGCAATATGAACAAGTATTCTGCAATTAAGCACAGTGTAAAAAATACTGAATTTTGAGGCACAAGACATAGGTTTGTGCCTCAGATCTGGCAAAAATTTCCTGTAAAATCATGAGTTCATTACTTCCTGTCTCTTTGCCTCAATTTTCTTCTATTAGTACTCATTGTTTGAAAAAATTGGAAGCAGAAAAATATTTCATGATATATGAAAATAATATGAGATTCAAATCTCAGAGTCCATAAACATTTATTTTAATATAGTCACACTCATTCAAGTGCCATGCCAAATGCTGAACTGCAATAAGAGCAGCTACTGGTGCAATACACAGACCTGGATAGGTCTAGAGTTAGAAACACCTGAGATTAAAACCAGCCTCAGACATTTAAAGTTGGGTGACCCTGAGCAAGTCACTTAAACCTGTTTGCTTCAATTTCCTCAACTGTAAAATGAGCTGGAGAAGGAAATGGCAAACCTTTTCACCATGTTTGCCAAGAAAACTCCAGGTGAGGTCATAAAGTGTCATACATTGCTCAACAACAAACAGTTATTTATTCTGACAAAGGGCATGTATTTATATTTCTAAAATTATGGGGGAAAGGATTTTTAACAGTTTCATAACGATTTTTTTAGTTCAATGACATTTTGAAATTTTACAAAAAAACACACTCAAATGATACTATCAGCTCTGAATAACTGTGGAAAGTAGATTTGCTAAGAACTTGATGTTTCTTAATGAGGGCAACCTAAAATTACAATATAAAATAGAGTTCACGTGTGGAATTTATACTGTTAAGTCAATTCATTCGCAACTCATGTTGCTTGAATCACAAATAATTTCAAAGTGTTTTATATTCTTCCCTTGTTATAAGCACTTAAAATAAACCACAAAATAATCATTCATGCACAGATTTACAACAGATATATTTTCTGAGCTCAAAGTACGGTTCCAGTAGCATTTTTCAGTCCTCAATGCAAATGTAAAAGAAATTTCCCTATTGTGAAATCCATGTAATTGTACAGAGGAATGTCCATCTAACTTGCAGTTGGAAGAAGTTAATCTGAAACTAATGACATGCAAAAGACAAATATCAAAAGAAGAATTTAATAGAATTCTATAAATGCTTTCCTAGCAATGAATATGCTCAAATGAAATCATATGTTTTTAGACAAATATCAGTATTTAGCAGCAACTATCTGTGTAAAAATAAAGCTGAAATATGTACAAACTTATTACAGTTTACTATTAATAAATGAATATTTACCATTGATTTTGAGTGGAGAAAAAAATAAATTTGAACCACAGTTCAACAATAAAAAAGAATTACATTCTTATTAATGAAAGTAAAATGTTAAAATATTATATTTTAAATTTCACCAATAAAATCATGGAAAAATGCTTTCTCTCTTACTATATAAGTAATACTCCATTTTACTTATCGACCTACAAAGTCTAAAATATTAATATATATTACTCTATACAGAAAAAGGTTGCTAATTCCATCTATGGTGAGGCATAAAAGGGAGTATTTGTATTGTAATATATTGAAAAGATATTTGCATTGTCCATATATTTATTTTGCTAAGTTGCAGGTTTCAACAGGTTGTCAGTTTCACATGATTCAAAAGAAAATATACCTTTTAAGTCCTTATAGATTCAAATTATTCAACAGTTTTTCACTTAGTTTCTTCTTATTTTCTCTGAAAGTATTCTATAACTTAGTATTACTTTTCCCTCTTAAAAATATCAAATTATAATTTTTAAAGGTGAAAGTATTACAGTTTCACATTAGATAATATAAACTATCTGTTGCTTCTTTCATCATTAAGCTTCACATAAACTAAATGACATATTCTCCTTTAACAGTCAGACTTTGCAACAGAATTCATTAGAAAAAATTATGTCCGAGTTTTCTTCTTTTTTTTTTTGGCTTAAAAAGCAATTAAAACTGACCATAAAAAAATGTGTACAAAGAATTTTGTTCATCAAAATACAGTGCTTTTGGTATTTTATAAATCTTCATGATAAAAACACAACACACTCAGTGAATTTTTTATCCACTCACTTTTAAATTCTTTTCAAACGTTTTCAAAGACAAAAAATTAAAAAGTCATGTTTTAAACATTATAACTAATCTTAGAATTTGAATGAATGTTGTGCTATCCAGTCAAATCTCATCCACAAATTAATGTTATTGTAACTATTTAACAATCAGTGGTCCTTAATTCTATATAACATACTTGTTGATCTCAGAGAGCATAAATGGAACTACTTTCGCCTCCACCTTATATTTCTGAAAAGATTTCCAGTTACTACTGTTTCAGCTTCTTAATGGCATCTTATTAGCCACATTTACATTAATTCTTGAAAAATTCTAATACATAACATATTTTATTAACATTTGTGAGAATTTTACCATCTCTAACTACATTGAATTTTCTAAATAAAAACTATGAAGGAAAAATTGGGCAGTAGGTAAGTGTTATATTGAGGACAAACTTAAATAAATAATTAGCACCAAGGATTCACTTAAATTCTACAAACTACACTAAGTATAGTGATAAATAGCAGAATTGTCAATGTGGTGGAGCTATGAGGATGTAAAAGGAAAACAGAAAATTAAAATTAAAGCTATCTATAGTCATATGAAAAATACTCTAACTATTGATTAGAGAAATGCAAATTGGAAATCTGTGAGATACCACCTCATACCAATCAAATTGGTTGCCATGATATAAAAGGAAAATGAAAAATGTTTGAGTTGTGAGAAAATTGGAATACTAATATATTATTAATGGAATTGTGAACTGATTCAATCATTGTGGAGAGTAATTTCGGAACTAAATCCAAAGGGCAATCAAACTAGGTATATGTCTTGATCCAGCAATAACAATATTAGATCTATATCCCAAAGAGATCATAAAAGTGGAAAAGTACATACACGTACAAAAAAAATATAGCAGGCCTTTACATGGTGACAAAGAATTAGAAATTGAGGGGATGTCCATCAATTGGTTAATGACTGAACAAGTTGTGCTATATGAATATGCAAGAATACTATTATATTATAAAAAAAAAATAATGACCAGACAGATTTCAGAAAAAAAAGAAAAAAACCTAGAAAGACTTGTGTGAATTGATGCAAAATGAAATAAGCAGAACCAGGAAACCATTGTAAAAAGCATCAGCAAGATTTTGTAATGACCAACTGTGAATGATTCAGGTCTTCTCATCAATACAATGATTTTTGACAAGTACAAAGAACTCACAAAGAAAAATTCTATCCACATTCAGATAAAGAACTGATGGACTCATTGCAGATCAAAGCATATTTTTAATTAAATTATTTTATTTGCTTTCAGTGTTGTACCATCACTTCCATATATCTTAGATTTCTTTCCTTCTTTCCTCCTTCCCCATCCCTCCCTGAGATGGCACACAATCTTACATAGATTCTACACATACATTCCTATTAAATATATTTTCACTGTAGTCATGTTGCATAGAAGAATTAAAATGAATTGGAGAAACCATAAAACAAAACAAAACATAATAGAAATGAAAATGGTCTGCTTCATTCTGCGATCCAATTACATTGTTTTTTTTTTCTGGATGTGAAAGGCATTTTGCCTCAAGTGTCCATGATGAATTTTTTACATCTTTGCATTGCATTGAAGTACTAAGTCTATCAGAAAAAAAAATTTCTTGCACACTGTGGTTGTTGCTGTGTACAAAGTTCTTCTGGTTCTGCTCCCTTTGCTCAGCATCAGTTCATATAAGTCTTTCCAAGCCTGTCTGAAGTATTCCTGTTCATCATTTCTTATAGCACAATAGTATTCCATTACATTCATATACCACAGCTTGTTCAATCATTCCCCAATTGATGGGCATCCTCTTGATTTCCAGTTTTTGGACACCACAAAGAGAACTACTCAAAGCATATTTTTTTCCACTTAGTTTATTCTTTTAGGTTTTCTTTTTCCTTTTGAGATATTTTTTCTTCTACAATTGTGAATGTGCTCTACATGAAAGCACATTTTTATAACCTATATCAAATTACCTACCACTTTTGGAAGAGGGGAAAGGAGGAAGGGAGGGAGAATATTTTGGAACTCATATCTTGTAAAAATGAATGACAAAAGTTTCTTGATATGTAATTGGGAAAAAATAAAATACTATTAAAAATAAAATTAGTGGGTTAAACTTAGATGGACTCTAAGCTCCTATCTAACTATAATTTAATGATCTCAGGGAATTATGTTGAGACTAACTAAAATGTTTATGTTTTTTGACCCAGAGGTATCATAGCTATACTCATACCCCAGGGACATAAGTGATAAAAGAAATTTCTCATGTATACCAAAATACTTGTATTTTATTTTCCTAGTTACAAAGAATTGGAAACAAGCTAGATGTCCATTGGGAAATTACTAAAGGAATTGTGATATTTGAATGTAACATAATTTTATAGCATTGTATAAAGAGGTATGATAAATTCAGAGAAGCACAAGAAGACATATGAACGGAAAAAACCTAGGTAAGCAGAACAATGCAGGCCATAACAGGATAATAGCAAAAAGAAAGATAAAGCTAAATAAAATAAAAAGAAGAAAACAAGAATAGAAGGTAATAAAGGATGAAAGAAAATAATAGATTTAGATATTAAAGAGATTTTCAAAGATATATTATCCAATCTTCTTCATAAGGATGGGAAAATTGAAGCCCAGGGAGACTATGGGATGTTTCCAACATAACTAAAAATAAGAGTCAGAGGCAAGATTCTAACTCTGGTTCTCTTTTCATGATAGGTTGATATTAAATCATATTGACCATTCTTTATCCTAAGTAAGAGATATGAGGGTGTATTCTTTTATTTCCTTATAAGGAGTATTATGAGAATGGATATTGTTGTTTATATTAGTTTTGCAGAATTATTTTTTGCTTTTTCATTTTTTTATGTTTTAAGAGATATTTCTGAGGAAAACAAAATGTAAAGTGTAGATGATGTAAAGAAAGACATCAGTGAAACAAAGACAGAATGATTGTACAAACTATAGAGAAAAATAAGTAAAGCATATTAAGACATATAAAGTAAAGTAATGAGAATTAGGAAAATGACATATACAGATAATGAAACAATGTAAATTGAAAGAACAACAAAAGAAGCTAAATACTGCAATTATAAATGCCAAATTCTACTCTAAAAATGTGATATGAGAGTGAACCTCCTTTCATTTTTTTTGCAGGTCATGATCTATGTATGTGGAACACTGCAAATAGTTTTTGAATTGATTGATTTTTCCCCTTTTTATTATAAGTTACAATGGATTGCTCTTTTGGGAGGATACATGAGGAATATTTTCAGAAATATAGAATGTGCAAAAATAAAAGACACCAATCTTTAAAAAAATATCCATATCATGACTATAAGGTCTAGATTTTAAGTTGTCCGAAAGTACATATGAATACTCTTGTTTTTCCAGTCATTCACTGGGATATCACTACAGACTCTCTGGAAGGAGAAAAAAATCAGAGGTAGAGAATGTGACAATTGATGCTCAAAATTCACTTTGAAATTTCACCGATAACGCATCTGGGCCATTCTGCTGCTCAGGGGCTACTTGGTCTTGTATTTTCACCCAAATCAAAAGCACATGTGGGCCATATATTTTCATGGATGAAAACATTCATGTGGATAAGAGTAACAGAATGTGAAGGGAATTTAAGTTGCTATCAATGATTTACAAGTCTAATTTGTATATTCATTAGAAATACCCTAATTTTTAAAATTCATTTTAACCTTCAAAAATAAAATTGAAATATTTATGAACTTAATTAATATTGTTTTGTCCTATGTTGAAGAAAGTAAATTGCATCTATTCATTTATTAATTTTAATGGCAAAAATGCTATTATTTGAATCTCACAAGAAATTCATGTTTCTTTCTCTCTTGTTTCAGTTTCTCAATAGTAAAGTGTCCAAATACAGTACCTGGGGAACTGACTAATAGTTTTTACTCCCCTGTGTCATCTTTGCACAGTTAACAAACAACAGATGTCTGCTTTCAGAATTAGATAGGGAGGAACTTAAACAAGATGTTTCTGAGAGCACTGGGCTGTGAATTCTTTGCATTTGGGTACCTGGATGAAACCCAATACCAAGGCATTG
>CM053773.1:74177009-74203465 GCA_028658325.1 Potorous gilbertii
TTGGTGGCTGGTTGGAAGTGTTAGATATTATTAACATTGAATGATATAATGATGGAAACATCAAGAGATAGAGATATTAGGAAGAGAAATGAATTTCAAGGAAAAGATGACTTCAATTTTAGATGAATTCTAATTTCAATCCACAACTTGCATCTTTATATAAAGTTGTGGCTGGAAATATTATCAAGTCTCTGGTCTTCTAAATATCCTAATCTGTGTACTACTATACTACTACCACTAGTGCAACTACTTTACAGAAAAAATTATAGAGTGTTAGGAATACAAATCAGCATGAACTTTGCTGCTAATTATGACAAACAAATAATTTTGCTCAAAGGCTATATGACTGGGTAATGGCATAGTTGCATTTTCCTTAGTGCATGAATGGTTATTTGAGAACTCCTATATTAACTGTTGTCAGAAAGGACAGAAAAAAGCTACAGTTTCTGAATGGTAATACAAAAGACTTATAGTTGTAACACCTAGTTTGATTGATTTATTGATTAGTTCAAGAATGAACTTCTCATTGTAATGGTTACTAACTGAATAGCAAATATTTCTTTTTGGTTAATATTTATATCATTTTAGAAGAATTTCTATGCATCAAATATTTCACAATCTATTGTACACTGAAATATATCTAAGAGTCCCTGCCTTCAAAGAAGTTATATTCTTGAGGGAGGGATGAGACAGCACATGCAGAAAAATTTCCCCAAGAACAATAATAAAAAAGAATAAAACATTTAATGTTCACAATTTAAAAGAGCTCAACATTCCATGCAATGATATCTACCCTTTCTCACCACCAAACCCTTTTCATTTTATAATCATTTTGCTTTCCTTCATCTGCAATTTAAAATGTTCCAAAATGCTCTGGTGATCCTTAACTGTCATTTTTCTTTTTAAAAGTGGCTTTATTTCAGTCTTGCATTGCATACTAGTGGTTCAGGTAAAATATGGAGCTCCTATTTAGCTTCATTATGCTATTGAAATTATTTTAAGTTATTTTGACTTCTATGATGATATGCAATGTAATTCAAAAGAATTTCATGCATGATTTCACATTTTTCAGAATGGTAAAAGACAAAGTGTGCATTTCCTTAATCCAATTTGAATCAAACCAATTTTTACCTTTAAAATGAAATTTTCAATAAATAACAAAGAAGAGTTAATTTTATGGATTTTCATGAAATGCCCATATGCAAACCATTATGCCATTAAGTTTCTTTCTGTATTTTATTTGTGTATGCAATTAGAGATTTAAAATTTCCCCTAACAACTACTTTGGCTGCATCCCCAAAATTTTCCTATGTTGTCTCATTAGTGTTATTCTCTTGGATGAAGCTATTGACTGGTTTTATAATTTGTTCTTTGACCCATTCATTCTTTAGGATTAGATTATTTATTTTTCAGTTGTTATTTAATCTGTCTTTCCATGGCATTTTATTAATATTTCTGCCTTTCTGTATTGGATTGTGAGAATTTATGCCCTAGTACATTGTTGATTTTTGTGTAAGTGCCATGTACCACTGAGAAAAACAATTTATTCCTTTCTAACTCCATTCAATTGTCTACAGAGGTCCACCATATCTAAATGTTCTAAAATTTTATTCACCTCCTTAAGTTCTTTCTAGTTTATTTTATGGATAGATTTATTTAGTTCTGAGAGGGGGAGGTTGAGCTCACCCACTTGTGTAGTTTTCTTTCTATTTCTTCTTGTAACTCCCTTAACTTCTCTAAGAATTTGGATGCCATATCTCTTGGTTCATTTATGTTTTATGTTGATATTACTTCATTTTCTATGTCACCTATTAGCAGGATGTAGTTTCCTTCCTTATCTCATTAGATCTATTTTTTTCTTTTGATTTGTCTAAGATCAGGATTGCTAACACTGTTTTTTTTTTTTACTTCAGCTGAAGCATATTATATTCTATTCCAGTCTTTTCCCTTTACTCTGTGTGTATGTCTCTGCTTCAAATATGTTTCTTTTAAACAATATATTGTGAAATTATGGTTTTCAATCCATTCTGCCATCCACTTCTGTTTTATGGGAGAGCTCATCCCATTTCCATTCATAGTTATGATTGCTAACTTTGTCTTTCCTTCCTATTTTTGCCTCTGTTTATGCTTTTATTTTTCCTTTTCCTTTGTCATCAGTATTTTGCTTCTGGCCTCCAACTCCCCTCTATCATCCCTGTTCCCTTTTTCTTTTCCCCTCCTACTTCCTATAGGTTAAGATTGATTTCTATGCTCAATTGAACGTGTATGTTATTCCTTCTTTAAACAAAATCCATTGAAAGTAAGGTTCAAATAATGCTCACCTCCCTCCCTTATTTCTCTCTACTGTACTTCTTCATGTTATGTAATATACCATTTTCTGCCTCCTCCTTTCCTCTTCTCCCAGTAAAACCCCTTTTCATCTCTTAAACAGATTATTTTATCATCACATCAAAGTCAACTTAATATCCATGACCTGTGTCTATGTATAGCCCCTTGTACATGTCAGAGTTCTTTAAAGTTGGAAGTATCATCTTCTCTTGTAGGGATGTAAACAATTTGCCCATATGAAATAATATTTTTTTTCTTTCCTGTTTATCTTCTTGTGCCTCTTTAGAATTTTGTATATGAAGATTAAATTTCCTGTTGATCTCTGGTCTTTTTATCAGGAAGGTTTGGAAGTTCTCTATTTCATTGAATTTCCATTTCCTCCCCTGAATAATTATCCTCAAATTCGCTTGGTATTTGCTCCTTGGTTGTAATCCAAACTCCTTTGCCTTATGGAATATCATATTCCATGTCACCTGATCTATTAATATAGGAACTTGCAAGGTCCTGCATAATCTTGACTGGTTCCATGATATTTGAATTGTTTCTTTCTGATTGTTACAGTATTTTCTCCTCAGTCTGACAGTTCTGAAATTTGGCTATAACATTCCTTGGCATTTTCAATTTGGGATATTTTTCAGGAGGTGATCAGCAGATTCTTTCGAAGACTATTTTGCCCTCTGGTTGGAGGACTTCAGGGAAGTTTTCCTTGATGATTTCTTGAAAACTATTGCCCAGGTCCTTTTTGAGATTGGGCCTTTCACTTACAACAATAATTCTTAAATTATCTTCCCTGGAACTATTTTCCAGATAATTTTTGTTTCCAATGAAGTATTTTATTTTCTTCTATTTTTTTTCATTCTCTTGATCTTGTTTGACTGATTTTTGTCTTAGAATCATTAGCTTCCACTTGCCCAATTCTAATATTTAACAATGTTTTCCTCAGTTAACTTTTCCATATGGTCAATTCCACTCTTTAAGGAGTTATTCTCTTAACTGAGTTTTTGTGCCTCTTTTTCATTTGGCCAATTCTACTTTTTAAGGAGTTGTTTACTTCAGTGTCCTCCTCCCACCCCAAAATTTGGTCAGCTTCATTTTTTAAGGAATTGTGTCTTATAGTCCATTTCTGCTTCTCCTTTTCCAAGCTGCTGACTCTCTCATGCATATCTCTCATTTCTTTGCTCAATTTTTCTTCTACCTCTATTATTTATGTCTTTTAAAATTCTTCTTGAGCTCAGGTTTTGTGGGCTTAAGACAAGTTCTTATTTCCCTTTGAGGTTTTGAATGTGAGTATTGACAATGTTGTCCTCTTCTGAATTTGTATTTTGACCTTCCTTGTCCCCGTAGATAGAATCTATGGTCAGTGTCAGTTTCTGCATTTTGCTCATGATGTTTCCTTATTTCCTGACTTTTAAGATTGAACTGTCTTAGGAGAAAAGGGGACCTGTCCCAAACTTTATCTGCTGGGAACCAGGGTCCTGATCACTGACTTTGTGTACTGAGACCTGATGTGCTTGCTGCTAGAGGCTGTAGGGATCTGATGGTTGCACCAGTGATGAGCTGGAGTCCAGTGATGGTTGCTGGCATGTGATGAGCCCAGGTGGGGTTTCTCTCCACTTCCACAGGGGTGACATTGAAGTTCTCAGGGTACAGATGTAGTCTGGTTCCTGGAGGATGACAACTCCCCCAGAGCTGAACTAAAACACTGGGAAGGTTTGACTGCTGGAGGATGCTAGCCTGATGGTGCTGTGGTTTTGTGGTGGTTTTGTGAGTTTTTGTGAAGTCTGATCATTCCCTTGGCTTTGCAAAGGCATGTTGGAATCCTGGTGCTGGTGCTTGCCTACTTCACCAAGCTGGGGCTCATGATGTCCCTCTGCTTTCCTGGGGTGAGAATTGTTTCTGACTTGATGGGATGCTTCCTCTCACATACTCATTTTCTTCCACCAGATTGAGGGGGACCTTTGCCATTAATCCCCCAAGCCTCCTGGGGTAAAACACTCATGCCCCCTGACTTTCTTTTCCAGAATTTTTCTGGGGTGATATTTTCTGAGTTTTTAGAGGTCAATAGGAAAGAGTGAGAGTGAACTACTATTTGCTTTCTGCCTGAAATGTGGATATCTGGCTGATGGGGGATGCCTACCCAGAGATAAGCTGAAGCATGTGGGGTCCACCTGTCCATTCTCTTGGCCAGGCTTTCATATAGGGAACCTAATATTGGTGTTTGCCTATTCTACCACACAGGGGCTCAGGATCTCCTGCTAATTTGCTGATATGGGACTTGCTGCTGGCTTGCTAAGACACTATCTTTCCTTGAGTGAACTCCCATTTTACCTGAGTGAGATAAGTCTTTCTTCCATGTCCTCCAAGTTTCCTGGGTAGATTGCTTCACCCCATTCTTCTGATGGCTCAGTTGTTCCAACATTTTTCCTGGGGCACTATTTTTTTGGACCTTGATATGGGAGAGTCACAATTTACTAACTACTCTACCAACTTGGCTCCTGGAAGGGAGGCTCATTAAGTTTCTTTCTTTAAGATATGAAAATTTGAGTTTCAAAATATTTTATAATGAACAGTTTTATTAATTATGATATTAGTGAAGTTTAAGATATTGAAATATTGTTAACTATAATGCTTTTCAAATTCATTTTTTAAAATTCAATTAATTGAAGGGGGCAGAGTCAAGATGGTGGAGTAGAATGACAGACTTGCTATAACTCTCTCCCCAAAACTGATAAAATACCTGTAAAAATGACTTTAAACAAATTCCAGAACAGCAGAAGTCATAAAATGACCAAATGAAACAGATTTCCAGCCGAAGACAACCAGGAAGGCTGACCAGAAGGAAATACCACACTGGTCTCAGAGCTGAGCTCAGCCCTGCCTGGGCCACACAGCAAGTACAGGACTGGAGCAGGCTTCAGGCCATGGAATCATGGGTAGCAGCTGTGATTCCCAGATTTCTCAACTTACAAACTTCAAAGACAGCTTCAAAGGTCAGTAAGAAAGCCCTTTCACCTGAGTGAGAGGAAAGCATGGTCAGGTCCTATGCCTGTACCCAGGAAAGCAGCAACCAATGACGAAGCAGCATCTACTTTTGAGGCCCTCGGTCTAAAGATCCTGAGGGAATCAAGCAAGTAATCTGCATCACAACCCTCAGAAGTAGACCTGGGGGGGGTGAGGAGGAGCACTGGCCTTGGTGTGATGGAGCTGGTGGTGGCTGTGGAGAGGGAACACAACTTACTCTTCCAGGGCAGAAAAGAGTGCTTTTGGTTGCTCAGAGGTGAGAGTGCAGGCCAGGAGAGGAGTAAATTCCTCTCTCTTGATTGTGCCACCTTGGAAGAACTGAGAACTTACAGGTCCCTAGAGATATCTCAGAGAACAACTGCCAAAAACCTTTGAAGTCTAGGGTAGCATACCCTCCAATTGACAAAGGATTCAAAAGTCAATGAACTGGTTGGTAAAATTCACAAAAAAGGGGAAAATAAGACTATAGAAGGTTACTTTCTTGGTGAAAAGGTATTTTTCTCCATTCTTTTATATGAGGAATAGCAAAGCATACCATTAGAGGAAGGCGTAAAAGTCAAGACTTCTACATCCAAAATTTGCAAAAATGTATGCAATAGTCTCAGACCATGGGAGAGCTCACAAATGACTTTGAAAATCAAGTAAATGAGATAAAGAAAAAAATTGGGAAGATAAATGAGAGAATTACAAGAAAATCATGAAAAGTAAGTCAACAGCTTGCTAAAGAAGACTCCAAAAATGCTGATGAAAATAACACCTTTAAAAATAGACGAACCCAAATGGCAAATGAAGTCCAAAAAACCAATGAGGAGAAGAATACTTTAAAAAACAGACTTGGCCAAATGGAAAAGGAGATTCAAAAGCTCACTGAAGAAAATAATTTCTAAAAATTAGAGTGGAGCAGATGGAAACTAATGACCTTATGAGAAACTAAGAAATCATAAATCTAAACCAAAAGAATGAAAAAATAGAAGATAATGTGAAATAACTCATTGGAAAAACAACCAACTTGGAAAATAGATCCAGGAAAGATAGTTTAAAAATTATTAGTCTATCTGAAAATCATGATCAAAATAGAGCTTAGACATCATCTTCCAAGAAATTATCAAGGAGAACTGCCCTGATATTCAGGAACCAGAGGTTAAGATAGAAATGGAAAGAATTCACTGATCACCTCCTGAAAGAGACACAAAAAGGAAAACTCCTGGCAATATGGTAGCCAAATTCCAGAGTTCCCAGGTCAAGGAGAAAATATTACAAGCAGCCAGAAAGAAACAATTCAAGTATTATGAAAATTCAATCAGGATAACACAGGATTTAACAGTTTCTACACTAAGGTATCAAGGGGCTTGGAATATGATGTTTTAGAGGTCAAAGGATATAAGATTAAAACAAAATCACCTACCCAACAAAACTGAGTATAATACTTCAGGAAAAAAAATGGAATTTCAATGACATAGAAGAGTTCCAGAAATTCTTGTTGAAAAGACCAGAGCTGAATAGAAAATTTGATTTTCAAATATAAGAACAAAGAGAAACATGAAAAGGTCAACAGGAAAGAGAAGCCTTAAGGAACTCATTAAAGTTGAACTGCTTCCATTCCTACATGGAAAGATGTTATTTGTAACTTATGAGACCTTTCCAATATTAGGGTAGTTAGATGGCATATATATGTAGACATGTACGGGTATGTATGTATGTGTATATTAAAATGTGTAGGTATGTATATGTACATGGGTGTATGTGTATCTATATGTATGCATGTTTATGTGTATGTGTGTACATACATATGTGCATATATATATACATACATACATGTACACACACAGAGGGCACAGGGTGAACTGAATATGAAGGGAGAATACCTAAAATAATAACATTTACTGTTGAATGGAATGTACTTGAATTAAGGGAAAGAGAGAGGTACACTGTAGCAAATCATCTTACATAAAAGCAGGAAGAAAGAGCTTTTACAATGGATGGATGACAGGGAAGATGAAAGGAAATAAGTGAGCCTTGCTCTCATGGGATTTGACTTAAGGAGAGATAACACAAACTCACTTGAATATGAAAATCTATTTTGCCCTGCACAAAGGCAAGGGGGAAGGGGATAAATTGGGTAGAGGGATAATCAGAAGCAAACACTATTGTGGGATCACAAGTCAAAAGAGAGAATGGAATAAATTGAGGGCAGGAGAGGACAGAGGGAAATGTGGTTAATCTTTCACAACATAACTATTATGGAAGTGTTTTGCATTGTTACACGTGTATGACCTATATTCAATTACTTTTTTCTCAATGAAGGTGGGCGGGGAGGGAGGGAGAGAATATGAAACTCAATGCTTTAATAATGAAGCTTAAAAATTGTTTTAGCATGCAACTGGAAATTAAGATATACAGGCAATGTAGTATAGAAATCTATTTTACCCTACAGAAAAATACAGGGAAAAGGGGATGGAAGAAGTCTGGGTAAGAGAAAGGAGGACAGACTGGAGGAAGGGGTGGATGGGGGTGGTGCAAGCTGTCCTGGGGTGAGTGAGGGTGGGGAGAGATGGAGAGAAATTTTTGAATTCAAATTCTTATGGAAGTGAATGTTGAGGACTGAAAAATAAATCAATTATATATTTAAATATGTATTTTTTAAAAAGAAAATTCATTTAATAATTTAATAAATTAATTTTAAAAAGAAATTAAATATAATTATACCTTGCCTGGGAGTTGATTTCTCTGAAATAGATTTAAGTAGAAAGCGCCATGCATTGAACTTAGTAGACACTTAATCAATATTTGTGGAATTGAATATAACTGATCCAAATAGTATGATATGGCTAATGCAAAAACATGCTTGGTGTGAATATTTATGTAGAGCTTGTATCAAGACTGCCTACCACCTTGGGGAGGGGTACAAGTAGGAGGGGAGGTACGGGGAGATAATTTTGAACTCAAAAGCTTGTGGGATTGAATGTTGTAAACTAAAAATAAACAAATTAATTTAAGAAAGAAAAAAATAGTATGATAGCTAATGTCTGAAGCACTGAAGAATGATCAGCAAACTATGCTTTGCTTTCCACTTATACTTCATTCAATATTTCTAAGTAAAATTTTCTAATTTTATTACACTATGGAAGTTAGGTTTCTACCATAAGATGTGAGGTTACATATTACATAATAAAGTTAAACATGATTTATTTGACTTATTATATTCTTATAGTAGAGAAAATCCCTATGATGGCATATACCATATATTACAAAAATTATGTTTCTCCCAGGTTCTATGTAAATATTCAGTACACAGCAAGTGCTGAATTGAGTTGAATTAATAGCTATTATTAAGTCAGAAGTTTTAACTTTAATAATCAAATTGGAAAAAATTTGTTTATCTCCTTTTGCTGGACAATGAGAAGTGAGAAATATGTTGCAGGATAAGAAGCAGGGAAAACATTGAGTTGTTTGGCATTGAAAACTCAAAGAAATAATGAACTGCAAGCAGAAATTGTGGAATTGAATGAGTAGGTATTTTTTTTTTAATTTCAGATGGAATTAGACAAACTTGCATTCAAAATTTAAAGATCCTGTCCTTTCTCCTGTTAGGGCCAAGCTCTGGACTGCCCTCAGGGAGCTGGCTCCACCCTCAGGGAGGAACATGGGTGGGACTCTGTCTGGGGATATAAGGGGCTGTTGGGGAGGGATCAGGAGAGAGAGATGCCATTAATAAAGTGAAGTGCACTGGCCATCTCGGGTGAAGTCATTTCCCCCGTGGAGGAGGGGATAGCCCTATCACGTGCTGCAGCGTGGTAGGGGTCGGAGACGTCCGAAGACCTAGGAAAGGGTAAGAGACCAGGTGTGTATCTGGGGTTGAGGCCCCGAGGGGCAGAGGCCCGTGTGTCTGGGGTTGGGGTCCCGAGGGGTTGGAGCCCTGTGTAGCTACCACCTGGCCTAGTGTCCAGGCAAAGGCCCAGGGAATAGCCCCGAGCATTCTCCCATGGACAATTTTCCATGGTAGTGCTTTACTTATTTTCCATGAAAAATAGGAGCTTTGGAACTTAATGATGGAACTCATCATTGGGATCACTTTCTTCATTCATGTCATTTTATATATGAGGAAGTTGCAAGTCAGAGAGATACAATGATTTCTTTAGTATTATACAGATAATTAAAATGACAGAGTGAGAACTGGAATACAGGACTTGATTCCTTGCTTAATATTGTTTCCATTTTGTGAATGCTACCTTTCATGATGTTACTTAAAATACCCAGTATGATAAAATTGTGGCATATCTCCAAAAGAGGCTGTAACAAAGAAAGTATAATACTATATTTTGGAAATATTTCTAATAATAGGTGCTAAAAGATTTTTGGAACAGAATTCATTCTTGGCATGTAAACTTCATTGTTTTTGTTATTGGCATCCAGAAAACTCCCTTGTTATGTTAAAACATCAAACTCTGTTTGGCATGTCAGCATCTTGTTTCTATTCACATGCTATTTTTCAAGTACATTGTTTATTGTTTATTGTCCTTATTCCACTTTCAGAACACAATAATAAATGACCAATTAGGAAAAATAATTGAGTCATTCTCAGAAATAATTTAGAGGTTTTCATTATTCCTGGATTTCTTTCTTTTACTCATTAGATCCTATTTCTATTATCAAGTGAGTCAATAGGTATTTGAAGTGAATTTTAGTGTAGTTTAGAATTGGGGATTAGAAAAGTTTTCAGTTGGGAAACAAGTGTTAATGTCCTTTAAATTTTCTGTGGATGGGGGCTGAGTTAAATGATGCAGTAAAATCATGGACGTGCTAGAACTCTCACCCCAAACCCAGGCAAATAACTGTAAAAATGACTCTAAACAAATTCTCGAGCTGCAGAACCCACAGAATGATGATGTGAAGCAAATCTCCAGCGTAAGACAGCTTGGAAGGTTGACAGGAACTGTTTGTCACACCAAGCTGGGCCATGTCAGTAGAGACAGAACCTGAGCAGGCCCCAGGGGAACTGAATCACTGGTACCTGTGGCAGTTTATAGACATCACTACCCCAAAACTGTGAAGAAAACTTGGAAGGTCAGTGGAAAAAACCTGTGGGACCTGTGGGAGAGAGTAACATGATCTGACTCCAACACCAGGGCAGGGGAGGGGTGAAGGAATCCATCACAGCCCCAGTAGTAGTAACGGAAGCATCAGTGGCTATTTCTGGAGCTCTAGGCCCACAAATTGTGGGGAGATCTAGCCACTGGAGAGTACATCTCTCCTACCCTCAGTGGAAGCAGAGAAGTACTTTGACAAAGAGCTTAAAAGTGAAAGAATTGACTGGGGAATTGAACAAAACCAGAGGAAATAATCATACCATAGAATCTTAATTTGTTGACAAGGAATATCAAAATATACAACCAGCAGAAGAGGAACAAAATCAAAGAATATATATCCAAACTCTCCAAGAAAAATATTAGTTGGTCTCAGGCCATGGAAGAACTAAAAAGGATTTTGTAAATCAAGTAAAAGAGAAGTAGAGAAAAAATTTGGAAGAGAAATGAGAGAGATGCAAGAAAATAATGAAAAATGAGTCAGCTGCTAGCTAAATGGGTATGAAAAATGCTAAAGAAAATAACACCTTAAAAATAGAGCAACCTAAATGGTGAAGAGATCCAAAATGCCAATGAGGAGAAGAACATCTGAAAAAGCAGGATTGATCAAATGGAAAAGGAGGTTCCCAAGCTCACTGAAGAAAATAATTTCTTAAAAATTAGAATGGAGTAGATGTAAGCTAATGACTTTATGAAAAAGCAAGAAACTGTAAAACAAAACCAAAAGAATGAAAACATAGAAGCCATTGTGAAATATATCAATGGAAAAAGAACTGACCTGAAAAATAAATCCAATGGAGACAATTTAAAAATTATTGGATTACCTGAAAATCATGATCAAAAAAAGAGCCTAGACATCATCTTCCAAGAAATTATCAAGGAAAACTTGATATTTTAGAACCAGAGGGAAAAAAATAGATATTGAAAAAATCCACAAATTGCCTCCTGATAGAGATACCAAAAGGTAAACTCCTAGGAATATTGTAGGCGAATTCCAGAGTTCTCAGGTCAAGGAGAAAATATTGTTAGTAGCCAAAAAGAAACAATTCATGTATTGTGTAAACACAACCAGTATAACACAAGATCTAGCAACTTCTGCATTAAGAGACTGGAAGGCTTGAAATATGACATTCCAGATGTCAGTGGAGATAGGATTAAAGCTAAGATTCATCTACTCAGCAAAAATGAGTATAATACTTCAGGGGAAAAATCAGTGAAATAGAGGACTCTCAAGCATTTTTGATGAAAAGACCAGAGCTGAATAGAAAATTTGACTTTCAAATATAAGAATTGAGAGAAGCATTAAAAAGTAAACAGGAAAGAGAAATCATAAGGGACTTACTAAACTTGAACTGCTACATGCCTACGTGGAAAGATAATATTTGTAACTCTCCAAGCTTTTCTCAGTATTAGGGTGGTTGCAGAGATGATAGATAGATATAAAGAAATATATATATATATGTATATATATATATATATATATATATATATATATATATATACATATATATATATGTAAATATATATATATATATATATATAGACCTATATATATGTATATATATAGGTATATATAACTAATATATATATATGTAATATATATAAACATATGTATGGCACAGGATGAGTTGAACATGAATAAAATTATACAAATTAAAATATAAACAAAAATATGAATAAAATCTGGTAAAATTAAGGGATGAGAGTAATATATTGAGAGAAGGAAAAAAGGAGAAATAGATTGGGGCAAATTATCTCACATAAAAGAGGCAAGTAAAAGCTTTTTCAACGGAGGGGAAGAAGGGAGAAGTAAAGGGAAAAAGTAAGCCTTACTCTTATCAAATTTGACTTAAAGATGAAATAACATGCACACTCAAATTAGTATGAAAAATCTGTCTTACACTACAGGAAATAAGGGGGAAAGGATAAGTGGAGCATCAAAGGATGATAAAAGGGAGGGCAAAGGAGACAAGGGGATAATTAGAAGTAAACACTTTTGACAAGGAACAGGGTCAAAAGAGAATAAAATAAATGAGGACCAGGATAAGATGGAGGGAAATATAGTTAGTCTTTCACAGCATGATTGTTATGTATATATTTTGCATGTCTACACATGCATAACATTTATCAAATTGCTTGCCTTTTCATTGGGGGTTTGTGGGAAAGGAGAATGGGAGAGAAGTTGGAATTCAAAGTTTTAAGAATAAATGTTAAAGATTGTTTTCACATGGAATGGGGAAATACAATATACATGTAATGGGGTATAGAAATCTCTCTTGCCCTACAAGAAAATAGAGGGGAAGGGGATAAAGGAAGAGAAACGGTATGATAGAAAGTTTGGCAGTTTGGGGGAAGTGGTAATCAGAATTCATGCTGTCTTGGCATGGGCAGAGGAAAGAGATGGGGAGAAAGTTTGGAACTCAAAATCTTGTGGGATCGAAAGTTGAAGAGCAAAAAAAAAAAAATTAATTAAAAAATTCTGTGGATGAGTATTTTTCCTTTCTTTTCTATAATGTGATCCAAACATTGCTCTTAGAATCATATGTTGAGAGTAAGAAAACCTCTTACAAGTCACTTTCAAATGTGATACAGAGATTTTGATTTATTCTAGTTCACATAAGTCATATGTGACAGAGGTCAAATTTGAATGCAAGTTCTTTGATTCTAGATACATCATTTTTTTCTGCCTCGACTTTGGAGTTTCCTAGTCTTTTTAATTCCTCTTGTTCCTACCATCCTTTATATGATTGATTTGTTTCTTGGTTATACTGACTTAAGAAATGTTTAAGACTTGCTTGATAGTAGAGAAGGAAGGGCATTTTCAGAAATAAATTTGACTTTTCTTTTATGTCTGTTTCTAATTGACTTGTGCAGTTCTCAAATTTCTCAGACTCCAAACCTGTTTGAGGAATTAGGAAGTTTTAACAGAAGAAATCTGTGGTGAATTCATTCTTAGTTTGGAAAAATAAATTTGACTTGTAATATTTTCGCAAAATTGATCTTGAACTCTCTTTGTCATGTCTTTCTGTATGAGGAGTAGTGTGCAGTGGAGGTGTTAAACACATAACCTGCAGACCACATATGACCGATAGTGCTCCAAAGTGCAGCCTGAATTAGATTAAAATATAATTTGGAAGTATTTAATTAAATAAAGAAAAATGCAAGAAAATATAGATGATATTCCATTTTAAAACTCATCTATATGTGGCCCACATAGAGCCTTCTGTTTGGATTAGTAACTCATGTTTCTATTTGAGTTTGACAACACCAATAAAAAAAAGAAACCTGAATTTATCTAAATACTTTACCATGCCAACCAATCCAGAATAGATTGAGTGGGGAAAAGGGTTCCTTACTTCTTTTCATTTTTGTCTTCTCCATTTTTAGAGATGGAGCACTATAGATATGAGATGCTACTTATAACATCAGAATCTTTTGATACGTTTGTTTTTCACAACTTTATTTTTCTTTTTCATTCTTCATCATAAAGGATAGATTTCCATGTGAGAAAGGGAAATTTTATCTTGATAACTGTGTTTTGAAAATAAAAGATAGCAATAAAATATTTCTAATGTGAAATATTAAATTTTATAAAGTTATGGAGATGTATTTATCACATAAAATGTAGCTCAAATTCTAATTTGGTCTAGGAATACCACACTTTATCTCCAGAAAGATCTATCCCGTTTCACAACATACCCCATAAAACTTAAAGGCATTAAAGAAAATTCTTCTTCCCCTAAATGTTCCTCAGTATTAGTTTAGAATTCTCTCCTCAGTTTAAATTTTTTTTTCAGTTTTCATTTATTTGATTTTTAATTTATGAAATGAAACTAGCATTTCTATTACCTATTATAATAAAAAAGATGACTCCACATGAAACTACAGATTTACAATGCACAACTTATTTTTAAATATACAAGAAAATTATCATATAAATTCATTTTTCTTTCCTCCCCTTCCTCCCCTAGATATGGCTACCTTTAGACATATAAATGTATGTATATATACATATGTGCTTATACATGTGTATACACATAAACACATATATGTGCATGTATATATATAATATGTATGTGTATTTATCCACATATAAGTAAAATTCTTTGATACATATTTCTATTTATTGATTCTTTCTCTGGGTGCAAATAGTATTTTTCTTCATATGACCTTTATAGTTAATTTGAGTATTTATAATAGACAATAATTTATTTGGTCAAAGTCATTCTTAAAGCAATAATTGCTGTTATGGTATACAAGGCTCTTTTGGTTCTGTTCATTTTGCACTTCATTACTTCCTTCAAGTCTTTCCTTGTTTTTCTAAAATCATCTAGCTCGTCATTTCTTGTCGCATAGTAGTATTCCATCACAATCATACCATAACCTCTTCAGTCACTCCCCAATTGATGGGCATCCATGCAATTTCTAGTTCTTTGACACCACAAAGAGTGTTGCCATAAACATTTTAGAATATATAGATTGTTTTAGTTTTCATTTTACCTAATCATCTCCAGAAATAGATCAATTATTGATCGGTCAAAGGATATATAAGTAGTTGAATACCTCTTTGGGTATAATTCTGCACTGTTCTCCAAAATGCTTAGATCACTTTACAATTCCACTAACAAAGATTTAGTTTTGTCCTATCCTGTCCAACATTTTTCACTTTCCCCATCTATCATTTTAGTCAATCTGTGAGCTATAAAATGAAATGTCAAGGTTACTTTAATCTGCATTTCTTTAATCAAAAATGATTTGGAGTATTTTATATGATTAAAATTGTTTTGATTTCTTTATTGTAAAACTCCCTGTTCATATCTTTTGAATGTTTATCAATTGGGTAATGACTTATATTCGTATAGGTTTAACAAATTTCTTTATATATTTTAGATATCAGACCTTTATCTGATGCCTATAAAAATTTTCCCCCAATTTTCTCCTTTCATTCCAACCTTGATTTTATTTGTACAAAATCTTTCTATTTCTCCCTATCCCTTCCTTCCATGTTCCCCAAGATAGTATGCAATATGATACAGACTCTACATATACATTCATTTCAAAGAATATTTTCACATTAGTCATGTAAAGAAGAATTATAACCAATGGAATGAACCACAGGAAAGAAGAAACACACAGACTATTCAAGTTTTTAATTTTTCATTGTCTTTAACTGTTTATAGTTTTATTCCTTCTGCCCTTTGAAGTGATCTACTTGTCATTTGTTTGATTCCCATCCCCCAGCTACTGAGTGTGCCTGCATTTGTGTCTAGGCTCTCTACTAGTTTCTAGTCATTACCTAAAAGTAAAGCAACCAAAGGTAAAATGAGACATTGGATGGAAGTTCTCTCTGGGGTTTGAAAGAATTAGTAAAAAGAAAAATGTTATTAATTGTTTCAACTAACTTTTTATTTGAGTCCCTTGGATTTTCCAGAAATATGATAATATCATCTGTAAAAAGTGAGAGGTTTTTCACCTCATTTCCTCTTCTGATTCCTTAAATTTCTTTTCCTTCTCTTACTGATATTGGTAGAGTTTCCAATATAATATTGAATAATTGGTAGAAATGGCATCCTTGTTTCACACCTGATATGACTGGGAAGGTTTCTAGATTATTTCCATTATGAATAGTGCTTTTTGATGGTTTTAGATAAATGTTATTTATCAATTTAAAGACAAATCAATTTATACCAGTACTTACAAGGGTTCTGTTTTTATCAAAAGTAATTTTTGCATCTTTTGATGTATTTGTTTTGTTTTTGTTGTGGATGGAATTACCTAGAAAGTTTTCCTTATATTAAACCACTCCTGCATCCCTGATATAAATCCCATTTGATCATAATATATAATTTTTGTAATGTATTGTTCCAATCTTTTAGCTAGAATTTTGTTTAGGATTTTTGCATCCTTATTCATTAATGAAATGTGTCTATGTTTTTCTTTCTGTATATACTCATCGTAGTAAACTATGCTTCAGCTGATACAAAAAAAAGCAGGGGTAGCAATTATGTTCTAAGACAAAGTTATGAGTAAAATAGATTTAATTAACATAGATAAACAGGATAACTGCATTTTGATAAAAACACCATAGACAATGAATCTCTCAGTTCTGAATCTGTGTGCACTAATTGCTATAGTAGATTGGTTGTTGTCCTTCATTCTTGAAGAGGACCAAAATGAAATCATCATGATAAAGTGAAGTTTCAATGTGTATGACTGTGACTAATCAGACTAATATGATCTCAGAATGCTGCACCACAGATTGGGGCGTGAATATTTAGAATGGTTACTCTAAATTTGCACATCCTACATTTCCTTTGTGCTGTTTCAATTCTGCTTTGCTCATAGAGCACAGCACCTTTTCTGATATGGGCAAGCCACGCTGAGTGGTCCTGTGCCAGTGTCTCCCATGTTGCACAATCAAATCCATAGTTATTCAAAGAGACCTTGAGAGTGACCTGGTATCATTTCTTCTGACCACCATGTGATCACCTGCTCCATATAAGTTCTCCATAAAATAGTCTTTTTGGCAAGTGTAAATTTTACATTCAAACAACTTGGCCAGTCCATTGAAGTTGTGCTCTCTGAAGCATAATTTGAATGCTTAGCAGTTTAATTGGAGCAAGGAACTCAGTGTCTTGTACCTTATCCTGCCAGTTGATATTCAGAATTTTTGTAAGACAGTTCAAATGAAATCAATTCAGGTTCCTGACATGGCGCTGGTAGACTGTCCATGTTTCACAGGCATACAACAATGGGGATAGCAGAATGGCTCTGTAGAACTTCAGTTTGGTAGTCAGTGAAATACCTCTTTTTTCCCAAATTTTTCTTTGGAATCTCCCAAACATTGAGCTAGCTCTGGCAATGCATGTGTTAACCTCATTGTCAATGTGTACAACCCTGAAAAGCATACTACCAAGGTAAATGAACTTATCCACAGCATTCAAAACTTCTCCATTTGTTGTAACCAATAGTTCCACATATGGATGGTATGTTGGTGGCTGATGGAGCACCTGTTTTTTTTTTGGTGTTATTAGGCCAAAATTAGCACTGGCAACAGAGAATTGATCCATAATTTCTTGCATCTCAGTTTCAGAGGCTGCACTGAGTGAACAATCATCTATGAACAGAAAATCATGCACCAAAACTCCATCTACATTGGTCTTGACTTGTAGCCTTTTCAAATTGAAAAATTTACCATCATTATGGTCTTTGACCTTGATGCTGTGTTCAACCTCATTGAAAGCATTTGACAACATGGCTGAAAACATGTTCTAAAAAGTATGGGAGCAAGCACACAGCCCTGTTTCACTCCCTTGGTGACTGGGAAGGCATGAGAGCATTGTCCACTATCCAGAACCTGGGCAAACATGCCATCATGAAAGTGATATACAATGCTGATGAAGTTCTCTGGGCAACCAAATTTTGACATAATTTTCCATAAGCCCTCGTGACTAAAAGTGTCAAAGACTTTGATCAGATCTACAAACATTGCATACAGACCTCTGTTCTGCTCTTGCTGTTTCTTCTGAAGTTGTCAAGCAGCAAACACCAAAAAAAGAGATATAGTATTAAATTTTTAAAATAAATGTTAAAAGAATTGCAAGTAGAGATAGATAGTAGTACTATAATAGTAGGGGAATTTAAACTTCCCATTTCAGGACTAGATAAATCTTATAAAAATAAATAAGAATGAAGATAAGGAAATGAATAGAGTTTTAGCAAAAACTAGACATAATAGATATATGTAGAGAATTGAAAAGAAAAAGAAAGAACTATACCTTTTTCTCAGTAGTTAATGGTGCCTTTACAAAGAGTGAGTACATATAATATGTAGCTAAATATATAGTTATATATATATATATAGTTTATAGTTATATATTATATATGTATAATAAAGTTAAAACAGAGAAGCAGAAATATTAAAATCATTCTTTTCAGTTATTCAACCCCCTTACCATCTGTGGGCTGAGAGATCTGAAAGCTGTTGTTGTTGCTGCACATTCATTGGCTCCCAAGACCTCTTCCTGATTTACTGGGGCCTGGGTTGTGCTGGCACAGCCAGCATTGTACTGTGCTCCACTTTCACTCAAGTGTGATAGACTTTTCCTGAAAACCATTCAGTTGTCTTTGGTTCGAAAATTATTTCACCTAATCTATGTATGTGTTCTGATGTGCCAGAAATTGTTTTTATTACACTATTTAAAGGCATTCAAAAGTGTTTTGTGGAAAGCTCAGGCAAGTCACTGCTTTTTCTGCACCATCTTCACTCTGCCCCTCTTGTATGTATTTATAGTACAAAGTTAACCCAAAATGGGACTAGACATCTCTAACAAAAAACTAAAGATAGGAAAGTTATTTATAAATATTACCAGGCCTCGCAATTTCCCTCACTTTATTTTTAAATTTTTAACTAATAATAAAATCACATTTTCTACTTTATTTCTCACTTTGCTTCCTTCCTCTGGACTTCATCATGCCTTGGGCCAAGTATATTCCCATATCCTCTTTTGGCTTATTGCCTTCCCCATCAGACTGTTAGCTCCTCTGGGAGCAATGACTATCTTTTGCCTTTTTTTATATACCCACCATTTAGCATAATGCTTGGCACATAGCAGACATTTAATAAATGTTTATTGACTGACTACCTTATCCTTTTAAAAATTTTTCCCTGATGAATGCATTTCTATAATTCTTTTCTCTCTTGTCATAGAAATGAAATTTTTGTGCCTTGAAAAATTCTTTCTTTACTTGCTCTAAACACAAGCATATCCTAAATACATGTAGCAGTAGGGTTTTCATCTTTAAAGGCCATTCTATAGAAATTCTCAAACTTTCCCCAAGAATTACCACATTCAAATTGATGAACACAAGAAAACAACGTTAAAACTCAGTTGAAATTCAAATCAAGTTCTGCTTCTGTTTTAAAATGTATACAGCAAAGAATTTCTTGAACTGAGTTGGGCTGTACTAAACTGTTGCAGTTTAAACTCTGGGACACCAAAAATTATTGAGATTTCATGATGTGTTGTGGTGGAACCATCTCAAAGAATTGCAAGTCTGACCACCTCTCATCCAGGCGTAGGCATTTATTGAGATTGATGCCTCTCATAAAGCAGGCTAAGTTCTAAGAGAAACCAGTAACTTCAAAGAAAGAAACATGGATTTTTATAGGGTAGAGATACAATTACACGATCAAAATTTACATAGAAAAGAGCAATATGATTAACGTTTAAAAGGCAGGGGAGTTTTTTAAGGGATTAGGTAAAGGAGGAGGGATCCCAACCACAGTGGAACTGCGCATGCGATTACCCACAATACTTACAGAAAAAACCCTTTAGGGGGGTATGTATATATGATAATGATATTACAATAAGCCTCTCTACATCATGAGCTCATTCTACGTCAGTTCTTTACTATTACTGTGCTAATGCCTACCTTGGGAAAGACTCTTCTATTGTTTTGGGGTTCATATCCTGTTTAGGCATCCTGGTGCTGCTCCTTTCTGATTGGCTGAGTATTGTGGTCCCCGTGTAGGACTAGATGAATGTGGTTGTGGTTGAGTGCATAGATGCAACTGCTATTTTTGTGAGACATATGAGGAATGAGTTTGGAGGCAGTGCCTAAGCAGAGGTAATGGATGCGTTCCCATGCCTGTTTCTATGAGAACAAGGAATTTATGGGCAGACCTGTTGTTCTAGTGAACAGTGTAATATATGAACAAGTAAGGAAACTGGCAGGGCTGGAAGGAGGGCTAGGTAGATACAGTGGGCCTGGATCAGTGGGTCCTATAATTAAGTTAGAATATTGAGGCTGGGAGCAGCTCTATTAGGACTCCATCACTTTTCAAAATCTGCATCATAAAAACTTAAATAAAAGATATATTAATTTCATATTTCAAAGTGCTTATGATTTTAGCAATATGAGTATTTGCTCTATCAAATAAATGCTTTGGCAGATGATCTCCATATCTTTGAGAAAATAGAGTCTCTTTGTGAGTAATTCTTGATTGTTGTGGCTTCATATACTTTAATTGGTTGATCCTTGGATGACTGACAAATAATGGGTTGCTACATTCATGGTCAGTCTTTCTAGCTTTTTTTCAGGAGCTCTTTAGAGCTTGTACTATATTTTTATAACTCGGCAGGTTCCATGGCTTCCTAAATACAAAAAAGCATCAGAATAGGATTTTTACAGAAGTAAAAGCATAAGAAATAGGTAATTAGATCAACACAAAAAATTTGAGTAGGGGAAAAATTTATTGCATTCAAGCAAGGAAATATTATATATCTTGGCAAGAAAAATCAAAGTGTAATATGATAGGTACAAAGAGAGCTGTGATTACACAGAGATACTGACTTAATTTTGGCAGGGATAAGAGGTATGATGGAATAGTATAAGGTTATAAAGCAACACCAAGAGGTGGTAATATGAGCTTGATCTCAGGCAGTTCATAGTATGCATGTGCTGACTCTGAAACCTGAAGGCAACAGGTTCCCCATCCTCTGATCCAGGCTGTATTTTCCAAAGCCAAACAGATGGAACTCCAAGTCCTAAGCTACCAACTCCAATATGTGTGCATACTGTTAAAATTTATTATCTGAAATAAAAATGAAACCAAGGAAAAAGTTACTGAGCCATCTATGATTTAATTTGCAAAACTAGTATTTACATATCAAACCAGGTCACCTAACTCTTCAGAGGTCAGGGACAAGGAGAGATGGTTTTAAAACAAAGAGGAACTGGAAAAAAATTACAAAAACTAGTTTTGAACATTATTCTATTGGAAAAAGCAGGTCATCTTACTAGTTAGTTTTTCCCAGATTTACTTTTGTAACCAGAAAGTATACTGAGAAAGAGGGACTTGTGGTCAGTGGTTACTAGTCACCCCCTACCCCCATCTTCCTTAGACTAGTCTATTACTCAATTTAAACTCTAGCTCAAGAAAACAAATGGACTTATCCAATAAGAATGGGGAAAAAATAACAACCTGTGGCTAACCTTTCTCCAACTCACAGAAAGGGAAACAGCCTCTGATTTTTATGCTAATAGTGATAACCCAAGGCAATTTTATGATGCCATGAAGGCTATTTTGGGCCAAAGACCTATGGTGCATCTCAACTACTCAGTGTGGGTGGAACCACATTGATTAGTGATAAGGACATGATTCCAGAGGGATGGGATGAACACTTCCATAGTGTTCTGAAAAAGACTGTCATCAATCAGTACTGAATCCATTGACCATTTTCCTCAGGTTGAAGGTTATCCCTTCCTAGCTGAAGTTCCAACTGAAGAAGAGGTTTTGAATGTCTTTAGGTTCCTTGGACGTGGCAAAACACCTAGTACTGATTCTATTCCAACTGAGATTTATAAAGTAGGAGGTTCATTGCTCATACAAAAGTTAACTGAAATTTTCCTGGTTTATATTGCAAGAGGATGTTATCACCTAAGAATTCAAGGATGCCTCTATTGTCCATCTCTATAAAGGTAAAGGAATTAAATTGTCCTGTGGTAATCATAGTGACTCAAGGAAGGAGTGAAGGGGGGACAATGTCTCTCTCTTAGTCACTGCTGGCAAGATTCTTGTCAGAGTCCTTCTTAATAGGCTTCACCTCCTTCACCTGGAAGATGGCCATCTACCTGAGAGATTGTGTGGCTTCAGAAAGGCTCAAGGAATGGTTTGCTACCCAAAAACTCCAGGATAATTGCCAGGAGCAGAACAGAGGTCTCTACTCAATATTTGTAGATCTGATCAAGGACTTTGATACTGTCAGTAATGAGGGTTTATGTAAAATTATTTCAAAATTTGGTTGCCCAGAGAAATTCATCAGCATTGTGCTTCAATTTCATAATGGCATGCTTGCCTGGATTCAGATAATGAATAATGCTGTTGTGCCTTCCCAGTCTCCAATGGAATGAGACAAGGCTGTATGCTTGCTCCCATGCTTTTTAGCATGATATTTTCAACCATGTTGTCAAATGCATTCAATGGGGATGCACACGGCATCAAGGTTAGCTACCACATTGTTAGTAAATTCTTCCACTTAAAAAGGTTACAAGCCAACCAGAAAGTGCAGGGAGTATTGCTGCATGATTTTCTGTTTTCAGATGATTGCAAACTAAGAGCGGTATCTCAGACTGAGATGCAAGGAAGTATGGATTGATTCTCTTTTGCTTATGCTAATTTTGGCCTAAAAATTAACACCAAGAAAATATAGGTGCTCCATTAGCCAACACCACATAATGCATATATGGAAACATCACTTACAGCAAATGGAGAAGTTTTGAATGCTGTGGATAAGTTAATTTACCTTGGTTGTATACTTTCCAAGGATATAAATGTTGATAATGATGTTGATACATGCATTGCGAGAG
Source organism: Potorous gilbertii (assembly GCA_028658325.1). NCBI lineage: Eukaryota > Metazoa > Chordata > Mammalia > Diprotodontia > Potoroidae > Potorous > Potorous gilbertii. The sequence continues at coordinate 74,199,815 of CM053773.1, forward strand.
CTACCTCTGTGTTTGGAAGGATTAATCAACCAAAAATATACTTGATAATGCCATCTGTCTTGGTATACAATAGAAATGATATATTGAACAGAGTTTTGAGTTCGAGCTCTTAAATATTAAGCACTGAGTTCCAGAATTGAGAAAGTTGTTTTTTTTCCTTCTCTATGTAAAAAGAAGAAAAAACATTGCATATTTAAATAAGGGTAAAAGAGAATAGTTGATGGTGAAACTTTAAACTTTAAGTGCAATAATTAGGCAAAAGAGAGGCTTAATCCTAAAGTAAAGTCATGGGGGGAACAGGGAGAGACTTTCTTAACTAGAAACTAAAAGTAAGTCTCAGAGAAATGGAAGGATCAAATGCTATAAGCTATTGATAAGGTCCAGATAACTATAAAAATGTATATAATTATGAGGTATTATGTTTAGGAATAGCTAAACAGTAAGTGACTGCAATAAATAGTGATTGACAGATCTTTACATTTAAGTACTGGTGAGTTGCCTAAATATTTTTCTCAAATACTTAGTATTATTCATTGATAAGCAACATAGAATGGCGGATAGAGACTGTGTCCTAGAATCAGGAAAACAGAGTTTAATTCTTTCCTCTGACACACACAAGTTATATAACTATGGTTAAGACATTTAACCTATTGGTGTCCCCAGACAACTCTCTAAGCCAATAACTTATAGAAAAGTTGTTTATCTCTTTTTGTGAGGGAGTTTCCATAACAGCAGTTCTGTGTACCAATTAAAACATACATTTCAATAAGGCTCTTAATTATGATTTATGGCCATTCATCTATGCTGGAGAACATTAGTAAAAATACACATGGTTATTTTACTCTGTTTGAAAGGTTTCAAGTAGGGAAGGTAGTTTGAGGGATTTTTGTACTTAATGGTTCATAATCATTGTTAGATTGTGCAATGTTATTACAAAAAGTGTTTTTCTTTATTATTGCTATCTGATTTGAAAGACAATTCATTATGTTTTCAAAAACAAAGGGGAAAATCAAACTTCTAATAAACCAATTTTAGTTCCCATCAACATCTGTGATAAAAGATTTAATGATGAATAATGTTGAAAATAAGTTTTATAACAACAAAATAAAGACACTCCACATTTGGTCTCATGCCGCCCCTTCTTCTGTTTAGAGAATGGGGACAGAAATTGGTCGTCTCCTCCCAAGAAGCTTAATTTCTTTATCTTTGTGAAAGATGATGCTACTCAGTAAACCTAGTCCATGGATAAACATCAGTTCTCTTTGCATTAGACCCTTTGACAAAACAAACAAAAAATAAAAACAAAAGAAACAACTCATATCCACAGACTTAAGCTCATATTCTTTGACATGGGCACAGGCTATATTTCTAATATCTCATCTGACCAATTTGATAGCCTATTGTCTAATTTCAAGAAATAAAAAAAGAAAAAAAAGAAAATGAAAACTTGAAATTAGATGGATAGACCAGTGGTCTATACTTCTCATAGCATAAAAGAATTTAGAATTAAAACTTCAGAAGTTCTTTTTCCAACTCCTACTCCAAAGGAAGTTCCTTTATAAAGTATCTGATATGTGCTCATCCAGAGTCTGCTTGGAGACAAAAAAAAATCATATTTTAATTAGGGATAATTTATACTTATGTAATGCTTTTCATTATATTATTTCTAAAGAGGTATCTTTGTAATTTCTATTAATTGCTCCTGGTTCTGCCCTCTGAGAAAAATACATCATTCAGTCTTTTTTTTTTTGCTCTTCCCTCACATGACAACTTTTAAAATGCTTGAAGACAACTGCCCTACATAAGTGTTGCCTTCTCTGGGCATTCCTAGCTCCTTGAAATTATGAACTGAATACCTTTTGGCATTCTGGTTGCCCTACTCTGCATACTATCAAGGTTATTGACATCCTTCTAAAACTTTGACATCTAAAACTGAACGAAGTACTCCAGATATATTCTTGCACAGGGTAGAATACAGAGGACTATCACCTTCTTATTCCTGGAAGTATACTGCTCAACACAGCCAAAGACTACATTATATTAATAGTAGTTAGAATTTATATAGTGCTGTAAGGTTTGCAAAGCACTTTACAAATGTATCCTTTTATCCTCACTGTACCAAATAGTTACTAATACATATTGAGTTTTCAGTCCTATAAAAAAGCAAGATATTTTCAGACAAAATATTTTCTCCCTAATCGTCTTCCATGAGGTACTTGCAAAGTTATTTTTTTTAATCCACATAGAAAATTTTGCACTCATCCCCATATTCCCACAGAAAGGCTCTGTTAAAATGTGATAGTTATGGAGTAAGAAGCAATGCATAAATCCAGCTATTAATATCATAACTCAATTTATTGCATTTTGTTAAGTAACTGATTGCAACATAAGGTGAGATATAAGAAAACTAAGTTTTGATTGGGAATATAGGTCAGGAAAATCCTGAAGTAGGAGACACTGTTTGCACAGGAAATCCATCAAGGTATCACTGGATAATATAAGGAGAAAGTATTGAAAAGGAAAATAAGTGTAAGAATAACAAGGAATTGAATGAAAGTTTGAATCTTGGAAAAAGTCTGTTTAGCATAGAAGTTATGAAGAATTTTAAAGGTCCTTAGAGTATCGTAATAGACGGAGCAGTAGAGAAACTTTGTCACCTTGGGTTTGTCTCTTACCTTTGACACTTACTTGCTCAATGTTATTAATAGAGTTACTTTACCTCTGAAACTAATTTTTTTCATCTGAAAAAAGGAGATAATTCTCAGAGTATCTACCGAACTAAATTGTAGTGAGGTTCAGACTAGATGCTGAATAGAAATCCCTTTTTAATGTCTATAGTGCTATTGACTGGTGAGTAGATATAATAAAGTAGTTACTATATTACAACTGTACTGATTTTCTTTTTTTAGGTAGAACAAGATGGCATTAAAATAATACATTGCCATAGATTTCGTTATCTCACAAGAAACAGTTATTTTGTGACAAGATGCAATTAAGACTTAATGCCAAAAATAATAGTTAATATGTGACAGTAACTAGAAATGAAATTCCCCAATATTAAATAATCCAAGCAAAAATAATATTTCCAAAGTACTTAATAGCTTTTAATGGGACCTCCATCAGAAACATAACTTATAGCTAATGAGATACTGCTTGATATAATATCTTCTGTAAGCTAAAGTTCAGGGTTATTTCCTATAATCATTTCCAAAGGTATCAGTTTATTCTTCATTGATTGGGAACTCAAGAAGGCAATTGTCTATCTACTCAGTAAAATTTTGGTTAGGTTGATTTTTTGTTGTTGTAATTCTCTATTTTATGCACAGGCAATTCTATCAGGAAGAAAATCTAAGGACTCTAAGGTTGCAAATCTAATTCCACAGGTTTGATTATGTCTGCAAACTATTACCTAAAATTACATGTCATCAGATGCTGGACACTGAGTGGAAGTGATGGTATTATTTTTATGAGAAAGTTTAACCAAAAATAGAGATGAGTCATTCTTATAGGCATGAGTTTCCTTGTATTTATAAAATAATGAAAAGTAGCTTTACATATTCTGTGAAGTAAATTCCTTTCATCCCTGCTTTTTGTAATTACTAAGTGTTCTTTAAATTTTTTTCTAAGGTTTTACTTAATTAACAACATCTA
>CM053773.1:74203965-74221514 GCA_028658325.1 Potorous gilbertii
TGTTGCCTGACTTCATATGTACAAAGGGTATGGTATTACTTGCTTTCTCAATGAGAGGGGAAAGGGATGGAAGAAAGAAGAGAATGTGGGTCCAAATGAAAATGAAAGGTCAAAAATGAATAGGTAAATTTTATAAATCAAGGCTGGATATAAGAAAGTGATAGAGAAAATGTTGAGAATACAGATCAAGTATAAAAATGGGAACAAAAAGAAAATTGTAGACCAATTTCTCTAATGAATATAGATGCAAAATTTTTAAATAAGATTTTATCAAAAAGAGCACAACAACTTATTATGAAAATTATACATTATGATCAGGTAGGATTTATACCAGGAATGCAGGGCTGGTGCAATATTAGAATTATTTTTGAGGGTCTGTAGTAATTGTTCTCTAAATCTCTAATAGAATTCATTTGTAATTTCATTTGACAGAGGGGATTTCAATTTTCCATCCATCAGGATATTTATGTGTTGCTTTTTCTTTTTTGATTAATTGGTACAATTTAAATTTTTGTAAATAATTATCTGCTTTATTAGACTTCTAAGTTTTGCTGTCATAAACGTGTATTTCAGTTTAAGATAATTATCTTTATTTTCTCTTCTTTTTGAATATATCTTCCTTTTTATTTTGTTAATTTGATTTTATTCTCTTTTTCTTGGTGAGTTAAGCTAATGATTTGTTGATTCTACTGGTCCTTTAAATGAAGTATTTTTGATTATCAGTTTCTTTTCTTTATATTTAGTTTCCCTATTCTTACTTTTTTAAGATTAAAAAAAAATCCCTTCTAAGGCTTTAGTATGCCTATTTTCTAGCCTTTTGAACTGTATTCTCAATTCATTCTTCTCTTTTCACTAATGTTAAATGGACTTTCCTATGAGAACTGCTGGAGTGGCATCTCATGAGTTTTGGGACATTTTTTCCTTATTTTCTGATTTTTTTGTGCAATAATTACTTGTTTCTGTGCTTTGTTCTTGGACTCATTATTTTTGATGTCACTTCTATCTCTCCAGTTAGTACTTTAAAAAAATTATCTGTAAAGCAACAGACTTTTAGCTTTTTTGCTTTAATATCTCTTTATGATTCCATATGCCATATTACATTATCAACAAGTGTAAAAAGGTGTGATAGAACTTGAGGAATATATACAAGAATTTATATTACTATTCAGAAGTCACCACAGGTTAGACAAATCTGGATTTTCCAATATCACGTTCATTCACACACACAAATATGCCCAAATATAAATATATCCTTTATTTTTTCATTTTCTTTAACTAATTAATACAATTGATTTGCATTTATTCAACAGAGAGAAATGTCATTTCCTCCTATTATTTTACTGTTCTTAATGTCTTTTTGTATCACTTTGCTTTGCTTTTAAGAAAATACTTTTTTGTTGTCTTGCTATTTGGAATACATATATTTATTTTTGTTATTTTTCATTTTAATTGTCTATAAATATAATTTTTTCTGTTAACCTCTTTTGAAATAATCACATTATTATAGCTTTATTAAAATATTACTGCAATCCTTGTTTTTAGAGTTATCTAAACAGCTGTAACAACAGCATATCTATATTAATACAATTTTCTACAAATATACGTATTTTATGCAGCAAATTTTTTACTTTTAAAAATTGATTGCCCATTTTATTTTCTGTATTGAAATTTAATCCAATTGTATATTGACTTCTAAATGCTTTGCATTTTCTTTCCTTGAACTCATTCATACAAGTATATATTTACATATGTGCTTATTCATGTCTTTGTCTCTATCATTCTACATCCCTCATCTTTTAAATCAATGTCTACTTTTTCAAATTTGTTTTGGTCACACTAAACTGATCCTGTTATCCTCTCTTCTCTTATTCTGCACAAATCCAAATATTTTGGGTTCATGTTTATTGCTAATTGCTTTCATCATATATACCTTTTTGTCTTTTTTCCTCTCTACATGTCTCTGTTTCTATCACCATCTCATTCTATCTCTCTCTTTCTTTGTTTCTCATCTTTTCTATTTTATCTTCCCATTCCCATCTCAGATAAAATTTCCTCCACCATCACCACCACCAACTCATCATTATTTTTAGCTTTATTTACTTTACTTTTTAGGGAATCATTGAAAATCCTACTAATTCTCTTTTTAGAATATTCTAAATACCTCTCTCAGAGAAGGTTAATTTTTAAAGGAGACAGTAACTTTCAGAAAGGAGCACTGAGTAACCCATATCTGGGGGCCTAATCTTAATGTTTATCTTTTCAGTAAGTATTTGTCCCCTTTTGGTGTTAAGCCATTATAATTAAAAAACAAAACGAACAAAAATTAAAATGTAGTTACTTTCAAAATTGCACCCTGATGAGACTCCAATAAATTAATTCCCTTATGCAGAATTTATTTTAGTTAATTTTTAATAGAAAAATTAGAATAAACCAAAGTTCCTTAGCTCTTACCTGTGGCCTAATATAGTTCTAGACATGTTAAAACATAGATTTTATTTCTTGGTTATCTGAAAGAGCTTAACTCTTTTATGTTTAATCAGTTTCCTTGTTGAATATCCCGATGCCCTCTGAGTTTAGGAATGTCAAAATCTTTTGTACTACCAAGCAATGATTCCCTTTGTTGGTCAGGTATAGATTTACAGGATACATTATTTTGAGAGGTAAATCAGTAATTGTTTTAGCAATACTCCATTCACATTTTTCTTTGATTTATTGTAATTCTGTATTATTCAAATTGATGGATCATACTTAAACTCAAATAGAGTTCCACTTATCTACCTACAATATTTAGTCACTGTTCTAAAGTGACAATTCTGGTTTCTTGTTCTTTGCACTCGATTGTTTCTTTCCAAGTTACATTTTTTCATCAGATTTGAATTTTTCTGTTGGATGTTCTTCTACCTCCTAAATTCTAAATTTCCTAAAGTGAGTTGTTTCACTGTTCATGTTGTTCTTCTGAAAGATCTATATCTGTTATATTATATTTTTATAACCTATCTTCAAATTCAATGTGCTTTTTTTCAACTTTATACAATTAATATTTTTATACCTCTACTTTTTTTGTTAAAATACTATTTCCTTTTTTGTGAGTCTGTTTTAAAAATAGTTTTTCTGTTTTGGGTTCTACATTACCTATTTTCTTCTTAGACTTTCTTTTTCTTTATTGTGTTTTATTTTTTTTACCTTTTCACTTAATTATTTGATTATTTTTTTCTTCCAGTGAGACATTGACTCAATTGCCTTTGCTATTAAGTATAATATCATTTAAATTTTACTTTTTTGTCATTGTTCATTTTACTTGTTTATTTTTAGTCATTATTAATAATTCTGCTTATTTTTTTCTGATATCTTTGCTTTAAATATTATTTCTAAAATAGACCCTTTTACTTCTGCATATTCACTATTGTATGTCTCCGTTAAAATATACTTTTTATTCTCTATTCTTTTAGACTGTTAGTTTCAGAAAAGATCTAGGTTCCCTTAGTATGTAAAGATGACTTGCTGTTACCCTGCCACCAAGTTCACAAAGGCAACTGTATTTGAAACTATTTTTCACCTTTACAAGATTGATATGCATTTATGGTCTCCAATCATTTATATGACTATTTTCAGTACCTATGCTGACCTTACCTTATCTACCTTAAAGGGTTTGATGTCAAGCTCCTCTGAGTTTAGGAATGTCAATTCAGAAAAGGTTTTGCAATTAAGTATAGCCTATATCTATCTACCATTATTGTTGCCTTCCAATTTCCTCTTAAATATTATCAGCTACTCAGAACTAGCAAAGCAAACTTGAGCCCCAACCTAATTCAGAATCTTTACTTCTTCATACACCCTTCATTTCTTCTCACTATTCTGTATCAACTGTTTTTCCTGTAGTAGTGATCTGATTCATGACCTCAATATAAAACATGAGATTGATTGCTCGAAGATAATGGGAGAAAGCTAACACCTAGAGTTACTGACTAAAGTTATGAAGTAAATACTTGCTGCTTTTGTATTGTTCAGCTTCAAAATGGGTAAATCAAGAGGTAAAGAAAGGGAGGAATTTTAGTATTAGGATTGAATCATCAGCTATTGTGCTCTTTGTTCTTTTTGTCTGAATGTTTGTGTAATATTGGAATGATATTTTATGTTTATGTGAAATTGGTATGGTGGAATGTTTATTATTGGTATGATGTTGGTGTGACAGAAATGTGATGTGTGCATGACATATTGGTACAGATTTGGTGAAGTTTTTTTGTGACATTGGCATGACATTGATGTGATGCTTGTGTGCTATTGGTGTTCTACTTTATACTGATGTTAAATTGACATGCTATTTGCATGATATTGAAATGATATTTACATGTGTTTATGTGGCACCAAGGTGCTATTTAAAGTTGTTATGATGCTTGCATGCTATTGGTGTGAAGTTTAATGTTGTGATACTGTTGTGACATTGGCATGATATTTTCGTGACACTGACACGAAATCAGCATGAAATTAACATACTATTAGTGAGATATTAGCATAATATTTGGTATGTGATTGGCTGACATTCATATGATGTTTTAATGATATTGGTGTGATGTTTCCAGGATATTTGGGTGGTGTTTCATATTGTCATGAGTTTGACATGTGATTAACATGATGTTTCCATGGCATTGACACACTGATATTGGTCTGAACTTAATGTGATATTTATACGACATTGGCATGATTTTGATGCAATTGTGAAATTGACTTAGAGTTTTCATGAATTGACATGGTGTTTAATACTGGTATGAAATTGGCATAATGTTGACATGGCATTAGTGTAATGTTTAATAGAAATATAATATTGGATGATATTCACTGACATTGATGTGATGCTTCTGTGATGGTGAGGTGACATTTCCATTATGTTAGTGTGACATCATCTGATATTTAATGAAGACACATTGTTGGCATGATGTTAGTGTGACATTTGTATGACATTATTATAACATTGGCATGGTTTTGATGACCTTGGTATGGTGTTTGATATTGGCACTGTGTTGGTATAATATTTGTGAGATATTTGCATACCATTGGCATGATGTTGTTGTGTGTGTGAGTGACATTGGAGTGAATTTTGCATCTATTCAACCTTTTCACTTTACATATGAAGCAAAAGAGACCTAAAGAAATTAAATGACTTGCACATGTTCTTATACATTGTAAATAGCAAAGACAGGATTCCAACTCATCTCCTTTGATTACAAAGTCAGTTCACTTTTTACTACAGTAGTCTTGGTTCCAGAAAACAGTTGATGAAATACATTTTCCTCTTTCCAGTAGAGGGGTGGCAGATTAGGGATACGCAATATTACATATGCTATTCTAAGCAGCAGTTTCATTGGTTGACTTGGCTTAAGTGTATTTTTTTTTTTTTGCTCTTATAACAGGATTTAGAGGGGTAAAAAGTATATTCTGAAAATGAATGAGGTAAAATGGAAAGCAATAAAACCACCTTAAAATAAAAAAAAATAACAAAACATAGTGGACTAGACCTTTTAGTCTTCTAGTTCTAAAATTATAATATTGAACCATGAAAGAAGACACAAGTCTCGTCCACTCATTGAGGTTTAGGGTTTGAGGTTGGTTGATTGTTGTTGTTAATTCTTTAGGAGGATCAAAATGGCACCACCATATTGGAATTAAAGTACAGTGTGTCCAACTGTGACTGATCAGACCAATATGAGTTCGGAAGACTCTACCACAGGCTAGGCACAAATAGTCTACATGATATTTTAGAGTGCAAATATGTCTAACTTTGTACTTTGCATGTTTCTGTTATATTGTTATACCCCATTATATCTTGACAGTTGCATGCTAAAGCAATTTTTAACATTTATTTTTCACATTTTGAGCTCCAGCTTCTCTCCCTTCTTCCCTCCCAACCCACCCTCATAAAGAGAGCAAACAATTTGATATAGGTCATATATGTGTAGCCATGCAAAACACTTCCATGACAGTCATGTTGCAAAAGACTAAGCACATTTCTCTCTGTCCTGTCCTGTCCTCAATTTATTCCATTTTCTCCCTTGACCTCTCCTCCAACAATAGTGTTTGCTTCTGATTTTCCCTTTCCCCAATTTGCTGTCTTATCTTCCCTCTGCTAGCCCCTTCCCCCCTGCTTTTCTTCAGGGTAAAATTGATTTCCATCCTCAAATAAATGTGTGCTATTCCCTACTTAAGCTAAATTCCATGAGAAAAAGTCTCATTTACTCCTTTTCACCTCCCCCTTCATTCCCTCCATTGTAAAAACTCTTTCTTGCCTCTTTTATGTGAGATGATTTTCTACATTCTACCCTTTCTCTTTTCTCCTGGCACATTCCACTCAACAATAAATTTTAGGGTTTTTTAGGTATTCTTCCTTCATATTAAGTATGTGTGGGTATGTGTGTGTATAGTCATATATATATATATATAGTCATATATACACATGCATATATGCACATATATGTATATATGCATATGTATGTATATATAGTCATGTACACATATACACATGTACATATATACATACATATATACATGTATACATATATACACAAATTAATACACATATGACAGGAAAGGCACGAGAGCTTTGTCTATTATCCAGAACCCAGGCAAACATGCCATCATGAAACTAGCATACAATATTGATGAACTTCTCCAGGCAACCAAATTTTGACATAATTTTCCATAAGCCCTCACAACTAACAGTGTCAAAGACCTTGACCAGATCTACAAATGTTGTGTATAGACCTCTGTTCTGCTCCTGGCATTTCTCCTGGCATTGTCAAGCAGCAAACACCATACTGACTATTCCTTGGCCCTTTCTGAAACCACACTGGCTCTCAAGTATATGACAATCTTCCAGGTGAAGGATCAGCCTATTAAAGAGGACTCTAGCAAGAATTTTGGCAGCAATGACTGAGAGAGATCCCCCTGTGATTGTCACAGGACAATCTATTCCCTTTACCCTTACAGAAATGGACAATGGAGGCATCCTTGAACTCCTGGGGGATGATCTCCTCTTGCCATGTAACCTGGAAAATTTCAGTCAGCTTTTGTATGAGCAACAGTCCCCCTACCTTGTAAATCTCAGCTGGAATAGAATCAGCACCAGGTGCTTTGCCACATGAAAGGAGCCTAATGGCACTCAAGATTTCTTCTTCAGTTGGAAGTTCAGCTAAGGAGGGATTGATTTCAACTGAGGTAAATGGTCAATGGCCTCAGCATTGATTGATGATGGTCTGTTGAGAACACTATGGAAGTGGAGTGAAACAGGGCTGTGTGCTTGCTCCCATGATTTTTAGCATGATGTTTTCAGCCATGTTGACAAATGCTTTCAATGAGGATGAACACAGCATCAAGTTCAACTACCATACTGATGGTAAGGTCTTAAATTTGAAAAGGCTACAAGCCAAGACAAAAGTGGAGGGAGTGTGGGTGCATGATTTTCTGTTTTCAGATGATTGTGCCCTCAGTGCAGCCTATGAAGCTGAGAAGCAACAAAGTATGGATCAATTGTCTGCTTCCTGTGCTAATTTTGGCTTAATAATTAACACTAAAAAAAACACAGGTGCTCCATCAGCCACCACCACACCATCCATATGTGGAACCACCCATTACAACAAATGGGGAAGTTTTGAATGCTGTGCATAAGTTCACTTACCTTGGTAGTGTACTTTCCAGGGATGTACACATTGACAATGAGGTTGATGCACTCATTGCCAGAGCTATCTCAGCCTTTGGGAGGCTCTGAAGAAAAGTTTGGGACAGCAGAGGTATTAGACTGACTACCAAACTGAAGCTCTGCAGAGCCATTGTGCTGACCTCATTGTTGTATGCCTGTGAGAAACAGGGAAAATCTACCAGAGCCATGTGAGGAAACTGAATCGTTTCCATTTCAACTATCTTAGGAAGATTCTGAGGATTATCTGGCAGGATAAGGTACTCAGGCACTGAAGTCCTTGCTAGAGCTGAATTGTCAAGTATTCAAACCATGCTTCAGAGAGCACAACTCTGATAGACTGGCCATGTCATTTGAATGCCAAATGTACCCTTCCCAAAAAGACTATTTTATGGAGAACTTGCATGGGGCAGGAGATCACATGGTGGCCAGAAGAAGCAATACAAGGACACTTTCAAGGTCTCTCTCAAGAACTTTGAATTTGACTGTGCAATACGGGAGACACTGGCACAGGACCGCTTAGCATGGGGTGCCCACATAAGAAAAGATTCTGTGCTCTATGAGCAAAGTAGAGTTGAGACAACACAAAGTAAACGCAAGATGACCAAATTTGGGATATTCACTCCAAATATTCACATGGATTATCTGTGTCCAACCTGTAGTAGAGCATTCCGAACTTATATTGATCTGATCAGCCACACTTGGATACACTGAAATTTCACTTTAAAATGATGATGTTATTTTGGTCCTTTTTGAAGACAAAGGAAAACAACCAACCAACTATATATATATATATATATATGCATATATATATATATGCATATATATATATATATATATACGTATATATATACATATATATATGTATATGTAGAGAGAGAGAGATACATAGATACATAGATATAGATAGAGAGATAGATATAGATATAGTTATAGATATATATACATAGAGATAGATATACATATACATACATGTGTGTGAATATATACATAAGTGTGTGTGTACTCTAATGTGATTCTGAAAAAAAGTTTCATGAATTACAAATATCATTTTTCCATGTAGGAATATAAACAGTTCAACTTTAGTAAATACCTTATGACTTCTCTTTCCTATTTACCTTTTCATGTTTCTCTAGATTCTTTCATTTGTAAGTAAAATTTTCTATTCAGCTCTGGTCTTGAAAGCTTGGAAGTCCTCTATTTCATTGAAATTCCATTTTTCCCTGAAACATTATACTTACTTTTGCTAGGCAGATGATTCTTAGTTTTAATCCTGCCTCCTTTGGCCTCTGGAATATCATTTTCCAAGCCCTCTGTTACCTTAGTGTAGAAGCTGTTAAATCCTATTTTCCTCACTTTATTTCCACAGTACTTGAATTGTTTCTTTTTGATAGCTTGTAATATTTTCTCCCTTCCCTGAAAACTCTGGAATTGGCTACAATATTCCTGGCAATTTTCCTTTTGGGGTCTCTTTCAGGAGTTGGTCAGTGAATTTTTCCATTTCTATTTTACCCCATGGTTCTAGAGTATCAGGGCAGTTTTCCTTCATAATTACTTGGAAGATGATATCTAGAGTCTTTTTTTTTTATCATGGTTTTCAAGTAGACCAATAATTTTAAAATGATCTCTCCTGCATCTATTTTCTAGGTCAATTGTTTTTCCAATGAGCTATTTCACATGGTCTTCTATTTTTTTGTTGTTCTTTTGGTTTTGTTTTATAATTTCTTGATTTCTCACAGTCGTTAGCTTTCACTTGCTCCATTCTAATTTTTTAACAACTATTTTCTTTTTTTTGGGGGGGGGGGAGGCATTCCCATGTTTATCGGAAAAGAAGGCAAAAGTAACATTAAACTGCTCCTCTTGATGTTTTGAAGTTCATCCCAGTCTTGGGCTGGGTAACTTACAGGTTGGACAAAGTGCTAAAGTCCAGGAGTTTCAAAATTCCCCTGGTATCAGGTTCCACTTCAATGATTTCTTGATCCAAAGCAGAGACCTCAAGGCATAGTTATTCCTCCTTTCTCTTTCTTCTTCCTGCAGTTTGATGGAGATAACTCTCCTGGGGCCTCTCTGGATCTGTTTCATCAGATGAGTAACACATACCAAGATCTTGTTGAGGAGCTTCTTGCTGGGGATGATGGCGATCTCCTCACACACACACTTGTTAGTGTTAAAGTCATTGCCAAGGTTTGTGTAGTACTTTTTGATGATGACTCTTGCCACCTTCTTCACGGTCTTGGTGCTAACACCACCCATGTTGGCTCTGGAGGATGAAGGGAGGAGAATTATTTTCTTCAGTGAGCTTTTCAATCTCCTTTTCCATTTTGTCCATTCTGCTTTTTAAGTTATTCTTCTCATTTTCTTTTCTTTTTAAGCTATTCTTCTCCTCATTTTCTTTTCTTTTTAAGCTATTCTTCTCTTCATTTTCTTTTTTGCCATTTGGGTTAGTCTATTTTTAAGGCATTATTTTCTTCAACCTTTTGAGGGGTCTCCTTTAGCAACTTGTTGGATCATGATTTCCTTGCATCACTCTCATTTCTCTTCCCAATTTTTCTTCCAGCTCTCTTGCTTGATTTTCAAAATCCTCTTTGAGACCTTTCATGGCCTGAGGCCACTTCATTTTTTTTGGAGGCTTTTGATGTAGGAGCCTTGACCTTGTTGTCTTCCTCCAACTGTATGCCTTGGTCTTCCTCTGATTATATACTTTAATATTCCTCCTTCCAAACAATGGAAGAAAATACCTTTTCACCAAGAAAGTAGCCTTCTATTGTCTCATTTTTCCACATTTGGGGCATTTTCCCAGCCCATTATTTGACTTTTGAACTCTTTGTCAAGTGAAGGGTATGCTACCTAAGGCTTCTGAGATTTTGTGCAGCTATTTGACTCTGTTATCTCTAGCGACCTGTAAGTTCCCAGTTTCTCCAAAGTGGCAAAATGAAGGGACTAGTGTTTACTCCTCTCCTGGTCTTACTCTGGTCTGTGAGTAACTACAAGCACTCTTTTCTGCCCTAGAAGTGCAAATAGAATTCCCTTTCCATAGCCACCACCAGCTCTGCCACATCAACACTCCTCCTTGCTCTAGGACCACTACTGAGGACTGATACCAGATCAGCTGCTCAATTCCCCCCCACACCCCATTTGGAGGTCAAAAGTTCCAGAAGCTGCAGTTGCTGCAGCAGTGACTGCCACTACCTTGGGACTGGGGTCGGAGATGAGACCTGACCATGTTCCCCTCTTACCCAGGTGAAAGAACTTTCTCACTGACATTTGAAGCTGTATTTGACATTTGTGGCTTGAGAAATCTGGAAACCCACAGCAGCTTTCCGTGATTCAGTGCCCTGAAACCTCTTCCAGTGCCCTCTGTGCAAGCACAGTCCATGCTGGATTGAGCTCTGATCTCAGTCTGATGCAATAGACCCTTCCTGTTAGCCTTCCAAGTTGTCTTTGACTGGAAATCTGTTTGTGGCCTCTGCTTCTCTAGAATTTGCTAGGAGTCATTTTGAGGTATTTTCAGGGCTTTCAGGGGATTGTTTGAGCAGGTCCATATTTCTACTCCATCATCTTTACTCTGCCCTTCGTAAAAGTCATTTATATAATGTTCATTTGGTATTTAAACAATGTGGCCAATAATGTAAATAAAGAAGTGGAGGAAGTGAACATCATTCAGGTCTAAACCCAAATGATTACAATTTCTAATATAGCATGCAAACATCACATTTCTGTAACACCAACATCACATCAATATTGAACATCCTGCCATCAAACAAACATTTAACTTAAAATATCATTTCAATATTACACAAACATCCAGACAAAAAGACCAAAGAACACAATAATAACTGGTGCTTATGTCCTAATGATAATACTCCCCTTACCTCCCCCTTTACCCATTTTGATGCTGTTACTATACAAAAGTTGCAAGTATTTACTTCATGGACCCAAATAACTTTAGTCAGTAACTCTAGTCATTAACTTCCATCATTATCTTGGAGCAATCAATCTATTGTTTTATGTTGAGGTCATGAATCAGATCACTGTTGTTGGCTGAGTGAAAGGAAAAGCAGTTGACATAGAATAGTGGGGAGCCATAAAGGGTGTAGGAGGAAGTAAATATTACATATTAGGGAGCAAATCAGTAAACATTTTCTTCCTTATGTAAGTGAAGAAGGCTCAGTAATTTTTCATTCAGTCACTAAAGCAGTTTTCCTAAAATATAGATCTTCTCATCTTACCACCACCCCCACTCAATAAACTTCTGTGGCTTCCTATTGTTTCCAGTCAAAAATACAAAATGCTCTATTTGGCATTCAAAACCTTTCATAATATAGGCCCTTCTCCTACCTTTCTACTCTTCTTATATCTTGTTCCCCAACAGGTACTCTCTTTGTAATCCTGAATGTTTAATACAGTGCCTGGTACATAGCAAGTATAGGAGGTAGTTAATGAATTTTTATTGAATTGAATAAATTAGTAAGTTTTCCTAAATACATCACTGGCTATCCTTTTACAACACACCACATTGCCTTAAAATTTAACAGCATAAATAAACACATACATACACCTATACAACACACACATCTCTACCCATACATGTATATATATATATATATATATATATATATATATATGTGTGTGTGTGTGTGTGTGTGTGTGTGTGTGTGTGTGTATATATATATATATATATATATATATATATATATATATATATATATATATATATACATATTTGTGTATGTGTCTTCATGGAAAGTGTTTATTGATCTTGTCTTCCGGCATGGGAAATATCAAGCATTTTCAGTGTTATTAACTCTGTTACTTAGAGTATTTATTGTACAAAAGGTGCAAGGTACTGGATATCATGCTTGGGTATCTACTTCCTAGTTAAATTCATGGCAAGGAGACCATACTTTGACAATTTGAGGTAGTTTATGCAAAATGACTTTTCTCAATTAGTGAATTTGCCATTTTTCTTGTCCATTTTATGACTCCCTTACTAGTATTTTCTCCTACTTTTTAGCTAAAACATTCTTTGCAAATCAAACTCTGGAAAATGTTCACCTGTGACAGTTTCTTCGGATAACATAAATCAGCACTAATATTAAACTGCTACTTCTTCATGGTTTTAATGAGTTCTGCTTGTTTGGTTACCACTAAGGATAACTTCTATCTCCTTCTGCTCACAACAGAATACTGATCTGAGACCATGGCATTTCACTTATCTCTTAAATCTGTTAGGTAGGGAAAGATTAATTGACCTAGTACTTCTATCTTTGCAAAGGGGTAGAGAGGACTATTAAAAAATGGAGGATTCTCTCAATTTTAAAGAAGGAAGGAAAATTCATTTCCTCCAATGGTCAAACGTAAGCATTGAAGAGTGGTTTTGTAGTCCTGTTTCTTTCATCTGTGCATTGTTCTTAGAAATCATTTCTCAGATGATGAAAGAAAACAATTCGATGGGCACTGACTCTTGAAGGAGGATATTGAGGAGCCCCTTTATACTAAGCTACACTCGTTGGCAGAAAGAAAAACAGTGACTTTTGAGGTATTATTTGAATTAAAAATTACAATTAAAAATTTATTCCAAATAAAACTACTATGGTATTTAAAGTTTCTAACACTGTTATCCCTTCCCTTAAGAAAAATTAAAGTTTGATCGCATAATAGTAATTTTAAATGGAAAGATCTTTCTCATTCATCAATAGGTCCATATGATTTGCTTAAATCATCTGGAACCCTAAGTCACATCTACTGGGAGGAGCTTGCTGAACAGGCAGGAAGAGTGGACCAGAACTGGAAGGAATTGAGTAAGCATGGTCAGGGCAGAGAATAGAGGACACAGGTTGGCAAGGAGGCACAACAAGGCTCAGGATAGTGACTATTTGCTTTTGAGAGGGCCCTGACTGGAGAGGGAGAAGGCTTGAGAATGGCTTTGCATCCTGTGGTGATCATGTTTATTAGTTTCTTGGTCACCATGACAGATTTTGCTTTCTGGTTGTGGGTTTTGGCTTTCTGGTGTCTAAATAAATGTGTTTTTTCTGCCTTCCGTGTAGAGACTCTTTTGTATTTTACAACTGAGAACTATGCTGGTTAATTCATAGTTACTACTAGTACTGTGAATATTGCCTTCATGATATAAAGCCTTACAACATTAACTGAATAAAAATTTCATTAACTAAAAATGATGAATGTATTGTCTAGTTGATGCTTTATCAATGATTAATTTTCCACATTAATACATCTCTAGTCAAAGAGGAATAACAATAGACACATGATGGTTTTGCTCTGGTCGAGGGAGCAGGGTGCTGACCAGAACATGTGACACACAATATATTGGTAGTGGTAACGGATGTGGTGGTAGTGGGGCAATAGGTAGGAGGTGAAGGGATTCTATACTTGAAAAGTAGAGCAGTTAGTGTAAGGCTCCCTCACCTCTTTCCCACTGCCATGTTGCCATGTAACTATAGTGTGGAGCAGTCATTGTACAGCTAGATTTACATTTTTTTTCCACCTGATGATATTATGTGTCTGGTGGAAGACAGTAGGTGCTGGGGGCGGGTTTTTAACTAGGGGCCTTCTCATGCTTAAAGGACAACTATAAATCATTAAATACAAGGACAAAGTTGGTTCTGTATATCTTTTATTTCTCTTGATATGTAGATCTAGGGAGGAACTGCTTTTTAAAGAATTCTTTCCTTTTTTTTACAGTACCCTATGATTTCAAATATAGTGTTAAATCATGTAAAGTCATTGAATAACATACTTACTGTAATGTGATTGGAAGAAATTACTAGTTAAATTCTGGGAAAAATTTCAGAAGGAAAAAATGTATAGTGATTTTCTTAAATTAGATTTTCTATTTTACTGAGCAAAAACCTAGTTTTGTGTGTGTGTATGTGTGTGTGTGTGTGTGTGTGTGTGTGTGTGCGTGTGTGTTTTTCGTTTTTTTTTTAATCAAATCTGCTTGAGTCTTTCATCCAGATTCTAAAGCTTAAGATAACAGAAAATTTGGTTCATGATCTTTCTCTTTTCTGAATTCCAATTACATATTGTACCTCTCTTAAAGCAGTTCTCACAGCCTTCTTATGTCCTTATGCCCTTACCCTTTACTGGGTTGTAAGCATCTTAAAGACAAGGCACTTATCTTTGTTGTATCTCTTCCCTACCAGCATAGTGTCTTGTTCCCATTAAACATTCAACAACAACAACAAAAAAAATGTGAGTTAATCAATGAATGATGCATTGATTTTGTGAATTTTTAGTCACTGCACTTTTGGTAACTTTGACATGTCATTCAAATAGCTTCCAAGGGATTTGAATGATGAGAGCTTTGGATTGGAACCCTGGCTTCTTCATTTTCCTTCTTTATGCCTCAGTTTTACCATCTGGATTAGGAGAGTGATGGGCTAGTGGATTTCACAGGTTATTCTTAATTAATATTCTTTATTTATAATTTGATGAATCTCAAAAGTAAGACTAGAAATAAGTTAATTTGAAATTTATTGATAGAGTTACTATTTCATAGTGGATATAACACTAACCTTTGAGTCAGGAAGACCTACCTTCAAGTCTTGCATATGACTTATTCTGAATGCTTGATTACAGAGAAGTCACCACCATGGTCTACTCAGTAAGATTACAAATTGTAGAGCACTTTTTAATTTGCATTAGTAGAGAGGATTCCTCATCAGGAACTCTCTGCAATGATGCAATGCAAGCAAATGGTCTTTGATGTAATTTTTTTCTCATTAAAATGTTACCATTTTCCCCAAAAGTATCCTAACATATTGAATGAGTCTGAGTTCTAAAGCTTTTTATGCCTATGGTCTTAACAGTTTGTCCATTCTCTAGCACTTATACCCTAATTTTCAGGTCTTTTGATGGCCTACATTTTTTTTCCTTTTTTTAGCCTTAAAGGTCTTATTGTACACAACTCCCACTACAGAGTATAGCCATTCAGCAAGAACTTTTCACCAAAACTTCAAAGAAGGAGAGACAAGGAGGGAGTGAACTACCAAGCATCTTGTCATTAAACTGGTCCTGATAATAGTACTTCTCTAATACCTGTCTAGCTTTGCAGTTATTCTTTAGAGGAGGTTACATAGGAACTTCCAGTGTTTGGCTGACCTATGGAAAAGAGTCCCTCTTGAAGAGAATTTTATCAATAGAAGAAATGTCTAATCCTAGGACTATGAGTTTTCTCTTTACATTTGCTAGGAACCAATGCCAGTGCCAAATAGGTTCATAGTTTTAAAGTTGTAAGTGACTTTTGTGGTCACCTACTCCTACTCTTTTCATTTGACAGATTATGAAGCTGAATGAGGTAAAAAGAGGTCACATGACTTACTACACAAGTATTAAAATCAGAACCAGAATTCAAATCTTCATTTTCCAATCCTAGGTCTCTTTCTCCTTCCAAGATATCCTTCTGCTCACTGACTTTACCCATTGCTATCCTAGTAGAAAGGGTTTGGAGGTCTTCTGATTGAATCCCCTTACTTTGTGAATGAGAGAATGAGGACAAGAAAAATGCAGTAGCTTGTTCAAGGTTAAACTTATGTGCAGTGATAGTACTTGGAAATGGGATTTGGACTGGGTCCTCTAATTCCAAATGCATTGCTCATCTCACTGTACTTCAATAACTTATTCATTAATTAATATTTCTTATAATGGAGTGCCACTCAGCAAAATCTTTGAAACAAAAGGTTACAGATAAGGCAGAGTAGGAGGGGGATGCTGGACAGCACTCTTATCTGAGTTCTCCAAGAAGATAAGGTGATTGTTTTTATTTATTAAAGGATTTATGATAAAAATAGAAGAAGAAAAAAACAATTGTGAGGAATGTCCATGGGGGAAAAATCAAATAAAATCTAGAGGAAAGGAATAGGGAAAAATAATTGAATTGATACTTATTTGAATGAGTTACCAGAAAAAAAATATCATTCATTAGAACAAAAAGTAAAATGATAGGAAGAGAATATATTGGACCCCATTCTTCTATGGAAATAGAGAAGAAATTTTCAATCATCTAGGATTTATTAAGTACTTACTATGTTCTTCATGAAGAGTCAGACATCACTGAAATGGCTAAAGAACAAATGTTGTTTACTAAGTGCTGGGAATGCAAACAAATGCAAAAGACAGCCCCTGCTCTCAATTTACAGTATGCTTGGGAGATAAGGTAAAAGCAATTATGTACAAACATAATATGTACAGAATAAATTGGAGATAATTAAGAGAGGGAGAACAATAGTATTAAGAAGTAAAGAAAAAGGCTTTTTGCAGAAGTTGGAACTTTATCATAGGCTTGAAAGAATCTGAGAAAGTTAGGAGGCTGTGAGGAAGGAGAGAATTCTAGGGTTGAACACATCATAAAGTTCTTTGGAGTTGAGAGAAGTAGAAATAGAAAGACCGAGACAGAGATATGAGAGAGAAATTTCTGATTGGAGACAAAGATTAGAATGTATTCAAACAAAAACAAAGCCCAAGTACATAGTGTTAATTTATGTTTTTGAAGAATTAGCCATGAATCTGGAAGAGAATGTACAGGGGAGGGATGAGTGTGGGTGTGTACCTATGTAGCATAGTGAATCTGGTATCAGATTGTGTTAAAAATAAAAAACAGCATGGGCCTAGCACTAGTTTGGGGTTTTTTACTTGCTATTTTTCATTTTGTTTTAAATAATAGAAAAGAATTTGAAGGCAGAGGCAGATAGAGTGTTGAAATTCAATTCAGGAAGAACTAACTTCAAAGGCTGCCTCAGTCTCTTACTAGTTCTGTAATTATAGGCAATTTATTTAACTTTAATGATCAATATCCTCATCTTTCAAGCAGAGGCAATAGTACCAACCATATGCCAGAGTTCTT